>CM076460.1:28975745-29458245 GCA_038419695.1 Scomberomorus guttatus | reverse complement strand
ATACAGCTATGCTGCTAGTGTTGCTAAAAATAATCTGTATCATTGAAATGGCCTCCACAGATCAGTGTCCTGACTGTATTTGGAGAAAATTTCTCATTCACTTCAATACAGTCAGACTTATATGAGCAGCATCTAGTGGGCAGGAGAGGAACTGCAGCTTGTTACACTTCCGCATCAGTGGATGAGGTTGTGTGGGCTCACTGCTTCATATAATAACAGCTTATATGTCACAATATATGGATCAGCTTATATACAAACACACCAGTAATCCCTCTGGAAATGTTAACTGAGCATGTAGAGTATTTGGATGTAAAAATATATGATATCAAAAGGTTTCTTAGCCTCGTTATAGCGGCTGACACACGTCACACACTGATGTCTCGCAGGTTTGTTACCATAACCATCAATCTGCGACCATCTTAGAAAACTCTTCCTCTTCTCTTGTCTCCTTGTTCGGCCTCTCTGCGTCTTTCTGTCCCTGCCTCCTCTTGTTTTGTGTCTTCAGGTCTTGATGCCCTTCAGTTCTTTTTCTTTAGATGAAGCGTTCTCCGGTGTTTTCTGCTCGTCCACCAGCTCGTACCCTCTGCTTTCTGTGTCTCTTTGGTCCTCATGTCCCACTCTCTTGTTCAGGACCAGGACCGTCAACAGGAAGCAGAGCAGACCCCCGCAAACGAAGACCACCTGCAGACCCAGAAACCTGTACACACAAACACAGCAGGTGGGGTTATGGACTGTGTTGTTTGGGAGCACCTCTAGGATGAAGTCTGATGAAACCCTGGACTTTCCAGGGTCAAAACTCTGCCAGAACCAGCAGTTTTTTCAATGACTTGTTATGTTAGCATAGAGGGCTTCTGAAGATCTCTATTTATGTAGAATGCTGCAGAAAAGAATTCTGTCTCTTCTCCTAATATTAAAGCGTCTGAAAGAGATTAATCTGATGTTCAATCAATAAACAGGTGAACAATATTCTGAAATATGGTGAAGCAAAAGGAGAGTGAGCTGTGAGGTACTGAGGCAGGAGAGAGAGACGGCACACAGTTAAAATAAATCATGAAAATCTACTAGTGTGATGCATCAAGAAAAGAGTTTAATGTAGATTTTTGAATCTCAGTATCAGCACGTCCTGCAAGGAGAAAATCTCATTTTAACACTGGAATCTCACAATTTAATAGTTTGGGTTGACACCCAACGAAACCATGTCACAGCTGGAACACGTTACAGCTGTGACATGGTTTCGTTTCGCCCCCGAAGTGTTTCAGAATGTGAGTGTGTAAGTGTTTTGACTGCGGTCAAGTGAGCAGCTGTTTGCAAAACCGTGGTCAAGCCAGCTGCCTTTTAAATTCAGTTGCGCTGCTGCTACAGTAATTATGGCAATCTGAAGTCACAGGCAAACGAACGCCTTCAGGCTACCGTAATTACTGCAGTAGCAGCGCAACTGAACTGCCTGATTTTGTTGATTTGGCCATTTTTCCTTGATTTTTGTGCTTCTATCATGGGTAACTAGGCTACATACTTAAATATAATATACGATCAGGCGTCTGCACAGAGTGTTTTATTACTGTGTGTGTAAGTGTGTATTAACCAGTTTAGTGGTTTGTATTCCACATATTGAATTGGTTGTTACACCTGGGACACAGAAATGAGTGATGTTGTGCCTCAGAGTGTTTGGAAGTCTGCATTAAGCCGACATTCACACATGTTCTGTAAACTCCAGGTTAATAACATTTAAAATTATACTTTATTTTGTACATTTTTATCCTTCAGTGTCTCAATTTTGTGATAGTTGCAAAAATGAAATATGAAATGAAATAAATTTATTTTAGTTTATTTTCTGTTTTCTTTTTATCTAATTTTTCTTTTTTTACATATATTTTTGTATATAATGACATACATGTATATAAAGAAACAATCAAATGTTTGGTGCACTGTGCAAACATCAGGGACAAGTGTGGAAATAAGTCCAGCTCTTTATCAATCTGCCCCTGACAAAGTCTGACATTTCATAAATAAATATATCTAATAATAAATGTACAAACTAGTTTCTGATAGTTTAAGGTAGAAAATGTCTTTCTCACAACGAACATGTTGACTTCTCAAATTCAGGTGCTAATAGCATGGGCACACTTTAATATCTATCTCTATGGGCAGAGCATGTGCACCAGAGACTCCTGCTGGCTGAGTGGCTAACTTCCAGTTAGCTCTCTGCTACAATAATTTAATCATGCAGCTCTTCTAGACTTTCCAAATGTTATTGGAGCGAATGGATCGAATTCTGATAGTGAAACGAGTCATTTTGTGTAACGCACAAAACAATTTACCCACTGTTTTACAGCCGCAACAGTAGTGACGGAGTAGGCTACGGCGGAGCCTATGACGTAAGTACGTGTCGACAGTGTTTTTGTAATTAGTCTCACTGCCAGAAGGTTGAGACAAAAGTCCAACTTTAACTATAACATGAATAATGGCTGAATTCCATTTAAGGCCCTTTGTTAACTGTGCGATTTTGGTCTGTTGAAAGTTGAACAAAGTGTTATTGAAATGCATGTTTACCTCTGCAGAAAAAATGCATTTCATATGTTCAGATCAATAACACTCGACTGATCACATTAAGTTTTGCATGCATGTTTCTGCCCCTGTTCGGCTGGTAAAACATACTCAACTGTTGTTGGCCTTCGTGTGACGTGTTTAAATCTGTGACCATTGTAATGAAGTGTTCACAGTTCATCATGAACCCATCTCAGGGTGACTTGCCTCTGTCTGAAGCGGTCCAGGTTGTAGTAGAGACAGGAGGTCTGCCTGCCGCACTTCCTGCCCCACAGTATGCAGGTGGAGTCGATAACGATGCCGTATAACACCGGGCCGGGCATGAACGCTGCAGAGACACAAGACATGGAGACATGGGCTTGAATTTTGATGTGATACGTTTTTATCAGTTTCCACTTTACTGTAAAAAAGAAATTTAACACAAAAAATCCTACAAATAATAAGAAATTCCCATTATAACCTGGACTATTAAATCATGAATACAAATAGAATATTAATAAATGCAAATAATTTATGTTTAAAAAAATGCATTGCTGCCAGTAGAAACATCTCATCTGTACATGGTTTAATACAGAATGAATCTTTTATGCATGTGTGGATAAAACATGCAGAGAGACGTTAAAAATAACAAACACAGGTCTGGCAGTGTAATTATTAATATTTGGACAGAACATCATATCATTTGTGCATATAGAAACTCTGCACTTGCTCACTATAGTTGCTGACAGACAGATGATGAAGGTGTGTCGTCATCATCAGACACTGATGTTGCTTCAGATGACTTATTTCACTGTAAAGTCTAATCTCAGTGTTGGTTCACTGGAGGCTTCAAGTTTCCACATCACATAGTGATGCATACTGGATCGTGACTGGCTCCAAACTAGTTGTGATGTCACAAATCCTGCTCATAAACCCCTCCCTTAAAATGAGATTTTCATTGAGCTCAGAAATTTTCTTCCTCCAGCAGATGAATGAAAACAAACTCTGCACAAACATCATTCAGCACAGAGAAGAAACAACATGCAGCTGAAGGAACAAGAAGAAACATGTCTGAGTGGAGGGAGACTTCAAGGAATCACTAAATTCAGGTCATTACGGAGGAGCAGGAACGGGATCGGGACACATTTTGTCTTGTTCACAAAACGGAAATTTTGTTGGTGGTGCCAGAAGAATCATTCCACAGAAGTTTGATGTTAATCTGCGAAAGATGTTGAGATATCGCTCTCGGATCAATATCTTTTGACTCAGTTTCAAGCAGAACAATAAAATTATATCCATTTTTCTATTAGTTACTGTGGCGTTCCTCTGAAATCTTTAAACAATCCATTTGTAGCTCTTTCACTAGACTTCACTTACATTTAATAAACTTTTCAGAGGAAATATATTTTTGATCATTTCTACACTTTCATCTGAAAAAAAAGCAGAGCTGATGTCATTTTGTATCTTAGCATCCAGTGATTGTGTGCATCCAAGATTGTTAATATTGTTTGAATAGTGCACATTAAATGAATTAAACTACCATATTGTTTGAAGGACCGATGAGAGACGAGACAGAACAGATCTGAGATCAGTAATGAACTTCAGCAGGTCTGAGTTGAACCACAGACCACCTGTGCCTTGCTCAAAGTGTTGAAGAAAACGTGCGTCTGGACTCACCGAGCACTCTGAACAGCATGTACTGAACTCCCACCGCAAAAGACTTGTCCTCTGTTGGCACTGTCCTGCACAGATAAACAGCACAGTCATGATAAAGATGATGATGATGATGATGATGGTGCATTATTCTCTGTGTATGCACTCATCTGTGTGTTTGTTTTGCAGACATGCTGAAACAGAGCTGAGCAGCAGAGGGAGGAATGTGGAGGGTTGACAACAGCTGCGATGGCTGCTCTGATCACAAAACATGACTTCTGACTTTACATTTTATTACTTTAAATTTCTGTACTGGTTGAACACTTCCACTTTTTACTGAGACAATCCAGCAAATCTGAACAGTTTACACCTCACTCTCATAAAGGTCAGTCCCTCTTTTCTTTTAGAACGAACACACACAAAACCAAAGAGATAAACAGATAAAAAACAAGAAAAACCACAAAAATGAGAGAAAAACAAGAATGAACCCACACCAATTACAACTGTAGTCACTAAAGTCGCAGTGTACTGAATTAAGAAAATGCAACAAGGACATACATCAGAACTTATAAGAGCAAGCACAACCATACATTCATACATTTGTTGAATGTTTTTCCTCACTCTGTATTCACATTTGAAATCTTTCTTTAAATGATCTCCTCAATATTACTGAACACAGAAACATGAGACTCTCCTGGATAATGTAACGATCATATAGGTTTATATTATCACAACCAGTTGGAGAAGAGGCCGGTCGGACGTGCGAAACAGAGCAGTAATGAATTCAAAACACTTGTTGCATTTGGGAACAGAACCAATATTTAAGGGATAAGGCAGCGATTTTCTATGTTTTCCTTCTTGACAAATCTTATGTTTGGATCCAAACCAACAATGAACTGATCTACTAATAAGTACTGTGTATGTATCCAAAGCCTGACACCGTGTTTACCGTGTTGACGAGAAGAGTCCATATGAACTTGTGGTATTCACGACTTCGGAAATGGAAATTTTCTGAAAGCTCAGAGTTCATGAGTTGTGATGTGTTGTTGATGTTTTCAGAAAAGTGGAGGCTGTGGAAATTCATTTTTTGGTGGATGGTAAGTTAATACATGGTAATTTTAGTTTTCTAGTAATTTTATATGTGTGAGGAAAATGTTGATATTCCCAATGGCCTCAACTTTTTCCTCTGTCATTAAGCCATTGCATTTCCTGCATTACGTTACCTGCTTGCTAGCTAGCTAAATTATTAGCCTCAGTGGCTTCTAGACGCTGATAGTAATGTTAATATTAGCTAGTATAGCTGACTTAACCACTAGAATACCAATCATATCATGTGCACGACTTCCCATGTCGTAACCACGAGCTCACAAGTTCCATTTGAAGGCAGCAATAATCACAACTCTGACTGGATTCTTCTCCATAGCAACGGGGGCTGAGGCTCATGGGTATTGTAGTATTTTTTAGCCGTCTTCCAAAATCACAGACAAAACACGATTGCTCAGAAACGAAGTGGTCAGAATATAAACCTATAGGATTGTTACATTATCCAGGAGAGTCCTGAGTTTTGTTGTTCAGGAATATTGAGGATATAATTTTAATAAAAATTTGAAAAACACCAGTTCCCACTTCACAACTCTATAGGTCCAATCTAAGTTACCATGAAAACGTAACCATTCAGATCAGCCTGGTCCTGGTTAGGTTAAGGGTCCTTCCCAATACAACTGTCTATTTGTTTGACATATTTCCAGTAACCGCCACAGGGCCCCAGTGCTCGCCTCTGTACCTGAGTATCATTATGTATGATGGGGTCTGAGAGAAGGAGGCGATGAAGCTGGTGAGACCCAGCAGGACCATGAAGGGGACGAGGAGGTGGGAGCAGCCGCTGCCGCAGGTACCCGGAGAGGCAAACCCAGAACTGCCGGCACACCGACACTCAGTGAAGTTCTGCAGAAACAATGACACATCATCAGGATACAGGCGGAGTCAGCGCCCCCTACAGGCTGCAGTGTTCACTACAAACAGCATCCTGATCATTTATCTCGTTACCCAACGAAGAAAACTGTTAGCTGGATTTGATTGTTGATGATTTGAAGTCTGGATTCTTCAGTTCTTCAAAGATGAATTAAAAATATTCTGCAGCTGTTTAATAGCAACAAGCCCAAAGTGGTCAAAATGCAGCCTCTTCACATTTTGTGTTTTTAGGGTGAAGCTCAGTCATTGTCAGATACACATGACTCCTTTTTGTGAAACCATTACAACAGGGATCAGGATTAGGTTCAACCATGGGCCAGTTTTTCTCAGCACTGCTTATGAGGGGCCAACATATCAGTGTGGTAAAAACAAAGCCTATTATGTTTTGAATATATTCTGTTTATTTCTTTTCAGTCATTCAAAACTCAACTAAACAGTTTTTGGGTTGTATCTAGGGGCAGATTTCATAAGTCCCATCAGTAAGGGAGGGCTCATAGCGTGACAGCAGCTTATGTTAACACCCATCTGGCAAAAAAACAGCTTATCAACATGAACACATCCTCTGTGCTACATTATGAGAATAAAATGTAACTGATAGCTAATCCTCACACAAACAGTGATCTGGTTAATTTATGGTTGAAGCAAAGTATTACTATTAAAACAAATCTGTTGTGGTCAGACTGGCCAAATTAAGTTATGTAACTTTGTTATTTATCTGGTAAGTTTTTAAGATGTTACGAGGTCAAATCTATTAGGATTTATGCTTTGGCCCACAAGCCACAATTTACCTACCACTGCCGTACAATCTGTTATAATAATTATAATAATAATAATAACTTCATTTTTATAGCACCTTTCATACATACAATCCAGCTCAGATAATTCATAATTAAAATACAGTAAAGGAGGGTGTAATAGGAATAAAATTTCAAAGAAGATGAGTCTTAAGATGTTTCTTAAAGGAATTTACAGAAGTTGCATATCGGATATTAATTAATTTATTATTAATATTTAGTTAATTTCACACTAATGCGTTAAATACCTAGAGTATGTTCAATACACAACATAATAAAACAGGTACCCTAATAAACGACCCTAAAAAAGAAAGACACGACCTCAGTCAAAACTTTTGGACTGTTGGAAACAGAAAACATGATATTTAACTATGAAATGAAATGAAAGAGTTTTGTCATTTGAACAATAAAAGAAATTATTTTAAATGGGAATATGTTTATTAACTAAAGATGAATTATTGAACAAAGATTGTGTACCAAACAATATTTGACACAATTTGGATATATGCAATTAAATCTGCATTTTTTTTTCCTGTGAAAGAAAAGTGAAACCTCTGACATCGTGGCTATCTGCTCAATCTGTTGGCTGAATTCCTGTGTAGACTCTGAAAAAGCACATGAGTCTTAACTACAGGACGTGATTCAGAGCTGAAGGATCTGCTTTCATCATTTACTCAAACTTCTGGGATTTGACTCTTTCCTGGGAAGCAGAGCAGGGAACTGAAAACTCCCCCTTGTGACATCTAGGTCTCACATTTGATTGGATAAATGTATGTAGAGCTGCAACTATCAGTCAGTAGTCGATATAAAATTGAAAATCAACCATTTTGATAATTGACAAATCATTTTGAGTCACTTTTTAAGAAAAAATACAAAAATTCACTGGTTCCAGCTCCCCAAATGTGAATATTTTCTGGTTTCTTTAGTCCTCTATGACAGTAAACTGAATATCTTTGGGTTGTGGACTGTTAGGCCATATTCATACCAAATCAACAACCCTGCGGCGGTGCGTCGTATCGCCTGATTTGGTCTGGATACAGCCTTAGTCGGGACAAAACAAGATATTTTAGGTTCCATCTTGGGCTTTGGGAAATGGTGATCAACATTTTTAACCATTTCCCGATATTTTACAGACCAAACAACTAATGAGAAAAAGGATCATTAGGAGTGTGTAATCCCTTTTGATTTTAACCCCTGCTTCTCTAAACTTCACACTTTTTGCCTGGTTATTTAAAAAGCTCTTTTTTCTCACAGCTTTTAGTCACTGGACTAACTGAGGGTTACACAGAGAGCCTTATTAGATGTCTCTGTTTATATGTTAATGCTGCCTGTTTTTAAGACCACTTCCACAGAAATAGCTGTCAGGAGAATATGAAGTTATGAAGAGAAAAAAAAACAGGGTTTGTTTGTTGAATGTTTGTGAGATGAAAAAAGAGTTTTTTAGTTTATATGCGAATGAGTTGAAGCAGAAGATCAACAGTCTCTGCTGCCTGCAGCGCTGAATGAGACAAAAGGGTTTTCACTAAAACACAGGATGTGATATCATCCACTTTACCAAGAAACCAGAGCACTCACAGAGTAAATGAGAACTGGCAGCATTCAAATACAAAGCTGACAGTTCCCTGTTGCTGCACACCACATGAATATAAATTTAAAGCACAAAATAGTTAAAAGTAAATCTGGATTTTTTGACACTACATGCTTTACATTAAGTGCTGAATTAGTCTGAATGTGTGATGGTTCAAAGGTGAAAATGACAATATATAAAGCTAAAATATTCCTTACGATGATTCTGCTGTAGGTGTCCATTTCCATGCCCATACATCCAGCGTGGCAGGGAGACCTATACTCCACCCCGTTTGATCCACAGACCGGGTTAAACGCCTCCTGAGGACACCGACAGCCAGCGCTGCACGAATCATCCGCACTGAAAACACAAACATACGTTAAATAAACTTTAACATTTTAAGGACCAGTCTGTAGGATTTAGTGGCATCTAGTGGTGAGGTTGCAGATTCAATTCACCCAATTGAATACCCCCCCACCCCCCCACCCCCAGGCATGTAGGAGAACCTACAACGGCCACGAAAAATGTGAAAACCCCTCTCTAGAGCCAGTGTTTAGTTTGTCCGTTCTGGGCTACTGTAGAAACATGGCGGGCTCTGTGGAAGAGGACCTGCTCCCTCTGTAGATATAAAGGCTCATTCTAAGGTAACAAAAACACAACGGTTCTTATTTTCAGGTGATTAAACACTAATTAAAACATACTTATGAATATTATATTCCATTTCTGCCAAGTCCGTTCTGCTAGATGCCACTAAACTCTACACACTGCACCTTTAAGGGCCTGTAGTTAAGAAACCTTTCAAAGTAGGAAATGGATCTAAAAAAAATGAGTGACACAAACGCTGTTGCTGCCCATCAGTGAATTTAGTTCCCTATTAGTAATTTTCTGTAACATTAATTGGTAACATTAATTCCTTGTCATTAATTAGTACCCTGTCAGTAGTAAAATTAGTTCCCCCAGGCATCTGTAGCCTGTGTACTTGGTGTATTTAAACATTAGGTGTAGGTACCTGGAAGGAAAGACCCCGGCGACCATTTGGGTGGGGCAGCCAATGAGCAGCAGCGGCAGGGCGGACAACATGCAGAGCAGGATCGCAACGGTGCACAACCTGCTGGCACCGTTGACTGAAAGATTCAACCTCCGCATCAGAGCTCCACCCAGGACAGTACCCAGCACCGCCAGCGGGATGCCAACTCCTCCTGAAATAAATAAACCAGAACATGTCATCTGACCAGTGATGACATATATATCCGCATGTCATCATTCAACCGCTGGCTGTCGAGGTGGTGTCCAGAAAACGATGTGGGCTTCATAGATAATTGGTGGACTTTCTGGGGAAGACCTGGTCTGATTAGGAGAGACGGCATACATCCCACTTTGGATGGAGCTGCTCTCATATCTAGAAAGTTCTCTAGAGTTTATTAGACCAAAACCATGACAACCCAGAGTTGAGACCAAGAGGCAGAGCTGCAGTCCTACACGCTTCTCTGTGCTTCCATTAGAGCAGTTACCCACCCAAAACTACATAGACCAATAAAATCACTAAAATCAATTAAATCTAAAGTAAACAGATAAAAATCTAATAAAAATGAACATATAGGAAGGCCCTCTGTAATGCCAGAGCTGCCTATTACTCATCATTAATAGAGAATAAAAACAGCCCTCGGTTCCTTTTCAGCACTTTGGCCAGACTGACAAAGAGTCATAACTCTATTGATCCACGTATTCCTATAGCTCTCAGCACTAATGCCTTTGAGTTTCTTTAATGACAAAATTCTAACTATTAGAGTCAAAATTCATCACCTCCTGCCCTCAACAGGCACTGATTCACCCTCAAATTCAGGAACCTTAGAAACAGCTGCTAAACCCGATATATATTTAGACTGTTTCTCTCCAATCGACCTTTGTGAATTAATTTCAATGATTTCGTCCTCTAAACCATCATCCTGTCTCTTGGACCCCGTCCCAACTAGGCTGCTTAAGGAAGTCTTACCCTTAGTTAGCACTTCTTTACTAGTCTGTCTCTAGTAACAGGCTATGTACCACAGTCCTTTAAAGTAGCTGTAATTAAACCTCTTCTTAAGAAGCCTACACTGGATTCAGCTGTTTTAGCCAACTATAGACCTATATCTAACCTTCCCTTTCTCTCTAAGATCCTCGAGAAAGCAGTCACCAATCAGTTATGTGACTTTCTACATAACAATAGTTTATTTGAGGATTTTCAGTCAGGATTTAGAGCATCATAGCACAGAGACAGCACTGGTGAAAGTTATAAATGACCTCCTAACTGCATCAGACAACGTACTTCTCTCTGTACTTGGACTAACCCTAACAAGTCTCTAAAGACTCTCCAGCTGGTCCAGAATGCAGCTGCACGTGTACTGACAAAAACTAGGAAAAGAGATCATATTTCTCCTACTTTAGCTTTGCTACATAGGCTTCTGGTAAAATCCAGAATAGAATTTAAAATACTTCTCCTTACTTACAAAGCCCTTAATGGTCAGACACCATCATATTTTAAAGAGCTCATAGTACCTTATTACCCCACTAGAACACTGCGCTCCCAGAATGCAGCTTACTTGTGGTTCCTGGAGTCTCCAAAAGTAGAATGGGAGGCAGAGCCTTCAGCTATCAGGCTCCTCTCCTGTGGAACCATCTTCCAGATTCAGTCCGGGGGACAGACACCCTCTCTACGTTTAAGAGTAGGCTTAAACTTTCCTTTTTGATAAAGCTTATAGTTAGGGCAGGCCAGGCTCGCCTTGGACCGGCCCCTAGTTATGCTGCTATAGGCCTAGACTGCCGGGGGACTTCCCATGATGCACTGAGCTCCTCTCTCCTCCTCCTCCTCTCCATTTGTATGCTTTCATGTACCATTAATGCATGTTACTAACTTCCCCGGAGTCTTTGTACTTTCTCGTCTCACAGGAAGATCCAGTGCCTGAACAATGGGCCATGGCCGTGGGGACTGTGGCGTGGTCCTGTGGATGTCCTGCTTCCATTTCTGCTACTGATATTATTGCTATTATTATTATAAAGTCATAGCTCTACTTCTATTACTGTTGTTATGGTTATTGTTGTTGTTGTTATTGTACCCTGAGATAACGTTTGTTGTGATTTGGTGCTATATAAATAAAACTGAATTGAATTGAATTGAACAACAACAGTCGCCTTTCAGCTCAACTATGCTCTGTTAACTTAATATAACATCAAGTCATGCACATTCCTGGGGATGAACCCCAGACTCATGTGCACTCTCACCTATCATCATGATGGAAAAGGAGACAGTCTGGTTGAACTGCCTCTCGATGAACTTGGACATAAAGGTGGCGAGGCCGGCCAGCAGCGCCGCCAGGTTGACCTGTGCCAGAACCACGAGCAGGTAGATGGGGCTCCGCAGCGTCCGCAGAGCGATACGAGGAAAACCTGAGGGACAGTGGTGGATAGTAAGAACTCTTAAAGGTTCACCAAAATTACCCCAACCACTATCCAGACAGACAAAAAAAAACTTTGTCCCAAATCAAAGTTTGAGTCTGTAGTGTGTTCACACAAAAAATACAAAATGAAGTATACTCAAAACAGTTTGTAGAAAAGATTTTTGAGTGTGCTGTTGACACTATTCTCCCACAATACAATGCACAAAGGAAACGGAGGAGCTACGTACACACAAACACCTGCTGATTTCTGTGAAAATATTTATATATTTATAGATTCTGGATTTTTCAATGAGGAGACGTCATTTTAAGGAATCTTAAAACATGTCTGGAGGGGATCTAAGAAGCATCAGCTGAACTCATATTTAGCAGTAATGATGAAACACGGTGACCCCTGTTCACTGTTGATGTCCTGCAGTTGTCTGTGCTGCAGCCACATCAGACAAACAGGAAACAGAAGAGGAAAAGAGGACTCTTACTTTTGAGGAACTGAAGCAGGGAGAGTTCCTGCAGCGGGTTTGTCTGCTGCTTACTGTCCGGTTTGGACTCCACATCATCTGTGCTGTCCTGCACAAATATGGAAATAGAACATCACATGTTGGACGTGTGTTTTTCAGACTGTTCTCAGTATGCAGCTGTGCTTTTAAGGTGTCTGCTGGGGCCTTGTGTGGTTTACATTCATGGCTCTGTAAGACACTTTAGATAAATGTGAGTGCTGTGCGGTTTATGTTATAAACTGTTGTTACAGCAGACACTTCATACTGCTGGTGAGGTTTCTGGGAAAAGGATATATTTAGTCTAAAACACTAAAGACAGTCTGACAAATGCCTTCTGATAAACTTCATGATGCTTAGATAATGTGAACTTTGAATCAGATGGTCAGACATCATCCTCATTAATTTAGCAGTCGATTTTGTGGCTGAAACAGGTTTTCTTGGCAAGATGTTTGAGCTCAACGTTAGGGATAGGGTGAGACATCTCTAACATCCTGAACAGATGCATGCCTGTGGACATATTTGGACCCAGAATGCACTGGTAGGGGGGGGGATTCAGCTGCCAGTGTGCTTAATCACCACTGCTTATCTGGTGGTCTAACAGCTTTGGTCCGTCCTTTCGGACGTCAGATAAATTACTGTAACTTTTTAACTAAAACATTCCCACAAACTTCCTGTCATGATTAAAAGGAGCCAGGGTTTGAACTTGTTATTGTTCACTCTACCTTCGTGTGTAGCTGTTAGGAACAACTATTAACACTTTCTGACGAGGTTGGACAACACATTGTACGAACTACAGTAGTTGTCTTATAGTATAATGAAATAAAAATGAAAATAAAATGTCCCACAATGCAATGTGCAGAGGAAAAACAACCAGGAAGATTTATTTATTTAAATTAATTGCAGATAGTTGTGCAACAGCTCCAAAAAGATTGTGAGAAATAAAACAGTTTAACTCAAATTTTAACTCTAAAACAAGATTCATTTATATTTTAAAATCATAGTTTGGCATTATATTGCAAAAATCTTTTGTATTATGATCGCTGAGTGATGACTTCAGATGATCTGTGAAAATAAAAATGTTGACCTTTTTTTCACAATGAAAAACAATGATGACATGTTTTATACTTCATCATCAAATAAAAACTGTGAAAGACTGACAAATTAACCATTCATCAACCATGCATTCATCTGTGGATTCACACACTGTAGCTCCTGATTGGTCAATCAGCCTCCTCCAGCAGCCAATAATATCTCCTGTTCAGAAGTTTATTTAGCTTTTTGACCTGTTGCTCTGCAGTTAATATGAAGCATCTTCACTCAGTAACTGTCTCTGTCAGTAATATTATCTGAGGTTACAGATTTATGGAATAAATTAATCTACAATCCACTGAGAATGAGACAAGAAGCAGCAATAAAACTGTGAAAACACGCTGATTATAATTATTATAGAAATTCATCAAATGAAGACAAATATTGGCCAAAAAAATGAATACATCAATCCTGACCTTACATTTTAAGCTATTACACTGCGATATATGGAGGCTCATTTCTGACTGTAATAATAAAAATATAAATATATTTAGGGGTGGAAAAGCTAAAAATACTCACGGCAAGATAAAAATGCAAGACAGTGGTGACAATGATTAAATAGGAAATCAAAATTTTGACTTTTCATGACAGAATTACGAGATTATAAGTCACAAATGTTATCTACAATCCACTGAGAATTAGACAAGAAGCAGCAACAAAACAGCTGACAAACTGAAAACATGCAGGCAGCACGGCCAAAGCTAAGCTAATGTTGCTATCAGAAGGAATGAGTCAGTTTCAGGATTCATGTCGACCATCTAAATCATGACGTTATCCCACGTTTGAGCATCTCCATTCATCATACACCCAGACAGTGAACGGATTTTAGTCAGGTGAGTCAATGATCAGCTGCTAATGCTAGCTGTGCTAATGCTAATGTTAGGTTCTGTTCAAAGAGGAGAGTCAGTCTGTTGGATTACTGCAGTGATTACACACTAAAAATGCTGTGTTGCATTCTTAACCCAACCATGAGGTTGTTCAGGTTGGGCCGATTCTGTGGGATGTTTTATGGAAAATTGGATTATTTACAGTAACCTTCAGGGTTGGGTTATGGTGACAACGCTTATGTAACATGTTTGTTCTTCACGTGCTTCCCGTTTAAAGTTCCCCTATTGCACAAAGAAGCAGCAAAGCAAAGCAGCAAAGCAGCGAAGCAAAGCAGCAAAAGACAAGGCGAAATCTGTTCCAATTTTTTCCCCATAGAATGTGGGAAAACGCCCTTGAAACTGTGGTTTGTCCACACTTTTACACTAAATACTGAAATAACTACTACTAATAAACTAATATATGTAGATCTTTGTTGAGTACTCAAACATCATTAACACACAATATTTATCAGATGGTTTAAATGATTTACTTCCAGTGAAGTTACACTGAGCAAGGCACCTCTGCAGGGGAAATCTAGCTCAGTTTGTGGAGGAATTTTTGGCTCCGTCACTGAAAACTCCAGCTGGAAATATTTTCTCAGATGAATGGAAACTATTTGTGCTGAGTAGCTGCCACACAATGTTCTTTCTAATGTGTGGAAAACTGAAAACTACTACTTATGTATTTTTATTTAAAGCTTTCTGTGCTGGAAGTGCATCATCCTTTGGAGGTTCACCATCAATGTGTCAAGCTCTCATTGGATAACTGATGAAGATTCAGCCTTCATCTGTAAATCAGCCTGATGAGGACGAGTGCCGAAACACCAGTGGTGAAAGTACTAAGATCCTTTAGTTAAATAAAAGTAGCAATATCACAATGTAAAAATACTCCATTACAAGAAAAACTTACTTAAGTAAAAGTACATATAGTATAAGTATTGTCAGCAAAATGTACTTACAGTATCAAAAGTAAAAGTACTTGTTATGCAAAATGGCCCAATTTAAAGTCTTATATTATTACATGTATGAGTGTTATATCATACATGTATATATAATACTTGAATATTAAAACAGATTAATTGATGTGTACATGTAAACAGCATTTTAATATTGTCAAAGTAGAGATAATTTGACACCTTTTACTGTTGAATAATCGAATCAATAACAATGAACTGATCATGTGTTTTATGTATAAAATATTGATCTAAACAGGTAACTAAAGCTGTCAAATAAATGTAGTGGAGTAGAAAATACAATATTTTCCTCTGAAATGTAGTGGAGTTGAAGTATAAAGTAGTGTAAAATTGAAATACTCAAGTAAAGTACAAGTACCTCAAAATTGTACTTAAGTAAAATACTTGAGTAAATATACTTAGTTACTTTCCAGCACTGTGAAACATGTTGGTGAAATAAAGAAGATTATTCCAGCAGTCAGCTCAGTGTTGCCGAGGTGTTTTCTCACAGATGACATGACAGACCAGAAGATGAGTGAACCGTAAAATAACAAGATATTATATTTTGTTATTTTATGACAGAAACGTCCTTGATCAGACCTCCACAGATGCTGGAAATCCAGCTTCTACACACACACACTGTTCCTGGAGGTCGTCCAGGACTCATAGAACCAAAGTTACACATGTAACCTTCAGTGTTTCTGTAAATTGTTTCCTTTTAACTGATGATAAAATACACCAAGTCAAACCACGTGTCTAAAATAATGTTTAAAATCTGTGTTCAGTGGTGGTGTATCTTTGACCTGCTGACCTGGGAGAGGAAACTCTGAGTCAAATGCCTAGTGTGAAATTGAAAGTGTTGAAATTTGGCTGTGTCTTCATCATTCAGGGAGTCATAATATGATGGAATTCTGTTAAGCAATCGTTGGCCTCATTTACTTGATAAAAGAGTTAAACTTTGTTTTCAGGGGACGCAGCTAAAACTCACTGAAAGAGATTCCTGTTGGAGCTCATTGAGGTGACATGAGTTAGCACGAGCACGTTAGTTATCTTCATCATGTTTGATTATTTGTTGGTTTCAAACTGTTTGCTGGTTACTGTCTTTTAATAAAGACAGGCTTTATGCAGATTGGGAGGGCAGAGTGACATTTTCTTTTAGACCAATCAGGACACGCCGATTGCTCTAAAGAAAATTGAATTTCCTGCTTCTGCACAGACCTCCACTACAAGCTTTAGATCAGGTAGGAGTTTTTCTGACCCTGACTACAGCATGTATGTAAAGATGGACGTAGCAAAGTGTGATGTCACTGGTTTGAAGCCCAGAGTTGCAGTTTCTGGTCGTTTGGAGCCAGGACCTTCCAAATAAGGAGTGCGGGCGGTTGCCTTTCACGCCATGGAAACACGCCCTGCTACACTACGCTAAACTGTGCTACCAGGACAGGAATCATAATGAAGTAATATTAAACTTAGTGAAATATTGTGACAATAATCCAGCGAGTCCCAGACCCGGGGAGCCAACTGTCAATCAACGCCCACACAGCAGACATCAAAGCTACTATAAGTCTTCAAATCTTATTAACGGAGTAATAATCTCCAAAATGACCAGCAGCACACTTATCAGAGGGCCTGAGGGCCTTATCGATTGAGACTATAATGACTCATTGAAAAGAATTAATGACTACTTGTGGAGAGAAGTTGAGGCTTTTTGAATGGGAATCAGTTGGAGCAGCTAGCGGCTGTCAGTGGAACTTTAAGATACTTCAGCCTCAAGTTGTGGTGGTTTCCGCTTGATCCCGACTCACCTCTTTGGGCATGTTTCTGGGGAAGAAGAGGTAAGGCAGCGCGGTGAGGAAGAGCAAACAGGACGCCACCAGGAAGCCAAGCCACCAGGCTCCCACCCAGCGCAGGTCCTTATGGTCCAACTTGATCTGGTCTGGAAACGCAACACAACACAAATCAGCCATGAAACACCAACAGAAGAACATGTAAAAGTAAGAAAGGAGCCCAGCTCTCTTTTGTCATTTGTTACACAACTATTTCTGTCACGTTTCATGTGAACAACTGACTGAAACAGTGTGACTGTCTTCCAGGAGAGACAGTCTGAAAATATGTGCCGTTATTCCTGTATTTAAACGATATCGTGCTTCCACCTCTCTGTGATGACAACTTTTCACTCCACCTTCGAGTGTGGCCGTTTGGAACAATTTTAAACAGGTTTAACTTCAGAGGCGGTAATTATTCATTTATTTTCACATTAAATCGGTTATTTGTTTCTCTATAAAACGTCAGTAATGTTACAAGGAGCGGAGCAGATGGACCCAAACGCAATAAGTGCATGCAAATTGCAAGGATGAAGAATAACTTCTTTATGATAGGCTTGCAGGCAAAGTACAGCTGGCAGGGCAGAACAAAGGATCCACCCAAACCCCCAAACCAGGACTTAAATACAAACGAGATGAGGTGCAGGTGGAACGGGAGAACAAGACAGGAGCTGATTGGCTGGGAAGTCACAGGGAGCAGGGCGGGACTAATGAGGCTGATACAGAGCAGGTGTGGAGAGAAAGTGTATGAGAAAGTGTGTGAGAAAAGCAGGCTGGGAGGAGCTGGGGGAATGTTGGGTCTCTGTAAATTAAAGAGTACAGTCTAGACCTGCTCATGTCAAAAGTGCCCTGAGATAACTTCTGTTATGATTTGGTGCTATATAAATAAAATTGAATTGAAATAAAACTGAATTGATAGTACCAGGCTCTGAGAACTTGCCATGCATGACCCTAATTACTGGAAACTGGAATAACATGAACTCCTGCCCCAGTAACAGCATTACACACACACACACACACACACACACACACACACACACACACACACACACACACACACACACACACACACACACACACACACACACACACACACACACACCTTAACCAGCACCATGTATACCTATACTATTACATACATGCTCTCAGTTCATGTGGAAACGTGATGGAAATATGACATTACTGTTTGTCTCCTCATCGCTCCACACTGATCTGATGTTTTCAGCTCTTTAGTGACGTTTAGTCACATGATTCATGTACGTCATCATTTATTCACTAAGTCTGTTTACATTTACTTTTTATCCACACAGCCGCTGTTACAGCTCAGAACACTTTACAGATATTTCATTTTCTGTGTTTCCACTCAGGTTGTTTTATGAACAAATTGACAATGCACATAAAAATGGGTAAATGAAACACAGTTATTATTTGTTTTCTAGTAGTTTGTACCTTCATGCTAAAAAAAATGTTCCTGCCAGAATCCTCAGATACATCAGTTTGAACATTTGGCTTCAGATTCTTCTCTGCGTATTTCTGTTCTTGCTAAGTTGGATGTCGCCATCAGCCAATAAAACAATTCACTGACTGTTCATGTGTCACACCAACAGCAGTAAATAATTGGTTTAACAGTAATGAACTGGTTTATCCAGAACAAAGGCCAGTTGAGTGACAAAATGATCCCTCGAGCCTTTTACCCAACCTCCCTAAACATGTTTGTACTTCTATACTTGTGAGTACCCTCATTGACATAATGCACAAACTGTTGCATCATGAAAAGCACTCCTTCATATACAAACACATTCTCCTACAAATACATACGCATGTATGAACAAACTGACACCACACACACACAGACACGCTCACGTAAGAATCTCCCTCCATTCACACACACCCTACATGGGAAAAGGAAACAGATTTTTGTTTTAACATGCCTCTAAAGAAAGTGGAACTCCATTAATCCTTGAGGCGTAAAACAACCGCAGCATGTGAACCTCAACAAACATTCACACAGTCGAGTCCTGGCAGCAGATCCTGAAATGTGAGCAGAGCTAACAAAAACAAAAAAAAAAAAAAAAAAAAAAAACGAGGCTTTTTATCAGACTGGGAGTTTTCAGGAACACTTTTCCTTTAAACCCCCCTATTTAGTATTTATAAGCAATATGTAAACATTTGATAAATGGTTCATAACACTCTATAATGTATGGACATTTTAAAACCTCTCCTATGAAGACATTTTTTATTATTACAACTGTGATTTACTATATTGTCATTCATTAAACTGTTTATACAGCAGCAAACACTTCTTCTGTCCACAGGAGGAGTTACACTTATTGATTAATACATTAATAAACACTAAACCAAACTAAACTAATCATTTTCCATCATCAGTAAAACACATCATTTTTAAAAAGTTTAATGTCTTGTTAACAAAATGTTTGTGTTGTGTGACTTTATATGTGGAGCTGAGTAGTGTTGTGTTATAGTTTTGTTGTTGGTTTATTACATTATTTTATTACATTATATATTTATTACTTTAGGGGGACATTTTGTCATGTCACAGTAGGAAAAGCTCTTACTCTCTTTCTCTGTTAAATGGAGAATTGAAAAAACATACATACAACACATTTAGACAAAAATGTTTCCAATTGTTGCTGTCTCGTGGTGATGTTATGACTGTGTGTGAGGGTTGACTGCGTGCTGCTGCATGTCTGTTTCCCACATGAGCAAAAGCAGGTCAGCAGAGTGTGAAGTATGTGTTTGCTTAAAGGAAACATATTAAACAAACAGACTACAGAGCTGAGCTGTAAAATGAAACCTCACTGCAGCCTCAAGGACTGAGGTCCATGTTCTGTTGTCATACAGTTAATAAACTAATATCACACACTGGACTGAGAATTTTTGGGTTTACTTGTGAATGCAAAAGATGGATTTTTAAGATATTTGTGATATTTTCTCTTTAGTTTATTTATATTGTCTGTGTATTTGCTTCTGTGACACTTGTCTGCATTATCTTTGCCAGCTCTGTCCTGAAAAAGAGACTGTAATTGCAATAATGCCGTCGCCTCCTGTTAAGCAAATGTTTATTAATAATAATTATTATTATTATTATAGTAATATACATATACAATTATTCAAAGTAAATATTATGAACCAAAGTGTCTAAACATTACAAGAAGAGGAAAACAGCATTTTAAAGCTGCAACTGTGTCAACAAAAAGGGAGGACATATTAATAAATCACAGAAATGCAACGATTCTGCCACTAACCTGTTGAATAGAGCAGAGACATAGTTAATGTTATTAGTTACAGCTGTGCTTTTCCTACTATGACAAGTCAAAATGTTTACTGAGATGAAGGTCTATATGTTTGATATGTAACGGTGTGTAATATTTTGTGTCAAAATTAAAGAGTCGGGTGTCTTTCTGATCAGTATTGCTGCCAGTCCTCACATGAATCTGGATGTTTCCTCATAATATTGTGACCACAGACACAGTATTGCGACATGACCCACGGGTTGACACTCCCCACTTACACTCACACATGTGTTAAAGTTCACATGACGACAGCAGCTGAACATGTTCAGGGAGCTTTTTCTTGTTGTTTAATAAAGCTGCTGGCTGGGTGCAGGGCCGGCTCTAGCCATTTTAGTGCCCTAGGTGGTACCCCCCCACCCCCCACCATACACACACCACCACCATTTTGACCACCAGTACTGCCTCATCATCACCCACTTATTCTACAGCAAAATATGGACAACAAACATCAGTCACCACAATGGTTTTAAGACATTTTTATTTTTTTTTAATTTTTATAAATTAAAATTACATCTCAAACAAACAAATCGTGTATCAGAAAATGAATAAATTATATTACCAGCTGTGTTTCACTGGAGGTAGCTGGAGTGCTGGATGTGCTGCTGGATGTTGTTTGACCTGCAGCTGTATTCAAACATACAGAACATCCAAACTGTCCTTTGTGTCCTTCTACTGCATATAAAATAGCACTGTACAAATAAACTTTATTTAATTTGACTAATACCTACATTTAATTAGTAATTAGGTGTAACTGTAACATTCAATAATAATAATGATAATAATAATAATGACAACATAGCAGTGTATTATCAGTTACACAGAGACCACAAATAATGGCTGAAGTGACCTGCTTCAGAGAGAGGTGTAGATGGAGATCAGATGTAACTTCTCCAGCAGCTGGAAGCTTCTGCAGATATTTCCTGAGTGAATCTGGACAGTTATACAGTAGATATTAGTCTATTACAAGAAAACACATGTAGCTGCAGAGCAGCACAAACAACTGCTGCAGCCTGTTGCACCAGCTGTGTGTGTAAGGTCAAACTCAGTTATAAAGTAAATTATTACTAAGTTGTTATTTATGTAATACTAAACTAAAAGCTTGTACCATGGAGATAAATTACAACATAACTCTAAGTAACAACTAAATATTTACACATGTGCCTAACTCTACCCCTGCTAGGGTAGCTGTCAATCATAACATGTCACAGAACTCACTGATGGTGAAACAGCAATTTTTCTGCCACACAGCATCATTTTTTTTATTAATTGCTGCCATTACGCAACACAGTAATCCAGTAGAGACCTAATTTATTGATGATATGATATTTCAGTATTGATCTAGCTTACTACAATGTGCTACGATGCCAAATGGCTCATGCCAGTTTACACATTGCTGGTGCAACCCAGTGCAGAAATCTCTGTATTTATGGATGTCGTTAGCCATTATCACTGATATTGGTCAGTGAAGTTTCAGCACAGTGCCTTATGTTGTAGGAAGGAGCAGTTATCCAGATAGCTAATGTTAGCTACTGCTTTACCATTCAGTCTCATATACTTTGATCTGTAACGTTATCGGAGTCCAGCAGCTATCATAGTATCATTATCTAGCATTAGCTTTATTGCTACTTAGCTAGCTAGCTACTACAAATGAAATGTCTAATGTTACACAAAAAACAGCATTTTAATGTTAATATAAGACGACATACCTTTATATTGGGCTTTCTTTTCCTCCTCCTCTTTCCTCCGTTTTCTTCCTTACACACCTGAAGGTTTGGACCTTTTCTTTATAAAATAAAATGTGAATCTTTGCCTCTTGACATCTCACGGACGCATCAAACAGAATCCCACTCCTCACTTTCAGCACCCACTTTCTTTGGGTGTTTTGACTCGGACTCGTTGACTCATTGTTGAATTATTTTGACATAAAGTGGGGAAAGATATCAGAATTTCATACTTACCTTGTAACTTTGTGCAACAATGTTTGTAATGAGTTACAACAACGAGTTGTAACTGTGATTTTGGCAAATAATGCAACATTTAGGCAGATTTACATTGATTATTGTTTCTATCACATTTTAAACTTTTTTTTAAATCCAAAGGACTGTACTGAGATGATATGTAAAGACTCATAATAAATTAACTGTCAAATAGTGCAAAAAGGTCAAGTGAGTGAAAACCTTTCATAGCTACATTATAGAAGCAAGACAGCAATGAAATCTTATTTCCTCATCACTTTAACTCATATTTGTCTTTTGCAGCAGTTTTCATAGTCAGCACTCTGAGGAAATGACCAACATTAATCAACTTTTCACTGTTTTTACTGCACATTTCAACAGAACTATAAGTGACTCCTACATGCAGGAAATCCTCCCTTTTAAAATAAGTGTTATAAAGGCACTTGACTTTACTTGAGGACACACGGAAACAGTATTTCAGGCCAGCTGTGAATCGTCAGCACAATGTGTCGTCTCACCTTTGGATAACTTGTCAAAGTCAACGTAGAAGCGCAGCATGAAGGAGCCGGTGATGAAGCCGAAGGCCGGGCCAATGGAGGTCACAGCGAGGAGGATGCCTAAAAAACATGACAAAGAAAAACATCACAACAACAACTACTGTTGTCAGAGTTCAGTCTTTCTTAAATGAATAAAAAAAGTTTGCATGACAGTATCATTTATATTCTGCAGTCCAACCCGTCATCAAAACAACAGAATGGGTCTTAAATTGAGGCCGGCAAAAACGGCCTATAGTTATGTTTACGCCACCTAGCAGCCGTATTAATTATGGCCTGAGGTGATGCAGTTTGGATGATGTCATTATAAGTTGATTTGATGAGATGATTTTGCCTTATTAGGAGGAGATGGGTTGGGTAAAAAGCGGACTTTGCTGCAGGAGACCGCTGTTCGTTTTCTGTTTCCAACCGTCAGTCAGGACATTTTTTAAAAAAAAACGTAATGTTGTGTTGTCTACTGTTGCCATGATGATGAAGTGGTTTTTATGCCTAAACCTAACCAGACCTTAACCACAGCACTGTCACATCATAAAACATCATTGTTTTTTAACAGTGATGTGTTTTGAAAAGTGGCATATTATGGTCCTATGGGCTGTTCCGGAGTTCATTACTACGGCCGCTAGATGGCATAAACGTAATTATAGGTTGTTTTTTACTTTGTTTGATTATAAAGATATGTTGTACAGTCAATCTGCTGCTGCGTCATGTTTTAGGACGTGTTACTCAGTAAAACATGGTTCCAGGAAACCAATTAAAATCTTTATTTGTTATATAAGCAGAGAGCCTGCAGCACATGCACAACTTTACTTGAGGACATATACTGAAATGGTATTTCAGGCCAGCTGTGAATCTGCAACATTCCTAACTTCACCTGTTCACATGAAAAAGAGTCAGCCTTTTGTCTTTCTTTGTTGTCTTTGTTTCTTTGTTGTTTTCACTGTGAGTGTCAGTTGTGCTCGAGCGCTGATACATCAGTCACATTGTTTTCTGACTTTTGAACTTTTCTCACATGACTAGTCAGTCAGAACTCTTATCTGCTCCTCACGGGCTTGTATTTCTCTTTATGGTGTCAAACTGCAGCTAACCTGCTGTAGTGTAGGCCTGCCTGCATGGAAAATATGAAGCCTAATGAAATGTTTATGTTAAAAGGAAGTGAGCACATTTACCATCTTCCAGCTCATAAATACCATTCATACCAACTGCTGTATGCAGGAAGGAGGTATTTTTCACCCAACTGTGATATAACAGAGGACGAGGTGAAAGTGTGTGAGGAGCAAAAAGTACAAACAGGACCTCAAATCACTGAAAGCACTTTGTTAAGGTAACTACTTTTCAGCTTAAGAAAGATTTAGGTTTGAGTAAGTTTTAATAAAAGCAGGATGTAAGTCAGGTGACAAACCTGGAGATGAGCTGAAACCTACACAGACCACACATAAAGGTTGTTTCCTCCAAATGACACTGATTGTTTAGTCTTTGACAGTCAGGAAGGAGCACAAACCCTACGACTGAGTAATCAACTACGCACTGAACCACTGCTCTGTAACGACTGGAGTTCTGCAGGTAGATGACCTGCAAATCCTGCAAGAACAACCACAACCAGCCGCTTGTACTGTTTATATGCAGAGCAGTTTGCACTGAAAAGGCAAAATAAGGAAGAAAAAAGTGCAGACTTCAGTGAGATCCTGGATGCAGAGGTGTGGATAATGTGGACTGTAATTGGAGGTGAGTGACGTTTGTAAAATACATGTACATATCAAATCATTAAATCTATAAAAATGATTTTTTTTTAAAGTGTGAACTAATAAATAAATAACTGATCACGACTGGATCGTTGGGATAAAATGTTGTTTCCTCAGCATACCGAGGTAGAGTGGCGAGTTCTTCTTGCTGGCGTAGTCGTCGATGTAAGAGATGCCGAAGGGCTGGATGGGGACGGCTCCGATACCCAGCAGCAGCTGACCCAAAAGCAGCAGAGGGTACACGCCCTGCTGGGCGGGGCTCTCCTGCTGACTGCAGCTCTGATTGGAGGATGACATGGTGAGGGTGTTCTCTGAATGGCAGACGCTAGACCTGTTATCACTGGTGGCTGTTGGGAAACAGATTTTCAAACATAATGTGCTTCAGTTTAAGTGTTTCTAGCTACCTCATGTCCCAAATTTAACGTCATCATCGTCATCAATCAGACAGTTACAGCTGCTATTCTGAGATTCTTAACTAGTCGGGTAAAAAAATTTAAAGTTTGTCTTGAGGATGGCGCTAAAGGAAAGGTGATGTTGTTAAAATCAAATGTGTTTATCCTCTGTGCAGGGGACAATTTAGGACTTCTCAGACTGAGGCTAAAAATCCTCTCAGATGTGAGGTTGCTTAAACCACAAACAGAGAACCTGAGATTGAGAAACACTGTTATAAAGGGCTATGTGTGTGTGTGTGTGTGTGTGTGTGTGTTTGGTCTTACAGCTGATGCGGTCGGTGTATTCGTACTGTCCACCCAGGAAGTGCGGCAGCACCATCAGCAGCGAGGCCAGACAGGCCAGCAGAGCGCCGCCGCCGATGAACCGCGGGCGGTGGACACGACTCCCGAGGAAACTCACAAAAATGATGAGGATCGTGTTCCCCACCTGGAGTCAAACAGCAGACAGGGATGACATCACATATACCACTGATATCCTGCACTGATAGTGCATCTCTTCTTATTTTGACAATAAAATAAAGAACCAGAATCTAGTTCAGGAGATCCAATAAAGCCAGTTATATGTTGGAATTGTAGTCATCAAATGTCATGAAAATAAGGGTTCTAATCTACAAACTAAATGTGTTCCAGTTTGAACTTTTTATCAGCTGCTCCAACAACAAACAAACACAAACACAAACCTCTGCTCTGTGAAATCTATTTAATTTTTTAAATGAATCTGCATAAAATCCTTGTTTCATTCTGAGCGGCGTGCTGACAAACGACCACCAGGGGCCGCTAAAGACGGAGCCGCCACCCTACTGATCCATTAGCTTGGTGCTAGCGTTACATTTCTTTTACCGTATCATGTGTTTGAGATTTGTATGAAATGATGCATTTCTTCTGATTACAGAAAACAGGAGTTTGATGATTGAAAGTAATTCCTGCTGGTTTAATTAGTGACTCCACACAAACTGTGGAGGTCAGACAGAAGCTACGTTCATGTTAGTTTTTCACAATTTCACACGTGTTTTAAGACTGAAGAACTTCCACATTTACACAGATGACCTTCATCTGTCCACAAACATCTCTGCTTTCACTGGCAGTGGAAATGTCTTCACCTTCACTCTGACACACCAGAAATGACTCTGGATTCTTCCTCTATAGCCATGAAACTACTAAGCAGTACCTCATCGCAGGTACATTTCTTTAAGAATATCTCATTTGAAAAATGATTAAAATGAAAGAAAAATACCAAAGCTGGACAGACGAGCAGGGAGTGCCCTGTACTGACCTCATTGAAGGAGGCCAGGAGGCCCGACTTCTGGCTGGAGAAGCCGTAACGTCTCTCGATGGTGGAGATGGAACTCTTCATGTAGCCCGACACCAACAGCTGCGCCAGCTGCAGCAAACTGTGGCAGAACACAAAAAACTGCAGACAGAAGAAGAAGGGTCAGAGAGTCGGGTAGGAATCTGGTTATCTGCAGTGAATACCCGGGTGTAATATTTATTCAAATCAAGTTGATATTATATGTGTTAAGTGAAATCTCGATAATAAATGATTGAGTACAAGTGTAATGCACAAACAGCAACAAGCATCAACAATAGAGACTGAAAAAACAGTAAAAGTATGAGTGATTTACAAGACAGTGAACTCATCAGAGTTTGGTGACACAGTGTGTTAAGAGGAAATGTTTACACATTGTAATCTCAGAGAACAATACCTGGATGGACTTCAGGAAGTGAACTCTCCACAGACAACAAAGATTTCTACGGATGCAACTAAACCTCTGGCCCCCAAACTTCACTTAAAAATTGAAGTCTAACATAAACAACATTTTAGAAAGGGAAAGAATGTGTATTTTGCCAGCAAAGCGGCTGATAGCCCTTAACTGGAAAAGTAGACCATAAACCATAAAGTAAACCATCTATAGGTAAGTGGAGATGGCGGCTTGTATGTCATTAGAAATAATGAAATTTACATACAAATGTAAATCTACATTGTGCGCTCTGGCTCACCAAATCTCATAGATTACAGAGTTTTATCAAGTTAAATGTAGAAGAGGGTTTTAACTCTTATCTTACTTGTATTTCTAAGTATTTTCTCCAGGAAGCATGTGCTATTTGCCTGCTTTAAATAACTGACGATTGAAGGGATTGTTTTCAGAAGTGAGTTCCTGAATTTTTCTGCTTTGGTTCAGGATCTGGTCTGTCTTCCTGCTCTGCAGTTGTGTATTTCAAAATGTGTCTTTGGGAGTTTTTTTTTTCTTGCAAACAGCATTAAAACGCACCACATTCATCACATTTTACAGGCCAGACACAAGTAATTATTCACAATTCCCTAAATATTGCCATATCTACTTGGTGCTATATATTCGCCATTGGACACTTCAATCTAGCGACATTTCTCAGTGTCATGCTTTCTTCTGTACAGAAATGGCACAAAGATTTGGGAAATTCTGTGTCAATTTCAGACAAAAAATCTTAAAATTGTCATTAAGAAATTACATAATAAAAATCATAGCAATTCAATGTAAATTCCTGCTTGTAATGAAGTTTTGGGCGTAATTACTGTCCAATTTATGGACAATTTCCAGCCTGTATTTTGCAGGTTAAATAGATTTTCTTACCTTTTTCACCATGTTTGGGGTTGAAGTTAAAACCCAACAGAAATATACTCAGCTGTAGTTATTTTGTTTGTATTTGTATTTTTTCATTGAGTTTCTGAATTAAAGAGCAGTGAACATCAAACACAATACCTTGATGCTGCTGAAGGGACTCCAGCGCCGGACAGGAGGTCGTGACCCTGTGAGGTCAGAGTTCATGTTGAGGTCGTTAGCCCCCATGATTTAATTTCTACCACACGGAGACTGAAGAGCAGAACAAAGCCTGTGAAATACAAACAGTCTGTCATAAGTTAAACCCGCACTGATAGAGGATTTACTGCAGTCAGAAGCTAAATTTCAACATCCAGACTCCCATCACTTCTTGCTTTTTTAACACAGTAACTTGAATGGCATAAGAACCTAATTCTTACATAAACACACGCTGTGCACCAGAACATCTGCTCATTTTACTCACGCATGTTGTTCTTATCCTGTGCACACACTGCTGCACTTTCTAGAATCACCGAGCGCATGAAGAATGTATGTGTGCCTGGGTCGTATATTTACACAAAGAGAGAGAGAGAGATTGAGAGATAAGGCGACTGTGAAAACTGTTGGCTGTGGTTTGGATTAAAGCCAAGAAGGAAAATCACTGCAGGATCAAATAAAAAAACAAGAAAAAAAACAAGACTGCAATATTTTAACTACATCAAGCTCATAATACTTATGTACTTTTAGTAGAACTGTAGTAGGACTTTTCATGCAGGACTTTTACTTATAATGGAGTATTTTTACATTGTTGTATTGGTACTTTAACTTAAGTAAAGTATCTGAATACTTCTTCCACCACTGAATAAACCCACAATGAATTGCAAAATCCAGCCAGCATAAACAACAATGGACAATCAACTCAGAAATAATGATCTGGTGAATTAAACTGCTTGGAGAACTGTGTGTGTGTGCAATTGCACAATCTCTGATGAAAACACAAAAACAGTCCAGTTCAGTTTATTTCCACTCCAAAAAAAAAAAAAAACCAATAAAACAATTAAAATAAAGGCAAGTAGTTGAATGCTGGCAGGAACTGGGAATGAGTTTCATGAAGCTGGAGCTGCTCTCTGCTGTCTGCTGTAATGACATTTTAAAATTCAGACCAACTGTTATCAAACCACAAGTTACCAATCCAGGCAAACTCAACATGAGAGTATGAGTCAGACTGAGAGTTATCAAGCTTCATGAGCACTTTGACCTACTTCCTTCAAAATATAAAACACAAAACTTTGCACTTTATTTTACTCCTGACCACTGAAAGGCTGAATCTCTTAATGTAATACAGAAACTTACATTCCTGCACTTTATCTTATCAGGAACTACACTTACTGCACGCATTCGGCCTCAGTCTAATCTTATCTTCTACTTTTTATATACAGGATGATAGCAGTGTTTCTATTTTTATGTAGGTATATATACATTTATATACATTTATTTATAATCATAATTTCCTTGTATAGACATCAGTGTATTCCTGTCACCTGTGTGTTACCTACCTACCTACCCGCCTGCAAACTAACTTTCCTACGGGATTTTCAGCTCTATATTTATATTCTGGGGCTCTACTGGAATATCTTTGCATGACTTCCAGTTAAAAACTCCTTATTTATCTTATACTGGCCCTTTATGCAGCCCCTCAGTTCAGCCTCTGTCTGAAACAGGCCGTTTTAGCTCCTGTCTCTTTAAGGCCCCCCTCCTGATGAGCCCGCTCTGTTCTGATTGGTCAGCTTCAGGAAGCTTCCTCCGGCTCCGGAGGCTACGTAAACAAACTATAGTAGCAGGATTTCACTTCTTTTTCTCCTTCTTTACTCCAAATGTCAACTTCACAAATCCATCTGTACATGTTGGAGCTGAATTAGATCTGAGATATGAGAGTGGACAACGTGAACAACACATGGAAACACCTTAGCAACCACCTTAGCAACCACCTTGGCAACAAAGGCTACAGAACAGATGTCCATTTGTGGGCATGTAACTTTGCAAACGAAGTGTTCAGAGCTGGTTGTTTTGGTTCTACATACGTTCACCTCAGGTTTTGGAACTTTGACCATGTTTAACATCCGACATCAGAACAGGATAAAAATAACAGAATATCACAAAAAGCATGATATGTAAGATGCCGTTGAAGTTGAAGAGTCTACAGCTGTGCTCGCAGCTCTGTGAGACTGTACTGAGACACAAGCTGAAACACAAAGTAGACTGCAAGAATGAAAGAAGTGGGAGTCAAACTCAGAAGATAAACGGAAGGAAGCAACTTGTTATCGGTGGAAGAATTCTAACTAAATGAAAGCCAGTTGTTGTTGTGTGGCTGTTTTCTCTGAGCTCAAACAAAACAAGTTGAATCCTTACAGCCAGATAATGTCATGTCCTCCAGAGAAAGACAGCAGCTGTTTGAATAATCTCACTTTATCTCAAAAAGAGGTATAAAATATGCATCCAAACCAACTCCTGATCTACACAAGGAACTGCTAATGAAACAGAATTTGATATCCTCTCCATAAAACAAATGGAACAACTTGGACTCAAAATAAGACAAACATTATGAAGAGAGCGATAACTGACTTCTATCTCACCAAATAAGACTTTAATTAGAAGTTACAAACAGCACCATCAACCAGTATCTTACTAACTAAGAGTTTGGGAAGCTATTGAACAACAAACTGAATATTTTAAAAGAAATTAGGGTGACACAATTGTATAAGGATCTTCTTTCTCAATTGCAGCTTTAAGTCACTGTTAGAGTGCACAAGAAAGAACAAATGGTCAACACACTGCCTATTTCATTGACTGGCTGAATTGAGGTAATGAAGGTGACTGTGCTAGCTCATTTCCTACATTTCACATGATTCAGTTTTTCTTGCTGAAGTCTGTGTTTAGGGTATTAGATTGTCAAATTTCTACTATTATTTGGAATAAGTTTACTCCATGGATAAAGAGAATGTGCTTGGCGATGCCTAATAAAAAAGGAGGTTTGGGCTTACCCAATTTTCTTTACTATTATTGGACCATAAATTTATCAAAGCTGGCGTGTCTGCATTCAAAGAAAACAGAGTTCCAACACGGGCCTTCATGGAATCAAAGATTCTGCGACCTCTCCCATCTCCCTCCCTCATTAAAAAGATATAGGCTCAATGATGGGTAGGTTTGATTGATTGACAGTTGTCTCAGCCAGTCACACTCAGCCCTGATGTTTACTGGTTGTTCTTCCCGCCTCAGCTTCAAACTAAGTAGCAATTAGCACAACTTGAGGCTGAAACACCTGAAAGTGCCACTGATGGCCGAAGATGCTCCAACTGACTCCAATTCAAAAAGCCTCAACTTCTCTCTAGAAATACTAATGCCAAGCACACACTACATGACTTTCAAAGTCATCAGATCGCTGTACTGTTCACACTACACAACTTTCCTCATCGTCGCCCTCATTGCCAATCACAGCACTTTTCACACTACGGGATTTGGACTCCCCGACAGGTCCAGATATTTAGCCTGCTTGATATCTTTCAGGCATCTGCGATGCATCGGTGAGTCTCTTGAATTTTTTTAAACAGTTCACACATTACGAGCGAGTGCTGATTTGTGAGCACCAATTTACCTCTGATCTGGGGCTTTTGTCGGTGATCTCCAAAAACTGTTGCCGAGTGGAAAATCAGGGCTACAGTTGAGTCATTCTGGTCTCAATCTCTAAATTCAGGCCCTCTAATAAGTGTGCTGGCGGTCATTTTGGAAATTATTGCTCTGTTAATAAGATTTGAAGACTTATAGTAGCTTTGATGTCTGCTGTGTGGGTGTTGATTGACAACTGTGATTGACAGTTGGCTCACCTGCTGCTCTCCCCGGCTCTGGGACACTGAGTCGGACTTCTGTTTAAACAATAAACAGTTTTTTTTCTCCAGAAATGCAGTTTGTGGTTTAAGTTACACTAACAAGACCCTCATAGGATGCTGTCACACAATATTTCACTAAGTTTAATGTTACTTGATTACGATACCTGCCCTGTTAGAGCAATTTAGCTAAAGTAGTTAACGTTAGCCTAAGTGTGCAGTGCTCAGTGTCCCCAGTAAGCTAGCGTTAGTTTCAGTCCGAGGTAGCAGGGCGTTTCAGGAGTGTAAAAGGCAACAACCTGCTCTCAAAATGAAAGCAGGCTATATATAAGCTACAACTCTGGGTTTCAAACCGGTTCTAGTGCAAACCAATGGGTGACGTCCCACCTCGCTACGTTCATTATATACAGGCTATGCTCCAAACAGAGTCCGTCATCAGAAATGCTGCAACCATGAGCGTGATTGACCAAGTGACCTGCCAATCGAAGCAAACACACAAAATCCTGCTTCTCTTTAAAAATATATGTTGGATGAAAATGAGATGCCAGGAACTTTTGGAAAATGGGGCGCTGTAACTAAATCGACTTTGAAAAAGAAATGGACTTTTTAGAAATGTTTTGTTTTGTGTTGTTTTTTCATTCACTTCAGTACAGTCAGAGTTGTTTAGAGCAGCATCTAGTGGCCGTTACAGAAACTGCAGTGTAGTTTGTGCTGAGTCTTCAGTCTGGCTATTTTCTCTCTTTTCTTCCTAAATGGAAACTTTAGTGTAATTGTAGTTTGAACCAGCAGCTCTTGTGAGTAACCCAGTTCCAAAAACATGAGTGTGTGTCTCTGTTGATGTAAAATAAGTGACTACTGACTCACTGTCAGCTCAGCTCTGTTTGCCATGCCACAGTGGTCACATCAAATTATGACTAACTGAGCAAGTGTTGGTCCAGAAAGAATGTAGATACATGTCATTAGAAGTGACATTAAAAAGAGTTTTAATGTTAAATTAAACAGACAGAGTCTAGTAAGAGTCTAGTTTTGTTTTTGTTCTGGTTTACTGAAGGTGGAAATACTGTTGATATCAAAATAAGAACCTGAAATTGTGTGTTATTGTGATTTGTCTGAACGTAAGAGCACAAAATGTCCAATTGAAAACTTATTGTAGAATGTTTTACCTTTAAAATAAATAAATAAATAAATAAAAATCAGTGTGAGTTAGTACACTTATATTTGTGTACTTTTATTGCTGATGTACATGTACAGTACATGAAGCTGATTATACTTATACAGTAATGTATTGTAGGGCTGCAACTAACGACTATTTTCATTATGGATTACTGCAGATTATTTTTCTGTTAATTGTTTTGTCTGTAAAATGTCAGAATACTGATAAATGCCCATGATGATTTCCTAAAACTTAAGTTAACATATTCAAAAGTGTTGTTTTATTCAACAAAAAGTTCCAAACCCCAAAATATTCAGTTTATTATCATATATGAAAAACAACAGCATCAAAATACTGGAAACAATTCACTGGAACCAGTGAAATTTTGGCATTTTTGCTTGACAAATGACTCAAAAGGATTATTCCATTATCAAAATAGTTGCTGACTAACAGTTGACTAATCTTTGCAGATCTAAGAAAGAAGCTCTAAGAAGAAAAGGATCTGAATACTTCTTTCACTACTGAGTGCAAGTACAGAAGTTTTATCATCAGAGTATAATAAAGAATCAAAAGTAAAAGTACTCATGTATCAGAATGACTCTTTTCTACTGTAGCTGGTCAAAGTAAAGCTAATTTTAACTACTTTATGTTCTGTAGTTTTGATCTTCAAAGTAACTAATAACTCCAGCTGTCAGATGAATGTGCAGTAAAAAGTATATTTGCCTCTGAATGTAATGAAGTAGAGAGTTGCATACAATGGAAATACTCAAGTACCTTAAAGCTGTAGTTAAGTGTAGTACTTAAGTAAATGGATGATGGACACAGAAACAGCTTTCATTCATGAAATTAATAAAACAGACCTGATTATTTTACTTAATTTTTCAGAAACTTTGTTTGGTTTAAATTTGTAAAGTGGAGAACCAGAGTACCATTAGTCTCATTAAAAACCCTGAAACGTCCCAGAGACAAGAGAATCAAGTGATTCATTCAGACTCACCGTGGAAGCTAAAGAGCAGCAGCTCAGCTCAATTCCTCTGTTTCCTCCTTTCACTTTACTGCAGCTCAGATTTTCTCTGGTTTTCTCTCAAAGTGAGAGCTGCTGAAAGACCTGAAGCTCCGCCGCTCCACCACCAAGAGAGGGAGGAGGAGCCCAAACTGGAACTTGAACCCTGGTGTTGAATGTAGGTCTGAGAAAAAGAAAAAGAAGGAGGAAGTTTTCAGTGTATAATCTTACAACCTGAAAACCAGGTTTTACTTGTAACGTTGAAAGATATCTACTTGATTTGACTCATTTGGACGCTGAAGCTTCATATTAGCTTCAGATAAACTTTGAAATCCATGTTTGCACAGAAGGAGGACTGTGGATTTTGTCCCCCATCACTTCCATTGTAAGTGCATTATGAAGGGATCTTCTAATGGTCAGTATGAACAGGAGGAATGATTACAGCAAGAAAAACAGGTTTCACTCTTCATTTGGGCTCCTGACTGTTGGTTTAAGATGGACTTGAAAAATTGTGAATCTGTCTTTTAATTACAGTTAATATTCTCCACCAGGAAATATATAATTGGACATCAATCAAATATAAGGCAGGAAAGGACGGAGCTCGTTGTAAAGATTGAAATCTATATATCACAAATATCAGATCTCTACCAGTACATACTGTAGTACTGTTTACTGTTAATACTACAGCAATTTACACAGATTTAAAATACAATTATTATGGAAAGCATAAAAACAATTTCACTATAAGTTGTTATTTGATGTATATTCATTATAATTATTTTTTTTTTTTGGTTGAAGAAATTCAGACTTCACTTCTGAAACCAAACTTTGATATTGTCTGCAATGAACATCCTGTAACTTACAGGTTTTTTGTAAAAATAATAAATTAAAAAATTAAAATCTTGAAATATGATATTTTACATCAGAAGCAGGTGAATTCATCTCTCTGTATTTGCAAAAATATTTGATGCTTTTATGTTATTTGCAGATTTGTTCAGTGAAAAATATGAACCAGGCCTGTAAATTTAGTTGTTTCTCATCCAGGAGTTCCTGAAGGTTCAAGGTTCAGATTTATTGTCATTATACAAAACAGGATTGCACAATGAAATGCAGTTTCCCCTCCACGCTGCAACACACAGACAACACATTAACTAATATTAAAATATTTAAAATTAGAATACAATAAAACAAAAAAAGACAATAAAATAGAATAAAGTATATGAAAGTAGCACTAAAAGAAGTAAAAAATGATAGTAGTATACACACACACACACACACACACACACACACACATATATATATATATATATATATATATATATATATATATAACCATGAGAAAGAAAACAAAAATAACAGAATAGCTCAAAGTAAATTTCACAGAAATGTAGAGCAATGTCAGTTGGAGCAGCCCAGCTCGTGGCCACATCGCCATAAACATTTGCCAAGATAAATATTTTGCTCATAGCTGCGGATGAAATGCAGGTTTGCTGCCAAACTTCCTCCAGAAAAAAAAACAATCAAAGAGGCAGCGAGGTCAAAGTGTTTTCCTCTAAACTGATGTTTTCTGTCATTCTCTACACTGAAGTGAAAGAAGGCAAGATGCCAAAAATTGTCTTTTCTAAATTTAACTTTAACGTGACAAAAGGGTGACATAAAAGGTGAGACATCAATCAAAGAATATGAAAAGAAAAACATGAGGCCAAAAGAAGGAAATAAAAAAAACACGATGGCTTCAAGAGAAAACAATGATTGTGATGTGGAAACTAATATGAGCTATGTGTTTGTACACGTCTGTGTGCTCTATGCATGCTATGTTGAGTGCATCGATGTGTGTGAATGTGAGCAGGGCAGTGTATGACAACATGGAAGCTGAGTAATCTTCTCTTGTATCGTCACATGACAGCAGCTGATGGAAAAACTCACTTTCATTTTATTTGCTGACTTTGTGGAAATTTTCTTCATGAGGGTTGTGCAATATGTCGTCAGTATGTGCAAACTGTGTATGTGAATGGAAGCCATGAGCTGTTAAGATGAACTGACGTTTTTTCCTTTACTTTGCAGTATGTATGATTTTATCTTCTGTGGAACTGCAAATTTCCCTGCAGGGACATTAAAGTATATCAGTGTGAGTTTTGACTTCCTGTGCTGTTCAGTTGAGACAATAAAAATAAATCTGATCATTAAATATTTCTAATGTTGACATCACTGCTGCTGTCAAATGATCTTTAATATTATCATGATGAAAAATGATGATAATGTTGCTTTTTTGAAACTGTGCAGTGTCGTCATGTGACCAGCAGATGGAGCCACAGTCAAATAAAATGTGCTGCTGGAGCTGATAGACCACACTTCAGTCTGTATCACATATGACATTTACCACTTCTTTGTATCTAAAGTACAACTTTATTTTACAGGTTTTAATTTCCAAAAAAACTCATGGACAAACACAACCTGTCATGTGATCATAAGTAGACACTGTTTGGCTTCAAATCACAGCAGGTCAGCTGGATGTGCAAACGTGAATCTTGTTTCAACAGTCACAATTGCACCTTTATAAATAGTGAAGTTTCCATTTATAAAGGAATAGTGTGTAAATATTTACATGGTTATAAATGGAGTCAGGTCCTGTTTCCAAAAGCATCTTAAGACTAAAATGATCCAACATTATCATTCATTTGGAGTTGTGTTTCTGTCCACCTGGTGAATGTAAGTCCAGTATTCAAACTACATATTTCACTGAGACTGTCCTCCCAAGAAAAGTCTTGTCAGCAACAGTGTTCCCAGATCTGCGAGAGAAACAAGGAACCAGGTCTATGGAAACAAACCCAAAAAAGTGACTTGGCTCTCAAAAAAGCCCCAAAACAGGCGACCTTACCTACCACAATGTGTGAGAGAGAGGCCACTCAATCAATTCATATATATGTATGAATTTCTTTTGCATTTCATAAGCAACCATTTCAAAAATGCTGTAACTGCTTGTAATTTTACATTTTTCTTTTTAACTCTAAAGAAGTTGAATAAAACCAACTGACCAACAAAAGATGAAGGATGAATAAATGAATGACTGAGAATGAAATGAATGAATGAAATCTTAATAACTTTTAGCTTAGTTAAGCTAAGGATTTTAATGACAGCTACTACATGTGAGGTTCTGACAGCAGGCAGCAGTATTTGACAGCTCAGTCACACTTTATTTAATGTTACACAAATAGGGAGCAAACCCAAAAAATCACTACCTTAACATATTAATAATACTTACAAGAACGGTGATTGACTGTAATATAAATTATTCCCATATGTTTTCTCTTGGGTTTGATCAGAGCAGAAAAAACTGGCAGCTGACTTGGAAGTTTCAGATGTTCCACTGGACATAAATATGGTGGAAAGGTTATGCCAAAGAAACAAAACAAAAGTCCTCCCAGCTTCATTGGTGCTGGAAGGAGAAAATTTATATATAAAGCAATAAAATGTTTAATTCCATAATGTGGGAGTCAAATCCTCCAGATCTGCCTCTCAGCACATCTCTTGAGTTTACAGCCGAACAAATCATAACAACAGTCCAACATGAAACCCTGAAAGAGAAACCAGAAGATTTAGTGGGCGTTGGACTGACTGAACAGACTGAACACATGTAGCCACATCTGCTGAGACGTTTGGAAACCAGAACTCCCTCAAATCTGGAGCACATTGAACTGAAAACCTGCTGATAAAGACAGAAGTCCTGCTTCAGCACCTTGTCTGTAGTTTGAATAAACACTTTACAGACCTGAATATCACTTCTTTTTGTTGCAGTTTTCCTCTGATTGTTGAAACTATTTTTGAGGATGTTTCTTAATATAAATGACTCTGTGGGACATCTACTATTAAATTAAATCAGCTAATCATGTTGCCCTGAGAATGTCCTGTAGATGTACAGATGGCACAAAGACGAGTACTTAATTGTCGTGCTGGAAGTCAGTGTTGTGTTTCATGTTTTAACAAGACTAACTGCATCAGTATGCTTCATCAGAAGTGATTAGTGTGTTAGTAAGTTCTGAGTAACTACTAGAACTACTTAGAATTAGTAGTATTCATAATAGAGGGGGCCCTATGTGTATTTCACACTGCTGGAAAAGTAACACAAAACACTTGTGAACTCTGTAAAACTTGTGTTTGTTTGTTTGTTGTTAGAAGTTCTTTCGGCTGTTGCATGTTGGGAGCTCAGGGGACTACACTGCCCTCTAATGGTCCACCAGTTTCATCACTATGTGTTCCAGTTGCCACAACAGCCAGTAATGAGTGTTAATGCTTCTGAAACAAATGTGATCATTAACGAGGTCCACTGTGAGCTGCTTCCTAACAAAACACTTATCAACAGTTTCTGATGATAATTAACCCTCTGGGAGCAAAGAGCAATAGATGTTTATCAGTGATTACAGGAGGCGGTAATGAAAGCTCCTGGGACCTACAGGGACTCACTTCACTGTCACTGACTGATGATCCTCTGGCTGCTTTACAACATACTCTAACAAACTGACCTGCACTGCATCCAAAAAGAAAGCTAGAAACAGTTCGGCCTGATAGAAATCACTAAAGGTTTAGTGAAATACCAAAAGCGCCTCTAAAAATAACAAAGCATTATAAGAATAAGTTCATCAAAGTATATATCAGGAAGTGCGCTGTGCTGTGAAGCAACGTGAAGGATGTAATGGACAAACTGTGTAATTACAACTTCCTGTCCATCACCTGATGCACCACAGTGGCTCAAAGAGCATTTTTCCTGCACACAATCATAGGAAAAGTAGCGGCTGTAAAATGGTGAATACATTTTTTTGATTTTTTTGAATGTCACAACCTCCTCGAAGCGACTTGCATGATTAAATGATTTTATCCCCATTTAAGTAAACAAGGAGCCAACTGGAAGTTAGCCATTAGAAGTCTCTACTGAGCATGCTCTATGGGCCCAAAAATGAGGAAGCGTGAGAACATCCGGGTAATTTCTTAACAGCAGGAAGCCGATTTTTTGGCGTCATACACCACTGAGCAACTTTAATAAATAGGGCGCCATGTTTGAGTCCTGTATCCAGTTCTTCTTAATACATCCATGATTTGTAGTTGTTAAATATTTTTCTCTTTTGGTGCAGCTCAGCTAGCAGTTTCAGTCTGCTTCCAGTCTTTGTGCTAAGCTAGGCTAAACACATTCTGGACAAATCTCCTAAACACACACAAGTCTCAGGGTGTGAAGCTGCTGTCAACGATACATAACATAATTTATGCAGTGATTACATTTGTAAACACAATGTAATTGGGAAATCATTGTAGTAGTGTACAAATGTTGCTTTGGTATCAGGCATTTAGAGCTGTGCTTGTGAAAGAAATACCTCAACTAAATCATGGTTCAGAGAAAGCTGCGATAATGACCGTGTGTGAGAGTGAAGACAGAAGGCCGGTCGTCAGGCTGGAGTCTGGAGTCCAGAGAGAGCGAGTGGCTCCCTGTCTGTTGCCCCCTGAACGCCTCACTGCAGCATTTAATTCAATTAACCTGCTGGTCACTGAGAGGACACCTGGGACCTCTGAGGCCACCAGGACGCTCATTACAGCCCCGTAATAACAGGGATACAAGAACCACAACACACAAGACAGTGTGGACTTTAACACGACTCTGCAGTTATGACGTATGAAATTATATTCAGACAGAGGTGTCCTAAAGTTAGTTGCAGCAGTTTTCATTCATGCCATGTGCGATATGTTAAACTGTTAAACTTTGATTCCTCACACAGCTTTATTTCTTGTGGCTGTTTTTCTTGCTTGTAACACACATCCTTTATTTTATTCTGGATTATATGTACAGTCGCAGCACTTTTAATGACTTCAATAATATTATTATGTTTTTATTGTGTTTATTGTGTGTCTGTTTCATGTTCTTACGTTTTGATATGCGTGCTCAGCGTGTTTCCAGGTGTTCTGTGTGTAAAAAGTTGTATGAAGCCTTTTGTGGCCCCAGTGGGAGCTCATGATGTCACTGATGATGTAACTTGAGTCAGCGTTGGTTGGGGCTGAAGACTACAACTTTGAAAAGTAAAAAAATGTGGGGGTGTTGAGTTAGAAAGAAGTGATGTTACCAGACCTCTGTAGCTCCTCATCTCTGCTGGAGGCTAGCAGCTCCAGGCTACATTGGCCGCTACTAGCATAACAGTATTTAAGTATAGTGAATACAGCAAAGTAAACCTGCTGCCAGGTTTTCTGTGTGTCAGTTAGTTTAGTTAGTTTGTGGTAATTTGATTTAACACAACTCTAATTAGAAATGTGCACCAATATAAACTCTCCTAACGAAGTTGCAATTAATCTAATTAACCAAACCGATTTGCACGCATTGAACCTGTTACTTTTGTGGCCCCTGGTGTCTGGGACAGTTGCCCTCTTTACCCCTTTTGTCCGGCTAGTACAAATACTAAATATAGTTTTAAATATGGTACAAAAACACTTCTTTCTGTACCCACTTATTCCAACAACAGATTGTGCAAAATGTCTTCCTGTACACCTGGTTAGAGATGGGGAGTGAGAATGCAGAAAGATTCACAATTATTAAATAAATAAGAATAAATAAATAAAAACATAAACCAAATGGAAAGCGGGTTAGAAAAAGCCAATAACTATTATGTCATTCCTCAATGGTTTGCATAGACAAAGTTGTAGGGAAAGTCATGATTTCAAAGTTGTTTGTTCTTTCCAAAGTTAATAATGTTTGAATGCCTAAAACCCTCTGGGCTCACTGGTGATTTCATGTTATTTGTTTTTGACTTTGAACAGAGAGACGTGATTCAGCTCAGCTGGTGGGAAGTCGGGGTTAGCTGAGGCTTCCCTGCAGGCTTCTTTATGCCTCATGGTACTAATTAACAAACTGTCGCTGTAACAACAGCAAACAAATGTGGTGGTGAAACAGTGAGATCATATTTACATTAAATTACTCAGCATGGCAGGCCCCACAGGGACTCAGACCACACTAATGCAGCTAGTTGCAACAACAAATTTCCTCTCAGCTCATGAGCAAGAAAAAGTAACTTCAGATCAAATGGCCAACATCTTACATCACTTGATGATGTCATGTGCGAAACCTTTAATCATTCTCTTTTCCAGATTAAAACAGTTCTGAACCTCACCTACAACCCCTGAACTCACTGATTCCCCCGAGGCTCGATCTTCACACCATGAGAAAAGCTGCCTACTGATCATGGGGCACTGTCTCACACAAAAGGCTTTATCAATCCTTCACCCATCACCACATTCTTCAAATACTCAGATAACGCTAACACACGTATTACTCAATAACTCTCTTTCTGAAGCTGCATGGAACAAATAAACAGAAGTTTGCAGAATGAGATCATTCTCCTCTGGATGTCAAAATAAAGACAGTTCTCTGCATCTGCAAATACAGTAAGGATATCAAAGGGTGAGTGTGAGGGTAGGATGGAGGTCTACAGGTGGATTGGTGCAGTATCAGTGGTAATGTGGGCGTTGTGGCAGACCCAGAACATGCCGGAGGGTGTACATATCTCTTCTGGAAAGCCTTGTGAACCCCCAGGAGGAGCTGGTTGCTGGTGAGAGGGATGTCTGGGTTAGCTTACTTAGTCTGCCGCCACCGCGATGCGGTGCCAGGTAAGCAGTGGAAAATGGACAGATGGATAGCTGTTGGCCAACTTGGCCAACCCAGACAGGAAATTTACCAGCACATGGACATTTTTCTTCGTGACAGAGTATTTTGTCTCCCACCCTGTTCTCCCACCCTGTGCAACCAATACTTCAAACTTGTACACAAACCCCTCCAACCTCATACACTGCAAAATAAATGTGCTAAAGTTTTTCAAGAAAAAGGACTCCCCACCCCATGATTTGCATCCACGTGTGCTACATGCCTGTTCCTAGCTATTGCATTATAAACCAGCCTCCACTGGAGGTCAACTGTACGTTTTTCAATGGGCAGCTTGTACAAGGACCGCCAGCTCCCTTTCGAGGACTTATCTTAGTCAAAAAATAAGATCGTAAGATCTTCAGACAGATGTGATATGCTGCCTTTAGCTCTGTAATCTCAAACACCCCTAACAGTGGGGTATTGAAGAGGACCTCTCCTACAACTCCCCAACAGCAGGAGCCACACTAATCATCCCATTGGTCAGTATGGTTTTCAACACTCTCATTGGACCAAGCAGTAACACACAAACTTCCTCCACCTCCACCTCAACAGATGTCCTAGTGGACTTCAGTAGGTGTCCCAGTTAAACACAGCCTGAGCAGACCAAAGGCTGGTCAAGGTTAGAGCCTGTCAAAAGTGGTTGTGGATGTGGCTGGACCAGGTGACGTTATTCTAGACTGACAAAGTCCACGTAGGGAGGAGGTCGGGAGATTTCTGTTTACTTCTTGTTTCCAACCAACAGTCAACACTGTTGTTTTTTTTAAACCATGACCATAATCACTATTACTAATTTTAGCCAAAACCACAATGTTTCCTTAAACCAAACCAAATTGTAACCATATATGTCACATCATAAAAAATCTTTCAACAGTGATTTGTAACAGACTCAGATTGCTGATTGGGGGCTTCAGATCAGAAGTGTAGTTCTGGAGTGCATTGACCAACTACGTATTTTATGACATGAAAATAGAATAGTCTTTGAAGATTCTGGAAATACCTTCAGAACAGCAGTAAGTATTACACAACATTCTGGGTTTTTCAAATATCCCAGAGTATTCATCTGCTTAGTTCTGTGACTTGATTGTAACACTAATATATGATAATACTTATAATCGGTTGATGAGGTTGCCAAGGAGTAGCTTTGGAGGATTTAGTCATAAGTGAAACCTGTCAGAAGGAAGCGCCTGTAGAACATAGAAAATTATGCCATTTGTGAAAGTAAAAATTTGTTTGTCTGTTGATGGTCTCTATGGCCACCGACTTGATGACTTGCATCGCATTACCTCCCCAGATGACTAAATCTCTTTATAATGACTGAGACGGGTTGCAAATTTCCGGCAAACGGTTGGCTGGTGGGTATTCAGTGACTGCAGGTACGACAAGAGCAACAAAAGGTAATATTCAAATGTTTTAATTATTAAATCACTGAAATGTTTTCATATGTTTCTAAGTTAAAGTCTTCAGTTTTTATTGATTTTTGAACATTGTTATCTGAACTACTTTCTGTAGTTAAAGCTCTCTCTCTTCTGATTACATTCGCAGAAATCTTCATAATAGAACATTAAATTGATCACTGATATCTAGATTGGAAATAACTTCACGCCTGTGACAAATCAGCATCCTCCCCTTTTGTTTCTTTTGTTTCAGGTTGATGGAAAACTACACATTCAACAGCTTTACACTCGAGCTGGAGGGGTTAAAGGTCACACAGGTTTCCATGTACCCTGTCTTTTTCTTTTTCTTGTTCTCCTACATAATTATTATATCAGCCAATGTTGGCATTGTTGTCCTAGTTTTCATTGACAAAAGCCTCCACCAGCCCATGTATCTCCTTTTTTGCAACCTGCCAGTCAATGACATTGTTGGGAATTCGATCATGGTGCCCCGTTTGCTTTCAGATATCTTGCTGCCTCCCTCTGAACGCCTCATTAGTTATTATGAGTGTGTAGTCCAAGCTTTCACCACACACATGTTCGGCACCACTTCCCACACTGTTCTCATGATTATGGCCTTTGACAGATATGTTGCCATCTGTAATCCCCTGCGCTATGCTGCCATAATGACCAACAAGATGGTGATCAAGCTGACAGTTTCTGCCTGGGGAGTGGCCTTTGTTTTGGTTGCGATTCTGCTCGGTCTGACCATACGGCTGAACCGATGCAGGACTCTGATCACAAACCCGTTCTGTGACAATGCCTCCCTGTTTAAACTCTCCTGTGAGAATGTGTTCATCAATAACATCTATGGCCTCACTTTCACTGTAGTCCTGCTTACATCTTCTATAGGCAGCATGGTTCTCACTTATACTAAAATTGCAGTAGTTTGTTTGACCAGTAAGAACAAGTCTTTGAACAGTAAAGCCTTGAAGACCTGCAGCACTCATCTCTTTGTTTATGTAATTATGTTTTTATGTGGAATGTTCATCATCATCCTGCATCGCTTCCCCCAGTACTCAGACTACAGGAAACTCTCTGCCATTTTGTTTCACATCATCCCCGGCAGCTTGAACCCTATTATTTATGGGGTGCAGTCAAAAGAGATACGAAAATTCCTGTCAAAATTGTTCCAGCCCAGAAAGGTTTTGTCGTCATCATAATATGAATACAAATTCGTTTTTTTTTAAATCATAATTGAGAAGAAATTAACTTGTCTTTTTCATGAACGTATTTCTGTTTTGTGAAGCACTTTGGGCTGCATATTTGTATGAATGGTTCTATACAAACAAGTTATTATTATCATTATTTTAATTATGAAATGAACATGGATGGTCAAGTAGTATGTACTAATATGTTGTTAATAGTAGATTTCGGACCTTTAAATATAATATTTTTACCGGCCCTTAATCAATTTATTGCAGTGATTTAAGTTTTAATGTGTGTTTTCTATTGTTTTTCTCTAATATACAGTTTTATTCTAAATTTGGGGCGAGTTCCACTGTATAAGCCTTTTGCTTCTTGGCCTCTTCTGTCACATCTGTTTCACTTTTGTTATCTGTATCTAATAAAATAAAATAAAAAGTAATTCAATTTGTGAAAGGAGATTAGTTTATTCATTTTTACAATCAACAAAGTTGAGCACATTTATGAACTTCAAGTGATTCAAATTACTGAGTCACTGCATGAATGAATCATTGGATTCATGTTGTTTTAATAGTTCCCATGGTGGAGCATTCGTTTGTTTTGAATCTGTGTGCATCTTCCTTCCTATAGATAAGTCTATAGAGATTAAATACATTTTAATTGAATGATAGATACAAATATGCATATTATTTACATAATGAATACTGTAGATGTAAATTACATATAATTTGTGCACATTATTATCAATATTATTATTATTATTATCTTAATTTTCTTGAGTTTAATTCATATAAGCATGTTTGCACCCCTGTGATAAAGCAGCTAACCCTTTGAACTAACAGGGTTCTGTCCGAATGTATTAATTATTTTAATAAGGTAAATGTTTTATTGCTAAATCAAAACAGGCCTTACATGCTGTTTGTGAGTTGTTTTGGAATTTCATCATTCAACCTTTAATTAAACCTTTAATTAATTCAAAGTGGATTCATTTGCTAAAATGTTGACAGGTTTTGACCACTGTTCCCATCATTATCTGTATCACATGCTCTACCAGCACACGCACAAGGATGCACATGTACCCCATGAGCACTGAGGTGCTATGAAACAGGACAGGTATGAAGAAATGGCCGTGGCCACAAAAACATGTGTCAACAGGAGAGGAGACGAAGAAGACTGCAAGCTGTAAACAATGCAAGTTTCAGGTCATTTCATTTATTTTAGGAAATGCATGTTTGCTACTGTAGGCTGTAAGCACACACATGTGTTCTCTGGTGATGAAAATCTGTCAATGCTGAAATAAAACACACACATTTTCTGGATGTAACTCCAGTGCTATGAACACAGACATAGTTCTGATGATACACACTGAAGTCAGAATGTATGATACACACATTTTCAAAAGGTTGAAAAGTCAGTTACGCTGAATTCTGTGGCCCCTCCTCAACTGTGGTGTTATAGCCAGGACACCGAGGTACATTTTATTCATTGACTGTCAAAGCTCCGCTGGGTTTCCGACCCTTCCTAGCAGAGACTTGGAGAGTCGGACGATAGCTGCTCATGGCTGGTCTGAGGCTCAAAGCCAGTCTGTGCGGTTTCTCATCACAATTCAATGGAAGCAAAAAGGCAAACAAGAATATGATAAAAAGCAAAATGATCTTCAGCTGCAGCTAGTTCAGATCTCCACCACCTGCTTATCCTCTCTGAAGGTGTTATTATACATCAGGGCCAAAAGAAGAGGCCAATGCAGTACATTTCCTGAGGCGTTGAAAAATCTGGATGCAGAAATTGGCATCCATATTAGTTTCTTGCTAAATCACTGAGAGACAGGTCCAAATAGTTCTAGCCAGGCTCACTAACATCTGATTTACCCTGAAACACTGTACCTCTACTTTCTGAAGTCAACCCCGGAAAAAGTGCTGGAAGTGTTGAAAACGGCACGTCAAAGTTGTCACAGTTTGTTTTATATAACTGCTTGTTTTATGTGTATATACTTAATGTTTCTGAGGGATGTTGATGTGTATTGTTTTGTCTTGTATCATGATGTAACACATTGCACTATTGACATCAAATGTAAATGCCACCATCATGAATTAACCACCAAGAGACACGCATATAATGAGTTATTAACAGTTGCTAAGCAACACTTGACCTATCAACAGGTGATGCTGCAGCTGACGGCCACTGACACATCAGATAAAAGTGTCTGCTGTTTCCTGTTTGGTCAGGGGTGGAGGGCAGGTCGTGTTGCAGGAGCTAATGCTGACAAATCCCGAGCAGCTGTCTTATTGTTTATGTAAATTCAACTATCTGCATTTTATTTAAAAAAGCAGACAAAAATAATGTTGACAGGTGTTAATAGATATTTGTTGCAGCAGTTTACAAGACTCCTCTGAATTGGGGAATTTAATTTGTTCTTAAGAAATTAAATTATAAGACTCACTACTATTGAATGTGTAAAGCTTAACTACTTTCCAAGCTTTTTAAATATCTTGTTTCTAATAATACTGAAGTAGCAATGCCAAAGATTTCTCTGCCCAAAATTCATGTGACAAATTTGTGTCAAATTACAATTTGCCAAAATGTGTAAATATTAGATTCACTGTCATCAAGTTGTTAATTATTTATGAAGTGTATCATCATGAAGTGTTTTTTTCTGTAACTGTAACTCTGTGACTGTCTGCAGTGCAGTCGTCCAAACAAAAGTCTTCATTGTTACATGACAGATGCTGCATTTGCAGTGAGATATGGAAAACCTGACTGTAGGTGAGGATATCCTTCTCCTGGAGGGGTTAAAGGTCACCCCCAAGTCCTCCATCCCTGCCTTCACCCTCCTCCTCCTCACCTACATCTTCATTACGGTGTCCAACCTTGGCCTGATAGTCCTGATCTTTAGGACCAGGAGCCTCCACCAGCCCATGTACCTGCTCTTCTGCAACATGAGTATTAATGACATTTTTGGGGCCACAATAATTATACCTCATGTGCTCAGAGATATGTTTATATCAAACTCAGAGCGTTACATTCATTACATCAACTGTGTCATTCAGGCCTTCTGTGTTCATATCTATGGAAGCACCTCTCACACTGTGCTCATGATCATGGCTTTTGACCGCTACGTCGCCATCTGCAACCCCCTGCGATACGCCACCATCATGACCAACAACATGGTGGTGAAGCTGTCGGTTGCAGCCTGGGTTACAGCCATTATCATGGTGGCGATCCTTTTGGGTCTCACTATCCGCCTGTCACGCTGCAGGCGGGTTATACCGAACCTGTTCTGTGATAACGCCTCCTTGTTCAGCCTCTCCTGTGAAAGCGTCCTCATCAATCACATCTACGGCCTCGGCTACACAGTGGTCCTGCTGGGCTCCTCCATCAGCAGCGTAACTCTCACCTACTTGAAGATTGCTGCAGTGTGTGTGCGCAGTAAGAACAAGGTGTTGAACAGCAAAGCGCTGCAGACCTGTGCCACCCACCTGGCTGTGTACATCCTCCTGCTGGTATCGGCTTTCATCATCGTCATCCTGCACCGTTTCCCTCAGCTGTCAGACCACAGGAAAGTGGCGGCCATTGTAGGTGAAGTGGCTCTGCCTGCTCTCAATGCTGTGATCTACGGTCTGCAGATTAAAGAGATTAGACAGAGAATTATGGCTGTGTTTCACAGTAAAGGGGCTCTAATGAATTTGAAATGACACACTGTTTGGTCAGATAGGTGAGCAAAATTTCTAAATATTTGCACTTTCTACAGAATGCATTTCTTAATGTAAATAATATTTACTTGAGCAAAAGAAGTCTATACAAACATTTCTGCAGCGGAATAACTGTGCCTATAGCAATACTGTAAGCAACAGCATGTGTTAATCATTTTCCAGTAACAAGTTACTCCGTGGAAGAGGACCCGCTCCCTCTGTAGATATAAAGGCTCATTCTAAGGTAACAAAAACACGATTCTTATTTTCAGGTGATTATACACTAATTAAAACATACTTATGAATATTATATTCCATTTCTGCCAAGTCTGTTCCGCTAGATGCTACTAAACTCTGCACACTGCACCTTTAAAAACAACATTACAAAATTCAGACTAGTCTTACAGGTGAATGGTATTCCACAGGGGGCTGTAAATATTGATGCCTTTCAGTATAATATGTAGAGCTGCAACAATTAGTCGATGTATCGATTAGTCGATTAACAGAAATATAATCTGTAACAATTTTGATAAGTGAATAATCGTTTTAGTCATTTTTTAAGCAAAAATGCCAAAAATTAGCTGGTTTCAGCTTCTCAGATGAAATGATTGAATGCTTTTATTTGTCGTACATGATAAATAAAGTGAATATCTTTGGGTTTTAAAACAAGACATTTTATAGTATATAGTCTATAGTTGCAGCTCTAATAATATGCTTTATGTATATGTCTATAAATCTTAAAATATGACTTTTGAAGTTAACTAATCATATTTTATTTGTTTCAATTTTTTTTTCAGGAATCATAACTCTGTTTTGACAACAAGTATTAAAAGCTTCATGAACATCATTTCATAGTATTTCTTTTATTGTTGTAAATAAAGGAATAGGGAAAATATCTTTATTGAAAATGCATCACAGTATGAACATTAAGGCAAAGAGACAATGACATGTACCACAGAAAACTTGAGTTAAAGTGAGGATGAATCCAACAAATCTGTCTAAAAAGAAGACGAGTAAAAGAGATGCTGAAGTTTTAAAAATAATGACAGACCTCTTATATATGTTGCATGTTATAAAGTTATGTATTTTCTTTGTTATATATGACACTAGTTTGCTTCTGCTGAGAGGTGCCAATAATAAGATGTACAGGATTGTCAGATTTTGCTTGATATTGTTTTTAAAGTAGAGCAGAAAAATAATGTGTTATTCATGCAGTTTTTTAAGTAAACTACTTTTGTGGTTTCAAATGTAATACTGAAAAGTAAAAATTAGTTGAGTGTTAAAAGTGATAAAAGACATGTAGGGTACTGAGTGGGCAAACTAACACAGCAAAGCTCATTTGTAGCTGGTTCACCCCTAAACTATTTAAACTTTTACAGTTAAGTGAAGCCCAGTATTAGTACTTTTTTTCTAAATATGTCACATGCTGAAAATTAAATCATTACCATGTTGTAAAATATATGTAGGGTATTAATGAGCCACTGGTGAGGCAATTTGGTTGAAAAGTCATAATCATACATTAATAGACATTAATATACAGTACCAGTCAAAATTTTGGACACACCTTCCCATTCCCTTGAATGAGAAAGTGTCCCCCCCCCCCCCCCCCCGTACAGTTGTCATGAAAGGGACAATTAGCTATAGAGACCTAAACCGTTTTTTGTACCAGGCTAAACATGCTGTAAAGTTGGGCATTTTAACATGGGGCTCTATGGGGATTGACTCGCTTGTGGAGCCTCAAGTGGCCATTCAAGGAACTGCAATTTCTGTCACTTCTGCATTGGCTTCATTTTTCAGCCTCAGAGGTTTCTGCTTGCTTTCGAGGAAGAAAAAAGTCACAGAAAAGATCTGTATGGGACTTTGGGAGCTAATTACCATGTGACCCTTTAAGCCAATCACCTGCCAACTCAAATGACATGACTTCCATTTTCCTCCATGCTCTGATGAAGGCCACTAGGCTGAAATGTTAGCATGTTTGTTTGACATGGCCAGAATAAATTGGTGAAATTTAGTCGGCTTTGTCCTAAGGATCTGTGTGTGTGCTAGCTTTTTACCTTTGGGTGTTCAGCGTTGGAAGATGAGGGTGCATAGATTTAGAAACTTCCTTTACATGAATGAGTTGTATTTCCCCATGATTGATGCTTAATTTACGACCCTTGTCAGGTGGGCGGAATAGAAATCGAATAGGATGAAATTGCTCTGGCCAGCTCACCATGTTTGGTGTGTATTTTTCATTGTGATTATAGATCTAACATTCCTCACCTGTCCACTAGCTGCCACTGCAGAATTTCCCATTTGTGTTCGTCACCTAATAGTGATTTACCTGGAAAGCTGCTTACCATTAGAAATAAGTAGAGGACTGCTCCCTCTCATCCTCTGCCAGATTTTGCCTTGTTCTTCTTCTGCCAGCCTGTATTTGCCCTCAGACTAAGGGAAGACTGATATTAAATCACTTGTTCTGCCTCTCAAGTCTGCACTGGGGTCAGATTTATAGTTCCAATGTTTTGGAGTGTTACAGTACAATCTGGCCACAATGGGCTCAGCATACTCTTACCAGATCAATAGAGCCCTGTCTGCCAAGGAAGCTTCCATCCATCAGCATGAATGACAGCTCTCCTGCATAGCTGAAGACATGTCCTCAGAATCTGCAATCAGACATCACCTCCCAAGCTCTGCAGGCCTCTCTGTCAAATTACAATTTGCCAAAATGTGTAAATATTAGATTCACTGTCATCAAGTTGTTAATTATTTATGAAGTGTATCATCATGAAGTGTTTTTTTCTGTAACTGTAACTCTGTGACTGTCTGCAGTGCAGTCGTCCAAACAAAAGTCTTCATTGTTACATGACAGATGCTGCATTTGCAGTGAGATATGGAAAACCTGACTTTAAGTGAGGATATCCTTCTCCTGCACAGTACAATGACAGTACAATCTGGTCACAATGGGCTCAGCATACTCTTACTAGATCAATAGGGCCCTGTCTGCCAAGGAAGCTTCCATCCATCAGCATGAATGACAGCTCTCCTGCAGAGCTGAAGACATGTCCTCAGAATCTGCAATCAGACATCACCTCCCAAGCTCTGCAGGCCTCTCCGCCTCTGCCTGCTACCTAAGACTTTTTTTTCCATCCCCTTGACTCCTGATTCACTTTAAGAACCTACTACCACAATGTTATGGCAATCTATGTGCTGGGTGACAATTCAGCTTCATGTACCTCATTAATCTTTCAGTTCTCTTGGCTGCAGAAGCCTAATTTGTTCATTTTTGGTTCATTTACAAGAACCTAGAGATCATTAGGCCTACTACACCCAGGCTAATAATCCTGATTGTGCTGCATTCTACCAGTTGCTTCATGGGCATTTCCACCATCCGACAAACATGTCTGAAGGGGTATACAGCTGGTATAAAAATACTGTCACAAACTCTGGGAAAATGCCAATCTCTACTCCTCCTTCATGAAATAAATGGATGTTTGAGTATTGCAAGAAACTACATGAAATAATGTGTCAAGAACTTAAAAACTTAACAAATATTTAGTTATATAGCACATTTCTAGTCTGACAGCTTTACACTGCTGGAGGAGCCGGGGGTCAAACAGGATCTTCCAATTAATGGACAACCTGCTCTCCCTCTGAGACACAGTCTCTTTAATATCTGTCTTTATGCAGCTATCATGAATTAACCTGTAAAAGACACACATGATAATGCTGTGTACAAAGTTGGTATCAACAGTTGCCAAGCAACGGTTGACCTGTCAGCATGTGATGCTGCAGCTGAGGGCAACTGACGCAGCAAATAAAAGTGTCTGCTGTTTCAGTTCTGGTCTGGGGTGGAGGGTGGATCATGTCACGTAAAGTAAAGCTGACAGAAATTCCTTCAGCAGCTGTTTCATTGTGTTTATGTCAGCCTGATTCAGCTGTATGTTGTCTGAAAAAAGCAGAAACATTTACAGTTTGTTTTTCATTTGCTGGAGTAGCTTACAAATGAGTGCTTGTTGAAGTAGAGGATGTCTTTTAAAAAAATTGAAAAACACTTTACATTTACTTATCTTCAAGCTTTTAAAAGGCTGGTTCATCATATAGATAGTTTGGGTTTTATTTGCCATGTTGTGTATCTATCTCTGTCATTTCTACCTTCACTCTAATACACTGTGCTGCTCACAGGAGTGAAAAATACAATTTAAAAAATTCAACAGCAATGTGTCTTTGTAGAAAGTGTCCTTGTTACTCTGGATGAGAACGGTGCTCGTTTGTAGAGATTACATCCAGGACATTGTTCAATTCTTTATGTCATTTAAAATGAATGCAGAGACACTTAAAAGTCACAAAGTCAGATTAACATCAGTTCAGAGTAACAAAATTCTTTTGTCAAATTATGTGTTATTGTCATTTTAATTTGGAAATATTTCAGATTCTCTTCATTAAAGGATACGTTCACAAGTATCTTAAAATAGTCACATGCCCATATGTACATTGAAAGTGTTCACTGTGGTCACTGCTGGCTGTGAAGAGATCTCTTTATAAATGTTGGTGTAAGTATGGGCATGTGAACAAATGTGAATCTATCTTTTAAGACATTAGCAGTCTTTGTGAAATCTTGTTGCTTTTCTGTAACTGTGGCAGCAGAAATGTCATCCTCAAAAAGTCTTACATGACATGAGATATGGAAAACCAGAGTGTAGGTGAGGATATCCTTCTCCTGGAGAGGTTACAGGTCACCCCCCAGTCTTCCATTCCTGCCTTTACCCTCCTCTTCCTCATCTACATCTTCATCATGGTGTCCAACCTTGGCCTAGTAGCTTTGATCTTTAGGACCAGGAGCCTCCACCAGCCCATGTATCTGCTCTTGTGCAACATGAGTATTAATGATGCGTTTGGGGCCACGATAATTATACCTCATGTACTCAGAGATTTAATGTCAAACTCAGAGCGTTACCTTCATTACTTCTGCTGTGTTATTCAGGCCTTCTGTGTTCATTTCCATGCAAGTGCTTCTCACACTGTGCTCATGATCATGGCTTTTGACCGCTACGTCGCCATCTGCAACCCCCTGCGATACGCCACCATCATGACCAACAAGATGGTGGTGAAGCTGTCGGTTGCGGCGTGGGCTGTAGCCTTTGTCATGGTGGCGATCCTTGTGGGGCTCAGTGTCCGACTGTCGCGCTGCAGACGGGTTATACTCAACCTCTTCTGTGATAACGCCTCCTTGTTCAGCCTCTCCTGTGAAAGCCTGCTCATCAATCACATCTACGGCCTCAGCTACACGGTGGTCCTGCTGGGCTCCTCCATCAGCAGCGTAACTCTCACCTACTTGAAGATTGCTTGTGCTTGTTTGCGCAGTAAGAACAAGGTGTTGAACAGCAAAGCGCTGCAGACCTGTGCCACCCACCTGGCTGTGTACCTCATCCTGCTGGTGTCTGGCTTCATCATCGTCATCCTGCACCGTTTCCCTCAGCTGTCAGACCACAGGAAAGTGGCGTCTGTCCTAGGACATGTTGCCTTGCCTGCCCTGAATGCTGTTATCTACGGTCTGCAAATTAAAGAGGTCAGGAAAAGGATTATGGCGGTGTTCCAAAACAATAAGGTATCTCAAATGAATGTAAAATGATAAACAGTTTGATCAGAGAGCTGAGCAAAAGGTGCAGTTTTTACACAGGATGCTCAAAGAATATAAAAATAATAATTGCCTCAGTGGAAGGAGTTCAACACATTCTGCAGCTGTTGCCCATAATATTGTGGTATCTACCTATTAATAATTTTCTGTTAATAAATTAAATAATAAGTAAGCTGTAACATTACTGCATCACTACAAAATTCATCTTACTTTTTTACTCATTAGTGGTAAATATGGATCAAATTCAGTATATCTATCATGTGTTCATGAAATCTTACAAATTAGCTTTAAGTTCAGCTTTTTTTGTTTCAAATACTTTATAAGTGTTTGACGAGATGTATTAAATGTATATGAAAAAAATGGCATCATGAATCCATCTCAGTTATGTTGTTAACATTCAAAGAGCACTCCAGCAATTTAGTATTGCACTTCCATAAAGTTAGGGGACTCGTTTGAGAGACAGATTACAAAAATATATCATGAGGTGAAGATATCGTGACTTTTAGCATTTAGTGTAAAAACACTGGACCCTTCTTTTCCCACAATGATAAACTTAGTGGTGTCTTTCATGAGACCCTTCCTGCCTCCTGCCTAATTGTCCACCTCTTTCAAACTCATGATATAAAAAAAGCTTTCAAGTGCTGAAATGTTCAGAGTCATAACATTCTGGGTGTCTGTCCTCCCGAGAAAAACAACAGCATCAGCCATTTCAGCAAATCCCCCATAATGACATACACTCACTTTATTAGGAACACCTGTGCAGTCTAATGCAATCCAATACAGTTCTGTCATAAATGCTACTTTTACGAAGTTTATACATTTTCAGTTTTTGTTGACATTGTCAGAAAGGTGATAATTCTACTTTATGTTTTAGTATTGAGGTCATAGTACATGGTGGTGGTGTACTGGAGTGTGTTATATTGAATGGTGTTCCTAATATTTTGTCCTCTCCATTAACATACATGAGAGGGGAAAAATATTAGGAACACTTTTCAATATAATGCACAGAGCTGTAGTATCAGATTCCATTAGATTGCACAGGTGTACCTAATGAAGTGGCTGGTTAGTGTAAGTTTAAGTTCCAGTGACGAAGCCCTCTAACGACTGTAGAGTTTGGAGCCGGGGGTGAATTGGCTGGGATTTACCAACTCTCACCATGGTCACAAGCTGTGGGCAGTGACTGAAAGAATGAAATAGCGGACACAAGCAGCTGAAATGAGTTTCCTCTGTAGGGTGTCTGGGGTCAGCCATAGAGTTGGGGGTCGTCTGAGGAGTCCCGAGCAGACTTTCAGTTTCTGTGCTGATTTTTACGTGGATGTGCATGCTCTACATTTGAGATTCTACATTGAGGTTAGACTCAAAAGGATCCTCCTGGCCCCTGTTGATATAGACCCTCATGTCTTTCACTCTGTTACACTGTAACCAAGCAACCAACCAGTCAATATATTTTTTAATAAGGTTCAAAAGAGAAACAAAGTTGTTGCCCTATTAAAACAGAGTCTTTACATCCAACATGCCTACTAACATACAAATAGGCTGCGCCGGAGCAGAGCGAGGTTTAGTCCCAAAGGCTTATTTTCCAAAGTACTGAGTGCGCATATTACGGTAATTCCTGGCTTCGACTTACAACTTTATTACCATAACACCTGAAAGTGGGGGGACAAAAAGTCTAGTGAGTGATGGTCGACAGGCCTACGGAGCACTAAGTGAACAGGACGGTTATTGTCTTGAGAACCAAAGGCCTCTTCATTACCTTTTAAAAAGTGTCTGCCAGTCCACCTCTGGTCTGGCTGGAGGAGGTTCAGCAGAGGTAAATCTAACCATCATGTTCTCCACTGTTCACTGAATATTGAATGTATTGTATCTGATTTGTTGATAACACTAACAGCAGTAAAATGTTAATACTGCCAAAATTTTTGTCAAATTAGAAAAGAATCCAAAATGAATTGAATGAAAGCAGGAATACAATAATATGTCAAACATTTTACTGCAATAATGACTGTTTGAAATAACATTTAAATGAAGTTTGTTGAGCTGCTTTGTATTATATATTCATATTTGTTCCATAAAAAGTATGAATATTATCTGTTTGGCTAAAAGGGCAAACACCTTTAACAGTGCAATTTAAATATTGATGAAAAACTGAGTCAAAATTAACTAAAACACAACATGAATCAAGAATCTGTGAAATATATTATTCCTCACTGTCCTCGACATTTTACCAACTGAGTATTTATCTAAATGTTTTTACACTTATTCAGGCCTGCAAGTCAGTGGTGACTAATGAGTCATAGTAGTAGTGGTAGTGGTAGTAGTAGTAGTACTAGTAGTAATAGTAGTAGTAGTAGTACTAGTAGTAGTAATAGTAGTAGTAGTAGTAGTGGTAGTAGTAATAGTAGTAGTAGTAGTAGTAGTAATAGTAGTAGTAGTGGTAGTAGTAGTAGTACTAGTAGTAGTAATAGTAGTAGTAATAATAGTAGTAGTAGTAGTAGTAGTAGTAGTAGTAGTAGTAATAGTAGTAGTAGTAGTAGTAGTAGTAATAGTAGTAATAGTAGTAGTAGTAATAGTAGTAGTAGTAGTAGTAATAGTAGTAGTAGTAGTAGTAGTAGTACTAGTAGTAGTAATAGTAGTAGTAGTAGTAGTGGTAGTAGTAATAGTAGTAGTAGTAGTAGTAGTAATAGTAGTAGTAGTGGTAGTAGTAGTAGTACTAGTAGTAGTAATAGTAGTAGTAATAATAGTAGTAGTAGTAGTAGTAGTAGTAATAGTAGTAGTAGTAGTAGTAGTAGTAATAGTAGTAGTAGTAGTAGTAGTAGTAATAGTAGTAGTAGTAGTAGTAGTAATAGTAGTAGTAGTAGTAGTAGTAGTAATAGTAGTAGTAGTAGTAGTAGTAGTAGTAATAGTAGTAGTAGTAGTAGTAGTAGTAGTAGTAGTAATAGTAGTAGTAGTAGTAGTAGTAATAGTAATAGTAGCAGTAGTAATAGTAGCAGTAGTAATAGTAGCAGTAGTAGTAGTAATAGTAGTAGTAGTAATAGTAGTAGTAGTAGTAGTAATAGTAATAGTAGCAGTAGTAATAGTAGCAGTAGTAGTAGTAGGTAGTGTGTTTTTAGGTTTCAGTGAAGCAGGCACAGCTGCCTGATCTATAATTACTGATATAAAGTAATATCCAGTAGAACAGTGTGACGTAAATTTTGGTGTTTTTTTTCTTGTTTTCCCTTCAAAGACAGATTGAACATTGTCCTAATAACTATAAGAAAACATGTTTTATTTAGGATGAAAGCAAAGAGTCACTTTCATAAAGCTAAAATATGCGACATCGGCAGGTAGAACTTGCAACAATATATTGATGATCTTCACATGGAGATTTGTATAGTTATTGAAAAGATCTGAGGCACTCAAGAGGGTAATCATTTTAAAAAGCCTTTAATATTTCATGGGTACTTAGTCAATGTTAAAAACATGCCTTCATCAGGGCAAGTGAAGGCCACATGGCTGAAACACGTAAAACACGTTTAAAAAGACAACGTTTTTTTAAACTATTCCCCTCTTGATTTCCTCAGATCGTTTCAATAACTTTAAACTAGCAGGATCCCCAAACTGAGAGCACCAGAGGGATACCTTTCTACATCCAAGCAGCACTCCAGACATCTGTTTTTTGATGAAGATTTGTTTATTTGAAGAACAGAACTGTAAATGTGAATGTTAAAGATTTTACAAACAGATTTTATGAAGTAACAATTTATAAATTTGTGAAACAAACTGGGAAATGAATTGGCGTATGTGCAGATTTACATTAAAAGAACAAATGTAAGAAAATATGCATGTTCTCTTTTCAGGTCACTGCTTCAATCTGAAATACTTTGGTTTGATTTCAGTGTAATTTCCAATTTTTGTCTTTTGATGACTATATTATATGTACACACATATGATCCATGCAAAATAACTGAATTGAGATAATGATGTTCAGTTCATTTATTATTCCACCATATTCAGGACAGGACTACTAAAATTTTTTAAAAAGTTAGATTTTTCTCAAAAATGCAAGATATTTAGAAGTTACTTCATACTTTATTTTTGCATTTTTTAACTTGTTGCTTTCTACCTCAGAGCTGCACTTAATTACCAGCTCGCTAATTATCATTATTAACACTTATCATTTTGACAAATTATGTTTTAGTAACATATCCAGTGTTGATTGAATTCTCTGTCTATGATCCTCTCTAGGATCCTCCCTCTGCACTATGGAGAACCAGACTTTCAATATGGATATTCTACAGCTAGAGGGGTTAAAGGTCAGCCCCTCCTCCTCCATTCCCGCCTTCATCCTCCTCCTCCTCATCTACATTTTCATCATGGTGTCCAACATCAGCCTGGTGATCCTGATCTTCATGGAGTCGAGCCTCTATGAGCCCATGTATCTGCTTTTCTTCAACATAAGTATTAATGATGCATTCGGTGCCACGGCAGTTATTCCTCGCTTGCTGAGTGATGTTTTTATTCCGAGTACTGACTGATACATCCATTACATCGATTGTGCCAGTCAGGCATTCTGTGCTCACTTTCATGGCGGCACCTCTCACACTGTACTCATTATCATGGCCTTCGATCGCTATGTGGCCATATGGCGATATGCCACTATCATAACCAACCGGATGGTGGTGATGCTGTTGGTGTCGGCCTGGGGGACGGCCTTTGTCTTGATTGTGGTCAGCGTAGGCCTCAGCGCCCGCTTGTCGCGCTGCAGGTGGGCTGTATTCAATCCATTCTGCAACAACGCCTCCTTGTTCAAACTGTCCTGTGAAAACGTTATTATCAACCATATCTATGGCCTCATTAGCGCCATGGCCACAATGTCTGTGTCGCTTTGCACCGTAACGCTCACCTACCTGAGGATCGCCATGGTGTGTCTGAACAGCAGAGCGCTGCAGACCTGCGCCATCCACCTGGCTGTGTACATCATCCTGCTCATGTCAGGCAGCATCATCATCATCCTCCATCGTTTCCCAAACTTATCAGACAAAAGGAAGCTAGCATCCATCTTGTTCCATGTGGTCCCTCCTTCGTTGAACGCTGTTATCTATGGACTGCAAATCAAAGCAGTCAAACAAAAATTATGATTATATTTAACAAGAATAAGACTGAGCTGAAATGACAGTACAGAATCAAACGTAAAAATGTGTTGTATATGGGTTACTTCAATCACTGCACACACTGCACAAATCTTATGTACAGTTTTGTGGAAAATTTATTGGGTCCCTAACATGAACTGACTCACATAGGAATGCACGTTCTAAGTTGGTCAATTTGAATATGTTTAAAAGTAGTAATGTGCTTCAACCCAAGTAGTGTAACCACACCCAGGTGTGTCTGGGTAAGGGTTACTTATGGCAACTTAAAGAGCAAGCAAATGTCTACTAACTGATGACTAGCCATAAATAAGCTAACGTTAGCTTCTTGTGCTGTATCCATTGACTGTATATAAATATGGACGACATGTCTTCACTTCCTGCCGCTATGCAAAAGTGAAGCCTAAATATCTCCTTTCTGGGAGCGGCCATCTTGCTTGTGTGATGTCATTTGGAGCCAGAGTCTGCGCAGTAGAGACGGGCAGTGGGATGACAGAAAATTGTTATTGTATTTAAACGGAAGAAAGTGACATGCTGAATTGAAATTAATTATAAATACATATTGATGTAATATTGTGATACTTTGTAGTACTAAAGTACTAGTGAAATGTACAGTGATGCAATTAAAATACCTGCTCTCTCTCTATCTAGTGTTGAGTGTCAGCAGCTGAAAAATTAATATTGTCTCTCAACACTCTTATTTATTCGCAATGTGCAGATATTCAGGTAGCAGGCTTTTTATTTTTAGCCACAAGATCCATATGTTGTGTGCACAACTTATTGACTTTGGACAAGTTACTGTCTTGTTAACACAATATGGATTTTGGCCCATAAGTTTTGTGCACAAGATTTTTCAAAAAATCTTCCAGGACTGATTTTACAAAAATGCTATGATACCCAAACCTTCTCTTCTAAGAAATGGATGAAGAGCATGTTGTGCTGAAATTACTTTAAAATAGTTAAATAGTAATATATGTTACAATTATATGTAAGATGTTATCCTGTAAGAGTTTGACTTACAGTGTCACATCCTGCCAAGACTTTCTGTTGGTGTTTGGATTTTTAGTTTAGTTCCTGTGTTATTTATTAAATGTTTTCTCCTTGTGTTTTGTTGATTACATCATGGTTTTGGGACTCTTTGTGTTCTTTGTGTTTTCTGTGTTACACTTATGTTGGATAATCATTTGGTTAAACTTGTTTATGTTATTTGACTTGCTTTCTCGGTTAGATTTGGTTTGCTGTGTTTCTTGTGTGTTCCTTCACTCCTCCTGTGTTCGTGTGCTCCTCCTCTCACCTGCCCTGCGTTACCCTCGTTAGCTCTGCTCTGTGTTTTCCCCTCACCTGTCCTGTATCAGCCTCGTCAGTCCTGCTCTGCTCCCAGTGTCTTTCCCAGCCGATCACTCCCAGCCTGCCCTTGTGTGTTGCCACCTGTTCCCTGTTGTCCAATTAGTTCAGTTTGTACTTAAGTTCAGTTTTCAGTTCAGTTATTGTTGAATCACCTGTTCTGTGTCTCAGTTTTGATTTTGTTTAATAAACCTTCTGCTCTTGATCCTGGTCCTTCTGCTCTGGCTGCTGGTCTTTGCATTTGGGTCCACCTGCTCCTCAACTCCTGACATACAGGAAAAACTCCCTTTGCACTTTTCTCATGTTATCTGTAAGGGTGTTACAGGGGTTATTGCTGATGTAAACAAGTCTTAACCATAGCCAGAAAATATTAAAACTTTAGCTTGAGCAGCTGCCTAGTCTCTATTAAAAGAGATGTCAATCATTTGGGAGTGATAGCTGCTTCTGTTATGTTAATATGTTTATTTAAAATTTAGGTTTAGCTTTTAAAATATATAAATAACATAACTTATAACTGAATGTTTAAGAACAAAAGCTTAAAGATATTTTTGCATGCCATATTTTTTTATATATTTAATTAAGATGAATTTTTTTACTCTTCACGTCTCCCATTCGTGTTATAGAAATATCAATTTATTTTGCACAAAACAATTTAAAACATGAAAGACAGAAACTTACCAGAGCTGTACAGAAGCTCTTTCTCTGGTTTTGAATCTGATTCCTTTTTATTAAATAGTCTGTAAATGCACCGTTTAGACTAAAAAGAACTTAGAGCTCGACTTTAAAATAAATTGTACAAAGGTACTGTAGTAGTAATTAACTTCACATTTAAGACGGTATATTAGTTGTATACCAAACATTACTATCATGTAAATAATAGTCATGAATTGAATAAATAATTTGTGCACAAGAATGAACAAAACATAGCAAACAATAAAAAAAAAAAAAAAATGACGTTATATGTATAATGTCAGAGATGACACAACATTCATGTATCTGTGTCCAAAACTTCATTAAATTAAATTGCCCATCAGATTGTCCACGAGCTGCCAACTTTTACTATGTATTTTGCACTACACACATTAGTGCTATATGTACACCTGATAGCAGGTAAAGCTGACCAGTACTGCTGAAACAATGTCTGATATGGTGTCACAGTTTCATACAAAAAAGTGTTTTTGGTCAGTGTCTATCATCATCCCCGGGGAGTAAAGTCTTATTTCAGCAGCTCTTCTGTTATTTACCAGTGGCACTGGACTCTCTATATTGTTTTAAACATAATACATAATAACTTTTGTGAGACAAACGTAGATCTCATCTGTCTGAAGGAAAAGTTAAGGTTCCACTTAAGGTCAAGCTCGAACTCCCAAGGACACAAGTTTGAACTCCGTTTGCTGTATTGAGAGAGACCCACTGTTTAATCCATTACTTACACTTTTGCTCTCTCTCCCCCACTTGCTTTTTTTTTTTTTTAAAGCCAAAATGCTGTAAAATGCTGCCTGTGAAACCAAAGACCAGGTTTCAGCAAGTCCTGAACACTGTGTGCCATGTTTTTTCTAACTTTTCAAAATTTGAATCCCACATGGGGAAGATGACTCCATCAATGGCAAAGACTTATAGAATGTAAATATATTTTATTATATAGGTTATTGCTTATAAAAAGCCAGTCATACTACCATAACTAGAATGTGTTCATCATTGGTCATTGCTAATAAAATGGTGACAGGAGAGAAGATATGTCTGAGTTTAGTGAATCCAGGTGTTTTAATAAATTGGAATCAGATCCAGGATGGAGCCAACATGACATAACAGAGTCCAACATGTTCTATCTGCGTCAAACATGTAAATAAAAAAACAACTGAGCCAAGCTGACACAAACACTGACAACATATTGACAGCAACAGTTGCTTGGTGACAAACCAGCAAAGCGTGGAGTACCAGGGCCGCTCAGCCAGCCTATAAAGCTGTCTGTCAGGACACTTCTGTTCTGGTTGGAGGAGGTTCACGTCAGCCGAGGTAAACATGACACACACTCACTCACATACACAGTCTAATAATTATGTGTTCCACTGTCCACTGAATGTGTGATGTATGTGGTGTATTTTGTGAAGAAAGAAACACCTAAAACGGTGAAATGTGAAAAATGAAAATCCAAAAATGAAATGTCAGAAACAAGAAAGTTCATACTGAATGCTTTAAAGCTAATTTGTATAAAATATTCATATTCATTCAAAACAATATTAATATGTTGTGTTGTTGGAAAAACAGTGAAATCTAACATGTGATGAAAAATATGTGCCACGTTTAAAAACCAATGGGAAAAATAATGAAACAATATGAAACATGAATCTGTCAAGTGTCAAACTGAAAAATGTGAAAGTTTGATTTGTATGAGGCGGTGACTTGGTTGTACTGATTACATGACAACTGAAATGATCTATTGTCGGTCTTGTCAGTGATATTTTGTTCCAGCCTGTATTTGTTCCATGTATTTTTTAATATTCACGTGAAATCATAATTTGTGTAGCCTGTCAGATCACTCCCACAGTGAATGTTTACTTTACTCACCAAGGAAAAAATACATGGTGGGTCCAGGAAAACTAAAAATACGACTGGTTTGGACACACTTTCTTCAAGTGATGGGAAGGTTTGTTTAATGACTGGTGCCGTACATGTACATACTAACTCATACATCATGACTTTTAAGTGAAATAAGCTTCCATTCAAGCAGTGAGAAGTGTCTGAAAATGAATTATCTGAAAGAATTATCGTCTTACTGGTTTGAAGTGGGTGGGAAAAGGGGTCATCTCTTACCTGCGGTCTAGATTTTACATCATTTGAATTAAATCGATGTGGGGTTGTTTTTTCTTGTGTTGCTATAGAGATGTCACTGTCAATCAAATCTGATAAAACCTCACCTACACAGTCCTGATGGAGCAGATTAGATTCATTTTTGAGTGTAACATTCATAATATAAAATAATTGGGGATGATTTTTTCCCCCAAACTCTGACTTTGATTGTGGCTTCAACCATAATTTATTTAATGTTATAGAGAGAAAAATTTTTGAGATTTGAAACCAATTTTTAAATGTAAAAAGGAGCGACGGGGTCATTAAAATGGGAAAATTATTTAAAAAATTAATTTTTTACATTTTGCCATATTCAATTGGGCTACTCAGGCTCTATTTGACCTTAGTCTTTGAAGTCAAAACTGTATTTCTTTTGTATTTTTTTTAACTTGTTGCAGTCATGAACCAGCTCATGAATCTTTGCTGTCATCTCTATAAACACCATCAGTTTGACAGATTTTAATATGGTTTTTAATAATAAACACAGTCAGAACTCTCTGTCTATGATCTTCTCTAGGATCCTTCCTCTGAAGTATGAAGAACGAAACCTTCAATGCAGATATTATATTCATTGAGGGGTTAAAAGTCAGCCCCCAGTCCTCCATACCTGCCTTCATCCTCCTCCTACTCATCTATATCTTCATCATGGTGTCCAACATCGGCCTGGTAGTCCTGATTACCATGGAGAGGAGCCTCCATGAGCCCATGTATCTGCTCCTCTGCAACATGAGTATTAATGATGTTTTTGGGGCGACGGCCATCATTCCTCGCTTGCTCAGTAATGTTTTTACTCCAAACACAGACCGGTACATTCATTACATAGACTGTGTTGTTCAGGCTTTTGCTTCTCACTTTCATGCAGGCACCTCTCATGCGGTGCTCATGATCATGGCTTTTGATCGCTTTGTGGCCATCTGCAACCCCCTGCGATACGCCACCATCATGACCAACAAGATGGTGGTGAAGCTGTCGGTGGGGGCCTGGGTGGCGGCCTTCATCTCTGTTGCGATTCTTCTTGGCCTCACTATCCGCTTGACACGCTGCAGGCGGGTTATAATCAACCCGTTCTGTGACAACGCCTCTTTGTTCAAGCTGTCCTGCCAGAACCTTCTCATCAACCACATCTACGGCCTCGGCAGCGCCGTGATCATCCTGGGATCCTCCCTCGGCAGCATAACGCTCACCTACCTGAGGATCGCCATGGTGTGTTTGAGCAGTAAGAACAAGGTGCTGAACAGCCGGGCGCTGCAGACCTGCGCCACCCACCTGGCTGTGTACATCATCATGTTGGTTTCATCCTTCACCCCCATGATCATGCACCGCCACCCTGAGTGGGCGGACAACGGGAAAGTGGCGTCCGTCATGTTTCACGTCGTCCCCCCGGCTCTGAACCCCGTTATCTACGGGCTGCAGTGTAAAGATCTCAGACAGAGGATTGTTGGCGTGTTTCACAAGAATAAAGTCATGGATGGAAAAACTTTCCACAAATAACTCCTAATGCAGAGGTACCTTGAGTTTCATACACATTTCTCCTTAATATGAACAATTTCACAGGGTTTTAAGGTATAAATGTGTTTGTTGGAGACATTGTTCACATATATTGCAAAAACTGGTAGGAGTGAGAAAAAATGTTTGCAGAACTGTCTGAAACAGCATTATTTTAGTTAAATGAATAAGTCTGCCCCTGACTTTTTCTCTTTTTTTGTTAGTTTTATTAAAGCCACAGCTGAGATTAACCTCAATTGCTATTTTCTGAATTTTAAAGGTTTTTAAAGCTTCTAGTCTTGACTTAACATATTTGACATGTCACATTTTCATGTATTGAAATGTTATGATAATATTTCACATAGATTTCAGTTTATTAAGCTTGTTTGATTGCGGGGAAATTGTTATTGTATTCCATGCAAGGACCTACTTTCCCAGAAGTATTAGACATTAAGCCTTGAATATTTTTAAATCTCACTTGGAAGATTTCTAATACTTTGTCTGTTTGTTTGTTTGAATAATATGCTTTTAATTAAAAATGATCATTTTTAAATAAATCTAAATGGAGCTTTCTCACTATTCTTGAATATAAATCACCTGCATATGACCCAAATATTCTCACTTCCCTCTCATAGTATCTGGCCATGCAGATAGTTTGAATTTTATTTGTACAGATTTTGAGATATCGAAGATTTCTGCAGTCACCCCAACAAATTTCAAGATTCATTTGTGATTTAATTTGTGGTTCTCTAAGCATTGAAAAATTAAAAAAAGACAACAAAACTCAACAGTAGTGTGTCTCTAGAAAAGAAATGTTCTGGGTACTCACTGTTAACAGTTGTCAGTCAGAAATTGCAGTGGTAGAAGAAGCACTTAGGTCCTTTATTTAAGTTAAAATACCAATACTACAATCTGAAAATACTCCATTACAAGTAAGAGTCATGCATTTAAGATCCTACTTAAGTTAAAGTACACAAGTATTGTCAGCATATTGTACTTAAGGTATTGAAAGTAAAGTACTTATTATGCTGTGTCGAGTGTATGGTCAGAAATACAGTACGTGTCACTAGAAACTGAATTTGAATCACTTATATTTGACTTTGAATTGCTCAGCTTGAATAATGGAATTTGAATCACATAACTTGAATTTGTATTATTTAACTAGAATAACATTGAAAAACTGAATCTAAGTAGCATAATTTGACATTTAATTTATTAGTTTGGAACTGAATTCCAATAAACTGAATGTAATAATATGAAAATGAATTCAGTTGCTCCAAAACTGTATTTGATCCTCACTGAAATTTAAACTCTCAATTCAGTTCTCGCAATTCAATTTCAGTTCTTGCAATTCATATTCATGTAGCTCCTCAGAATTTATTTCAGCTCGTATGTGGGAAACAAAATCATCCATAGGAGGGGACTGCTGATTAACATATTTAATGAGTATGTGTATTCACAGGTTTATGTATCCCATAGATGTGAATCTAATAATTAAGTTAATAAATAGACCACTGAACAAACGTATCATAGGATTGGCACAATATTATAGATAATTCAAAAAGTCTAGTTAGAAAATCACATAATTTTTAAAAAGGTTTTTTGTGCCAGACAGTTACTTTTTAAATCATAAATGGACATCAAGACACTTGAATGTTCATTTCCTGTTTCTTTTTCCAGTTTATGGGTATCCAGGCAGAGTGGCAGGTTTTCTTTCCCAGTCAGGACACTGTGTTGATATCCTTTATGGCTGAACCAGCAGCAGGTCTGAACCTGCTTAAAGTCCTTCTGATGGACTCTCGCAGCTCCTTGTTCCTCAGACTGTAGATCATCGGGTTCAGGAAAGGTGTCAGGGCAGAGTACAGCACAGAAACTATGATACGAACCTAAAATAAAAACAAAATACTTTATTGAACACACAAGATTGACTGAGTAAACATGGCATTTTACCTCACTAGCGGCAGGGCCTGAGGATGACGAGGGTGGTCAGTCTGTCGTCAAACACTTTGGTCCAAAGCATTCTTCACAATTTTAGATTTACAGGAAATTTGCTGCAGACATTTGGGGTCCCCAAATTAATCTATCTACTGCCAGACCTTTTGTCTAATGCTCTTTAACAACTTTTTAGTTGGCAAGCTAGTTGAAGATCAAATGGACAAATTAAATTTACTGTGGATATTTATAATGATCAAGATGTCGCCTCGCTGGTGAACATAGTGGAGCATTTAGCAGCTAAAGAGCCAGATATTTCCCTCAGGAGTTGGTAGAGAGCAAAAACAGCTAAAAGAGAGTGAATATTGGACTTACATTCACCAGGTGGACAGAAACACGACTCCACATGAATTATAATGTTGCTCCGTAACTGCTGGATGTGGAAATAAGCAGCTGTTTGATAAAAAGTTCAACATATCAGCCTAAAGCTTAACCACGCAGTTATTGTAACCATAACGATGAAGGTCCCCTAACCTTAATGAAGTAGTAATTTTAACCCAGACAGTGATTTGTAATGGTATTGGAGAGCATAGACCAATGAGGTACAATATTAAAGCCAGATTATTAGAGTTGCGTACCTCTGGTGGAAAGTTTCCTATCCGGTAGGAGATGTATACAAAGGAGGCCGAGCTATAAGAGATGGACACCACAGTCAGGTGGGCAGCACAAGTCCCGATGGCCTTCAGCTGCTGAGCGACACTCATCCTTGATATGGAAACACCAATCAGGACATAGGAGGTGAGGATGAGGACACCTGTGGTCAGTAGCACCACCAGGGCAAAGGAAATGGCCACAATGCTATCCACTGAGGTGTCAGCGCACGCTAGCCGCCTTACAGACGACACATCGCACCAGCCATGTTTCACCACATTCGGGCCACAGTAAGGCCGCTGCCAGGCCAAGGAGGTGGCCGGCAGCGTGCAGAAGGTGCCAAAGCCCCAGGCTCCTGCGATGAGGACCAGTCGGATGGGCCGGGTCATGATGGTGGAGTAGCGCAGAGGGTTGCAGATGGCCACGTAGCGGTCGTACGCCATGACAGTCAGGATGGCGCGGCCGGTTACGGCTAGCTGAATAAAGGAATACATCTGGAAGAAACAGCCCAGTACGGAAATGGTTTTCATGTCTGTCAGGAAGCCGGACAGCATGTTGGGGATGGTGGTGGTGGTGTAGACTATGTCCACGAAGGAGAGGTTGCAGAGGAAAAAGTACATGGGAGAGTTGAGCTTTGGATCAGTCAACACCTGCATGAGAAGAGACAGTGACAGTGATTAAGACACTAATACTAGTAATAATCCTAGTCAGATGGAGGCAATACTGATTGAATTAGTCATAAATAGACGATTTTGTTTTGTACCACAAAGATGATCATGATGTTTCCTCCCAGGATGATGATGTAAACCAGCAGCAGGATGACAAAAAGGATCATCTTTTTCTCGCCGAGGTTGGCGAGGCCTTGGATGATGAAAAAAGTGATGCCATCAGGCTCCCAGGTGCTGTTAACAGAACTGGATCTGAGATTGGTTGACAGGTATGAATCTGGAGAAAAGAAGTTAGGTAGGAAATAAGGTCAGAGAGGCATCAGTGTTGATTCACAGTCAGAGGACAGAGAGTCCTCAAGGGATTATAGAGTATAGTTATAGTTCAGGTGCATGGTAAAACATTTTATCTCAGTGTGTTCCTATTATTTATAGAGATGTAGAAATAGATTGTGAATATAAATGCAGCTAAAACAACCAGCCAATTAAATCACACGCAGTTATTAAATGCATTACTAAAATGCACCAATATGCACTCCTGTCTTCAAACAGAATCACTTATTCACCTCATTAGATATACAGAGAAGACACGTGAATGTTATTTATAGCCTTGTAAGATAACAGCAGTTAATATCAAACCTTTACACAAATTAAATAAGTGAAAAATAATTCAGCACTGAGATAAAGCAGGATTTCTCTAATACCTTCAACCTGTTTGAAGAATTTCTAAATAATGTGTCCTTTCCTTTAATCACTGGAAAACAATTACTTAAAAACACTTATGTCCCCCCATTTCAAGAGATGAATCTTGTTATAAAAACATTATTAACATTAACATTATCACTACACATTGTGTAACATATTACACTGTATATCACATTAAGTTAAGTTTGACACTGCTTTACACTGGACATCAAAACAGTACAGCACACAATCACCAACATAAAAACACAAACACTCACAGACCTCTGGGGCTTTCAAGTGAAGTATCAAATGGCACAAGCTCCATCTCTCCTCAGCAAACAGATATATGGATGAAAAGGTCGGTGGATGTAGACAAATATGCTGTCATCAAACAACAACGGTAGAATTATTACACTGCAAGAACTAAACACATTGTATAAGGCTTCATCTGTGCACCAGGTTACTTTGAGAGCACAAATGTCAAAGACAAAAAAACAAGTCATTTGGTTTTCAGAAGCTCTGCCCTTCCACCAAAATAGCACAATTTAATATTAGTCTTAGTTCTTTAAAGTGCAAATACCTGGACGCGAATCCAACTTCACACACTCAGGTTTAGTCAGATAGAGGCAGAACTTCATCTTAGGTCCACATTTCGCCTTTTCAAGAGCAACCAGCCTTTTTTCCTTGTTATAATGGTGATTATAATGAGAAACCAAGCAACATTAATTAACACAAAGTTACATCATAAAATTTTAAATTATACACAGGATAGCAAAAGAATACCAGAGGGGCCTATAAACAAGCAAAGAAAACAAAGAAACATAATTGTCTTTGTTGCCAAGGTAACAACCATCAGCTTCAAATATCTTGTTTGACCTTCTCATTAAAGAGACTCTTACTTCACTTTAATTGCTTGTGTGTGTGTGTGTGTGTGTGTGTGTGTGTGTGTGTGTGTGTGTGTGTGGTGGGAGTAGTTCTACCTGTTATTAATTCTTCGGACAGTAACGGTTAGTCTGAGCCACAGCTTTGAGATTCTTTCAAGGTTTCAGTGTCAATTTTCAGTCAAAAAGTGAAAAATGGATGAATGTGTACAAAAAGAAACAACAACAAATAGTCTAAAAGTCTACAGCTGTGCAACAGCAGTACTGTGAGCTTATGACACAACTGGATTTTTGATTTATAAAACTGTTACGTAAAAACTGTGGGTCAAAAAATGTTAAGTTTGACCTGAGGGTGGTGCCAGAAATTTTTAATTTATAAATTTAATAAATTTAGTTATCTAAATTAAAAGGGTTTATTGTCTGTCATTTGAGTAATTTTAGGACATCTCAGATTCAGCCTGTCAGGCTCAGCTCTACATTGTCAGGATCAGAAATCAGAAAACCTTTGTTGACTATTGAGGCAATGAACAATTGTCTTTGACATGAGTCACACAGTACATAGAGTTAAAACATACATATAGGAAAGATATACACATAGTTATCAATAGAAATGATAGTAATTTCACTACAGGTTAGCTCTCTTTCCAAGAATCTGTTTTTAGTTATCTAGTTTTTAAACTTGTATATCTATTTTTGAAACAGTGCAGGTCTCCAGACATTTTTGCAGCGTACTCACTCTTTTTTATACACCTACAGCCTTTTTTAACAGTAATACACCTGCACCATTTGCACTTGCTCATCTGTCGCAGGTTGCCACATCGTTTGGGTGGATGGATACCATGTAACTGCAACATCCCCGGTTTGATTCCACCCAGGGATCTTTTGCTGCATGTCATGTCCCTCTCTTTCTACCCTCATTTCTTGACTGGGTCCTTGTGGACTCCCACATCATGTTGGTTGCAGTAGATGAAAGGTCAGCGGTTCACCAATGTCCATATGATTCGACCTCTGGGGACCATGAAGGTCTGTAAAATGTTTTAAATTAATATTAGATGGCAATCTATCTAGTTGTTGTTAAGATATTTTAGTGTAGACCAATGTGTTTGACCTTCCACCAGACTGACATGGCCATTGTAAGAGCACAGGCACAGTTTGCGTTGGTTCAGGGGGCTCACTGAATCCCCTAGTGGCCTTAGCCAAAAATGCATGTAGGGATTTAAATATTATCTATACTTTTGGCTGGTCTGCGTTGGAGTTTCCCCATTGGCTGATAGTAAGCAGAGGACAGCAGAGTGTTAAATGCAGTGAAGTCCTGTTTAAACTCCTGTTTAAACAGATGCATACCAGCGTCTCCTCCTCCTACCGTCCAGTATGATCGACTCTTTGGATGACAGCACTGTCAGCAGCCACTTTTTATTTCTCTGACATTCTCACATCACAAATGATATATACAGATAATTAGAATAGTTATTAAAATTAAAGTATGTTCTCTTTCAAATCGAACATCTTAAGATGTGAGTGTAAAATATCGTTCTTGCAGCTGCATTTATACCCTTCTTTTTTGTCTTAAAACGTAGCCGAACCATGTCATGTGATATGCTGCTTCAGCACACTTTACCTGCAAATATTACTGGGACCAAAATTGCAGATGAACATTTAATATCCAAGAATTCACATTATAGACACTACCACTGACTATCCCTGTAACAAATTAGCCACAATTTCACACATTGACCATACACGGTCCAGCCATATACTAGGTTTTGACCTCATGTTTATAATATGTGCTCTATAATAATAAATACAAAGGATAAACTAATTGTGTTACTATGAGTATTTTCATAAAAAAATGTTTCTGGTCTAATTTCCAGTGCTGTGGTATGGTAGCCTGCACGGGCACAAGCACACCCATGACAGGCAAAGAAGGAGAGGTCACATGCTTCTTCAGCTCACCACCACTGCCTTGAAAGAAGACTTTTTGACATGATCAAATAATAGATGTATGCTGACTCTTTGAAAACAAACAAAAAAACAAAAACAGCTAGGCCTAGAGAAGAAACAGTGACTGAGTCGAGCTGTCCTGGGGCCTGGGCATGTTAGCCAGGATATGAAAATGCACCTGCTGGTATCCTGATTATTAATTTTTGTGTAAATGAAGCCTCTGTTGTACACATTACATATGCCTAAGAGCCATGCTGCTAGCATGCATCCAAACCGGACACACTAATCATTAATGAGCAACACACATCTGCACTAATATTCTCTGGGATTGTATCATTTTTCTGCAAACAAAAACTGACAAAATGCCATCAGAGTAATTTGAAAGATATCGATACAGATCTTGTAGATTCTCCATTTAGTATATGAGAATGAAGGCCACTGACTTGTGTTCAATTTGCAATAACAGTATGCTAGAATATACTATGAAGATTAGTGGCATATACTATGTAGTACATTACAGTATATTGTACACATTATGAGATTATGTCTTCATAACATAATAGCAGCTTCTTGGATCCATCTGACCACAAACTGAATCAAAGGGGCAATATGTAATTTTCCTTGTAGGGAAATTATTGTTTGTTGTTGTGAAGAACTGGGTATCATATGTCAGACAACAACAACAACAACGAAAATCAAATCAAATTGCCCATCTTTAGTTGTGCCTGAACATATAATCACTAATGAGAATATCAGGTTTAATGCTGAAATATTACATTTTATGGATGTGTCACTTTTTATTGGATGGATTTATGAAACCCTTAAGTGACTAACAAGGAAGTTACAATAACATGCCTAATAATTATATGTTGTCACTATTATATCATAAATGTTTTATTTATGATAGAAAATATATTGTAGATAACTTGTGCATGTGGTTAAAGTTATGTTACATATATGTATAAATGCACTTTACTAGACCAGAGTTCAAAATCTAAAAATAAAAAAGTCATTATCTAGATGATTTTGATCGACTTTCATAGAATTTTATCTAACAAGCACACAAATAAGTGAGACAAAAATTTGTCACACTTTGGACAAATTTCTTTTAACATTTTTAATATTTAATTTCAATAAACATTTAAGCCAAATATCAGGAAATTTATACAAAATCAACATGCTTTTATGAGGATTATCTTCCAGTTTCTTAGTTCATCTTTGCCAAAGGTTTAAAATTTCAGAGCAGAATAACAAGATCTTTCATTTATTCATACAAAAATAATGTATCATGAAGCCAATCGTTTTGCTTATGTTCGTCTATATATTTTGTTTTTTTTCAATTCAAGTGGCATCATTCAGCAGGCAAACACAAAACTACAGGATAGCAGGGGTGCATGAAATCTCACACCCATCATGGAGAGAACAAAGTGCACATGTGACCACCTTTCCCCCTTTATATCATTGATTCTTTGAATAAACATGTTCTCTTACATAACTCTCTTACAGGAGACAGTCCTGTTATTCTCATCATTAGTACAAATTTGGATGTTCATCTACATACTTTATGCAGTTTTAAGAGTTAAGGTTGGGGTAAATTATTTCGATGATGAAGTTTCACTTGGTGGTCACTCTTTTATTGTACCTATCAGATCAAAGTGAAGACAGAAACGGTAATTGACAATTTTCCTGAGATCCTGAGAGAAAAAAAACCCTTCAGATTTACACATTAAAATGACGGTATAACTTTTTTCAGGTGGCGTATATTTGACAAACACTTATGTATTTCTTGGGACTGCAGCCCATAGATGATGGGGTTAAGGCTGCCGGGAACAACATGAAAGAGAATGGCTGAAATCTTCCCATATTCTGCGTACTGGGGGAAGCGATGAAGGATGATGAGGATCATCCCACTGAGAAGCATGATGAGATACAAGCACAGATGAGTGCTGCAGGTCTTCAGGGCTTTGCTGTTCAAAGACTTGCTCTTACTAGTTACACAGGCTGCCGTGATTTTGGAATAAGTAAGAATTATACTGCCAATAGAGGATGAGAGCAGGACTACAGTGAAAGTGAGGCCATAGACGTTATTTATGAACACACTTTCACAGGAGAGTTTAAACAGTGAGGCATTGTCACAGTAAGGATTTGTGATCCGAGTCCTGCATCGGTTCAGCCGTATGGTCAGACCGAGCAGAATCCCAACCAAAACAAAGGCCACTCCCCAGGCAGAAACTGTCAGCTTGATCACCATCTTGTCGGTCATTATGGTAGCGTACTGCAGTGGATTACAGATGGCAATATATCTGTCAAAGGCCATAATCATTAGCACAGTGTGTGCATTAGCGCCAAACATGTGTAGGATGAAAGCTTGCATCACACACTCATAGTAGTGAATGAAGCGCTCAGAGGGAGGCAGCAGAATATCTGAAAGCACCCGGGGAACCAGGAGAGAGTTCCCCATGACATCGTTAATCGACAGGTTACAGAAGAGCAGATACATCGGCTGGTGCAGACTTCTCTCTGTCAATATCAAAACCATAATGCCCATGTTGGCAATTAAGATAAACACATAGATCAAAAGCAGAAAGATGAAGACGGGGTACTTGGAAGTCTCAGTGACCCTTAACCCCTCAAGCTCCAGTGTGAGGCTGTTGTACGTATAGTTTTCCATCTGAGCAAGTGAGAAGAGAAGGGAAAAAAATGAATGAATAACATACATGAATAACATACACACCATCATGAAACAGACAAATCTACAAATGTTGTGTTACAAATCTATACATAAAAAGACATAGACACCTCTAGGATTATACTCTATATACTATAAATAATATTAAGGTCTTTTTTTAAGCTACTAACAGAAGTCATAACAAAAGAAAAACTCAACAACATCATGACAGAACTTCCATTCGTCTGGATGCTGCAGACTTGTGCTACATTTTACTACATTTTAGCTGCATAGTGTCACAGTAATGTAATCTCTCAGTGCAGCCATCCATTGAGCTGAAGTCAGTGGAACATCAAACAAACTGGTGGATCAATAAAATATGTTTGTTTAGCAAACATTTTGGTTTTCAAAAAGCCACTTTAAAGGGCCATGCTAATTCATTTTATTTCTCATCTCATGATTTAAATTAGTATTAGTATCATATTTTTACATATAAACATCAGAGTGTGTAAGGTGTAAAAATAAACCAGAGAGCCACTTGAGCAAAGAAAATAATTTGTTGTAGAAATGTAGAAATTCACTATGATAAAACCAGTTGCAGCAATGTTTTCCCATTTCATACTGAGGAGAATGAACAGGCGAGCAAAAACCTGCTGTCAGGTCAGTAAAAAAGCAATGATTACCTTTCTGCCTCTAACATATCAGTCTTGAGGCTTCTCCTTTCTCTAAACAGTTTAATCATGTACCTCTGTTTTATAAACATCACTGTCCTCAGGGGAATCCTTTACCATTGTCAAAGAAAACATTATGTAATGTTCAGGAGGTTAATGAAGAGTGTCAACAAGCTCATCCAGTGGAAATTAACTTGGAAAAACACTTTCATAAAGACTGCTTTCATAAAAAAACAATAAGAAAGCACTTCTTGGAACTGACAGCGATGAGCCATGGAGGGAGAGAGTTGCTTTGTGGTGTGCTGCTTCTTAGCTGGCGATGAGAATGAGTCAGGCTGAGAAGAGTTTAACTCCAAGGCTGAAGGATGCAGGCCTTGCTGGGTAGTTGGTGCTCCAGTTGTGCAGGTCAGACGGTCCAGGTCACCGAGGAGGCCGCTGATTGTCCCTTTGTTGTCAAAGTTAGCAGCTCAATGCTAACTTGCCTTAATTGCTGGATCCTAAGCAGACTCTCGCGTCGCTGCTTGTTCAGGAGAGTTAGACTTATCTCCAGCCCTGCCTTCTACTCCTTAACTAACCATTTGAGAACCAAATGAAGTACGATCACACATTTGCAAACACAGACAATTACTCTAATGTCATATAATATGAAATCTAAACCTCTTTAAAGATGCTTTGTCCTCCAATACAAAGACCACCATTTCTTTTCATGAAAAATGTCGTCTTCAATTAAACGTATTTAAATCACTTTTTCAAGTGAACTGTTTCAACCACACTATTATAGCTATTCAGCACTGAGGCCGAGGGTGCAGACACCCCTGCGGGTCTCTGACAGTTAATTAGAATGATCTCACAAATTTGTATATCCTCTAACACTAAATATATTAGAAATGTTAATCTATGTGCATGAATATCACCTAAATAAACTGTATTTACTAAATTAAATTAAAACACTAATTACTTTTCAATATGTGTGAGAAGAAAGACAGAAGTTTGCAGACAAAGGAAGAAAGCCTAATGTCAGTCACATAACTGGATAACTTGTCAATCAACAGCCATCTAGTGGTTAATTATGGGGACTGCAAAAGAAAATACACGTCTTCAAGAATGAACTATAGACATCATTTGCTTCAGTTTTAAACTCTTTGTTGAGCTTGTCACAACTGTATTCAAATAGCCAGAGATGTAAATAGGGCAAAGATTCTGATGGTAATACATCTTTCATGTAACTTTTCAGGAGTCAGTTTGTTATATATACATAATGAGAGAGGCTGAATAGTTATAATAGTGTAGTTCACACAGTTCGCTTGAAAAAGTGATTTAAATACATTTATTTAAAGACGACATTTTTCATGAGAAGAAATGGTCTTTGTATTGGAGGACAAAGCATCTTCAAAGAGGTTTAGATTTCATATTATATGACATCAGAGTAATTGTCTGTGTTTGCAAACGTGTGCTCGCACTTCATTTGGTTCTATTAGTAATGTTATTACATTATGGGTAAGTTATTACATTATAGACTTTTATTACATTAAGAATGGTAAAATGATTACGTTATTGGCAGTTTTTACATTAACGGTAATTATTACATTATTGGCTGCTACAACATTTACAAACTCAAGGCCAAAACAATTCACCTTTGATTTCACCAATCTTGCTTCTTGCTTCCTTTACAAAACAGCTCAAAACAGCTCATTCTCAAAATGTTAATAGTTTCATGCTTTTACTACAGATGCGATGGGAGAAATGAACAATTAAAATGTTATCCATTCCCTGTATTTTATTACAGAGATGTTTGCAAAATAAAATGTTTAAAAAGTAAATCCTTTTAAATACAGAGGTGTTGTTTTCCTTATATTCTGAATCACCATATAAAATGTTAATCTTAATTGGGGATGTAACCTTTTTACCAAACATGCATCATTGTTCTCGCTGATGGGGCCTATTGAATGTATCAGGTGCCCCTTTATATTTTTTTGCCCCTGCCCCTCAGCCTGAGTCCGCCACTGTGTGTAACTGCAAAACTTTTTAACTGCAAACCTTTGTGCAAATCTTCTTTATGCACTTACACAATGGAAATTATTTGTGCAAACCTTTTTCATTTGTTCACAAAACATCAAGCACAGCTACAGATCTCCTTATGGATTCAAAATTAAATGTATTCATTCAGATATTTTTTTACATATTCAAACATTTGAATTCATTTGATCCAAATGTTTGTACACATTCACACATTCGATTGTATTCATACAAAATGTTTTCACACATTCAGATATGGTGATGCGCAGATACAATACATATGACATTCATTTTATTCAATAGTTTGATAGTAATTTAAGTTTTGAGCAGTACACTGCAAAGCTTGTGCAATCAGTAAATAAACATCACTATTATGATTATTTATGCAAATAGTTTTTTTATTACTGTTTTTATGACTGAGAACTTGTGGGAATTCCTTCAGAAGTAACATCACTCTGTTCTTTATATTTCACAGCCTCTTTATCTTTCTGAGAAAATTCTCAGCAAGGAAAAGAACATTAAAACATATTAGTAATACTTGATCCCCTGGGTCAGTATGTACAGTAGATGAGATATACTTTCTCCAAATAATTAAGAGCACTTGTACTTGTATTTAATCACTTCAAAAATAATGTCTTATGAAAAATATAAGAATTCACACACAAATAAAAACATATCCACCTTTCCCTCTTTAAATTCTTTAATTCTTTCAATAAAAAAGTCATTTTCTTTTACATTAGAGGGGAGGTCCCGGTTTTTCCATAATATTACTTTTCAGAATTACAAACTAAAATGACGGCTTAACTTTTCTAAGCTGTAAAATATTTAACAAACATTTGTGTATTTCTTGGGACTGCAGCCCATAGATGATGGGGTTAAGGCTGCCGGGAACAATGTGAAAGAGAATGGCTGTAATCTTCCTGTACTCTGTGTACTGGAGGAAGCGATGAAGGATAATGGGGATCATCCCACTGAGAAGCATGATGAGATACAAGCACAGATGAGTGCTGCAGGTCTTCAGGGCTTTGCTGTTCAAAGACTTGCTCTTACTAGTTACACAGGCTGCCGTGATTTTGGAATAAGTAAGAATTATACTGCCAATAGAGGATGTAAGCAGGACTACAGTGAAAGTGAGGCCATAGACGTTATTTATGAACACACTTTCACAGGAGAGTTTAAACAGGGAGGGATTGTCACAATAAGGATTATTGATCCGAGTCCTGCATCGGTTCAGCCGTATGGTCAGACCGAGCAGAATCCCAACCAAAACAAAGGCCACTCCCCAGGCAGAAACTGTCAGCTTGATCACCATCTTGTCGGTCATTATGGTAGCGTACTGCAGTGGATTACAGATGGCAATATATCTGTCAAAGGCCATAATCATTAGCACAGTGTGTGCATTAGTGCCATACATGTGTGTGGTGAAAGCTTGCATCACACACTCATAGTAGTGAATGAAGCGCTCAGAGGGAGGCACGTGGATGTCTGCAAGCACCCGGGGAACCAGGAGAGAGTTCCCCATGACATCGTTAATCGACAGGTTACAGAAGAGCAGATACATCGGCTGGTGCAGACTTCTCTCTGTCCATATCAAAACCATAATGCCCATGTTGGCAATTAAGATAAACACATAGATCAAAAGCAGAAAGATGAAGACGGGGTACTTGGAAGTCTCAGTGACCCTTAACCCCTCAAGCTCCAGTGTGAGGCTGTTGTACGTATAGTTTTCCATCTGAGCAAGTGAGAAGAGAAGGGAAAAAAATCATGAATAACATACATGAATAACATACACACCATCATGAAACAGACAAATCTACAAATGTTGTGTTACAAATCTATACATAAAAAGACATAGACACCTCTAGGATTATACTCTATATACTATAAATAATATTAAGGTCTTTTTTTAAGCTACTAACAGAAGTCATAACAAAAGAAAAACTCAACAACATCATGACAGAACTTCCATTCGTCTGGATGCTGCAGACTTGTGCTACATTTTACTACATTTTAGCTGCATAGTGTCACAGTAATGTAATCTCTCAGTGCAGCCATCCATTGAGCTGAAGTCAGTGGAACATCAAACAAACTGGTGGATCAATAAAATATGTTTGTTTAGCAAACATTTTGGTTTTCAAAAAGCCACTTTAAAGGGCCATGCTAATTCATTTTATTTCTCATCTCATGATTTAAATTAGTATTAGTATCATATTTTTACATATAAACATCAGAGTGTGTAAGGTGTAAAAATAAACCAGAGAGCCACTTGAGCAAAGAAAATAATTTGTTGTAGAAATGTAGAAATTCACTATGATAAAACCAGTTGCAGCAATGTTTTCCCATTTCATACTGAGGAGAATGAACAGGCGAGCAAAAACCTGCTGTCAGGTCAGTAAAAAAGCAATGATTACCTTTCTGCCTCTAACATATCAGTCTTGAGGCTTCTCCTTTCTCTAAACAGTTTAATCATGTACCTCTGTTTTATAAACATCACTGTCCTCAGGGGAATCCTTTACCATTGTCAAAGAAAACATTATGTAATGTTCAGGAGGTTAATGAAGAGTGTCAACAAGCTCATCCAGTGGAAATTAACTTGGAAAAACACTTTCATAAAGACTGCTTTCATAAAAAAACAATAAGGAAGCACTTCTTGGAACTGACAGCAATGGGCTTCTGCTAGCTTCATCAGACCATGACCTCCATAACACCCTGGGAGGGTTTGAGCCAAGTGGGAACTGCTTGAGATGAGAGTCAGTAGTTATTGGTCATTTTTAAATTATTAGTCAATTTATGTTCCAATACCTACCATCATGAGCTTTTGGGTAGTGACTGAAATAATTAGACCACTGATACAAATGGCTGAAATTAGTTTTCTTTGCAAAGTGGTTGGACTCACCCTTACAGCCTTTGCACAACAAGTGGAGCTCTTTGCTTGACGGAATTGGATAGAATCGCTGAAACAACATGGATGAAAGCCTAGTCTTTGCTGACTCTGGGTATCCCTGTCTTGGTAACCCAACAGCAGGCAGTTATCATCAACAAAATGAAAAGAATGCAGCTTGACAATGACATTTTTACAATTTGGCAGTAGGGGGCCAGAAGGAGCTTCAGTGGCAATCCGGCATGCCCTCTGTGGAGGAGCCGGGTTTGGATGACTTGAGGGAAACCTTATCCATATCCCTGGCAGAGGTATTTGAGGTAGTTAAGAAGCACCTCAGCGGCAAGGCACTGGGTGAGGATGAGATTGGTGCTGAAAAATTGAAGGCTCTGGACATTTGTCAGGCTGTCTTGGCTGACATGTCCCTTCAATGTCGCATGGAGGTTGGGGACAGTGCCTGTAGACAGACAAACCAGGTTGGCGATTCCCATTTTTAAAATAGCGGACCAGAAGGTGTGCTCCAATTATTGGGGGATCACACTGCTCAGCCTTCTGGGGAAACCTTATGCCAGAGTGCTGAAAATGGATGGGAATTGTTAAGATTTTATTGATACTAATGCCATTACCGATTCTGCTTATCAGTCTGATTCTTTATTGATTCCCTTATCGATTCCTAAACAATTTTCTGTGTGGAAAAAAAGTAGGCCTACACAGGGTTTCAGTGTCAATGCAACTGTTTTATTATCTCTACTCGACCTTGCATGCTGATGAACATATGAAACATAACTGGTAGACAAGATAAATGGTCCGCAAGCAAACGTTAACTGCATTAATTAATTAATTGATTAATTTGAAAGCATCTTCCAGTTTCCTGTCTGTATGTGAATAACAAAATGAGTGGGAGGAGAAGTGCTCTGCTGTGTTATTAATGTTATGTCTCTGGCACCATTAGCTCCGGAGAAAGCCATCGTTGTCCAAGACGCTTTCTATTCTCTTCTCTTTTTCTCACCTCAGAGTTGGTTTAAATTGTTGAATGCTGCAGTGTGTGTTGATCAGCTGGTCTCATTTGTTACTGCTGATCACTGCTCCGCTCTGCTAATGTTAGTCTCTGAGTGACGGAGTAGAAAGTTCACAGTATAGTTCATGTTTGTCTCGCAAAGGTAATTATTTACTCATTAAATAAAAAAATGCTTGCAACTGCTACCTTCAAGATGAATTACAAGATAGCTGAAGATAACTAGTGTGTGTGCGCTGTAAACAGTCCAGAGGCTGCATTGCCCTCGCAGTTGAGTTCTGCCTTTTTCATTCCGTCAACATCACATGTCTGGGCATTGATAAGAGGAATTGATAAGCTTGGAGGCATATGTTTCCGATGGATTGGACAATCTGGAACCGGTTCTCGACTCCCATCCCTATGCAGGAGTACCCCACATATAACCACTGAAGTGAATGCTGTGCATTCTCAGCAGGAAGTCAAGCATGTTCTCAGTGGATGTTGGGCTCTGCCCGGGCTGTCCCCCATCATCAATTCTGTTTGTGATCTTCATGGACATGATCTCAAGACGCAGCTGAAGTGTGTCCAGTTTGGGCACCTCAAGATAGCCCCTCTGCTTTTTGCAGAGCATGTGGTTCTGTTGGCTTTATCAGACTGTGACCTCCATCATGCGCTGGGGAAGTTTTCAGAGATTATATTTGGGTGAAGGCCATTTAGAACTTCATAACTTTAATAACTTGTTTCTGTATCAGCATAACCCTAGATTTTAATTTAAGACTGTTGATCAGCTGGTGAATCCAGCACCTCCTTTTCTTCAGCGAAGGCGGAATCAGCTCACTGATCTTACTTCTCCATGGATGGAGTCGCCCCTACAAGCTCGTTCCTGCCCATTGTATCCTGGTCTCATCGCTGCAGCCGCTGGGCATCACTTCTGCTTCGAGTGCCACGGACGGGGCCACACAGAAAGCAGCATGATGCAGCCAACGCCCTGCGGGCGGCAGTGCACTGCCGGCCACTGCCTCCTGTTCTACGCCAGAAACGGTGGGAACATTTTCGGCTGTGTGTTGTCTCACTCCACTGTGACGAGAGCCAACTGGAGCTCAAGATTGATTTCCGTGGCGAAGACTCTCCAAGCGGCCTCTCCAATGGACAATGACGACAACCTCTCATCTGTCTCTGCAACTTCGCTGACCTTCGGAAATCCGCCGACGACTTCAGTTCACCACGATTCCCTGAAGGTTATGGCCATGGCGGCAGAATGTGTTAGGCTCCCTTTGGTAGTGGTGAGAAAAACACACATCCCACCCAACAGCGCAGGTTGAGTGAGAAGTGGGGAGGCTGCAGAGAGGCAGAGTGTGGATGGACTGCTCACGAGATGCAATTTTTTTTCTGTTTGTGATGTGTGAGAGGAACAGAAGTGACTCTACAGCTGACGCATTGCTGTTAATTCCGCCATATTTCTCTTTTGGTCGTTGCCATGGCAACGCGCGCCTATGAATTCGGGGGTGGAGCTTCTGAAGGAGCACGAAGGGAGGGATGTATTTGTTTGGGTGTTTTGTTCAAATATCAACAGTCCAGAATGACTGACCCGACTTTTAATGACTTGGTCACTGTATTTTCTTTAATGTTTCCATTGCTTTTTGCAGATGATAATAGCTTGTTTCTTTCGCATAAACTCACCTATTTCTGAAGCAAATTCTGAATTAGATACATTGTTTAAGTTGAACAAACTTGTTTAAAATTTTAATAAATCCAATTTCATGATGTTTAGCTTTTATAAACCAAAGTCTTGCCTTTTCACCAAAAAATAACTCATCTACAAGATTACTGTGTTTTACTAGAATTAAAAAATTAGTTGAGAAAATCATATTCATATAGTAGGATAAAATTAACTGGTATTTGGTCTGGTAACAGTTTAGTTTACCCTTAACTGGCATATTGCAATACTGTTGTGGCCTTTTTAGATCCTTTCTTTCCAAAAAAGATTTGTCAAACTATCTACATTTAGCTGTCAAATGGAGTCCCACACTTCAGTGATTTAAATGTTCTTTTAATGTTTATGTTCTATTTCCAATACATAACATGTATTTTTCTAGTGCATGTATCAGGTGGTTTTGGTATCAATAACATTTAATAAATATTTTAAGACAAATTCATTTATGGACACATGTAATACCAGATGTGTAAATCATTTGCATCTTCCAAGATTTAGAACAACTCTTTTTCTAATTCTTTATCAGATATAAAGGATCTCAGCTGTGGAATATGTAGATAGATATAATCTTGCAACACATTCTCTATATAACCTTAAATTTAAACTTAAAGCTTATTTAGTGATCTCACCAGTACAATCCTTATTCTTTAGTATATTATGATTTTATTGTTATTGTTAATAATAATGAATTACTAAACTAAACTAATACATGCAATCAGGTCTCGGTGTTTTCAGTAGTCACATTATTGTGCACATGTAAGATATCCATATGCATAAATAAGCACAAACTCTATAACTGCTGAAGTAAATAAGTAACACATTTTATTATAGTATACGTTATACATTTGTGGCAATGTATATGTAAGGGATAATCAACGAATAGGTGTGCGTTAAACAGTTTTAAGGCTTGACATGTAGGCATGATGCCTCTGCGAAGTGCCTTAAAAACGTTTAACGCACACCTACAAGTTGATTTTCCCGCTTATACCATGGTCATTTGCCAACAATATAAAATAAAAGCATTTGCAAATTTTTGTTTAAAGTTTTCACTCAAAATTGAAAGGTTATGAAGCAGGAGCTGACCATTGTCATGACAACTTGCCATACTGTACTCGCTGCCAGCCTGAACTGAGGCATAAAATTCACGTAAGGTGTCATTAAGTATAACAGCAGAATTTGTCTCCAAATCAGTGTTCTTTGTTTTTGGTAGAGAAAGTCTCTAACTGCCCATTTTGTTGCCTTTTTTGTTTCGCTTGGTTTCTTTCTTTTCTTCTCTTCTTCTAAGCTTTGACAACTGTTCTCTTTAATGTTGCCATGGTTACAGGTTGGGTAGAGGATGAATTTAAAACGGTGATTAAACTTGAGGCGAACTATGTGTGCAATACACGGTTTAACGCCGGCCAATCAGAAAAGAGTATTCACCCAGACCATGGTATAATAATATTTAGGGTGCTTTTCATTTGTGTTTTGGGACTTTATGTTACTTCACAGAGATTAACTTTTTTTTGCAAAGAGAAACAAAATATATTCTCAGCTGCCAGTGTCTCACAATTTAGTATAACTGATCAATACAATAAGACAGCAGGAGGAGAAAGCAGCACCTTTGAAAAAGCATTTCAGAATACAATGTGATAATGATAAATATCACATAGATATCATACTTAACAACAGGACTTGACAAACAAAAAACTATTTGGATTCACCAAGTAAGAGAAAGTATGAGTATCTGAAATTTGGATGAAAATGAAAACATTAAGCTTGGAAGAGTGGAATTCATGAGCATTTGTCATGATTTACAAATCTCACCAAAAACAATGCCTATAAACAAATATTATTATGTGGAATACAATAAGGCACTTTTTGACGACTTTTCACAATCTGTAATCGTGTAGTCTCCACATGTACCCACGACATTTGAATTTCTCAACTCAGAGTAACGGCATAACTGGTTTGGATCGGAATAATTTTGACAAGGATTTGCAAATTTCTGCAGACTGCACCCCATATATAAGTGGGTTCAGGCTGCCAGGGATGATATGAAACAGAATGGCAGAGAGTTTCCTGTAGTCAGAGTACTGCGGGAAGCGATGCAGAATAATGACAATCATTCCACTAAGCAGCATTATCAGATACACAACAAGATGAGTGCTGCAGGTCTTTAAGGCTTTACTGTTCAAAGACTTGTTCTTACTGGTCAAACAAACTACTGTAATCTTAGTATAAGTGAGAACAATGCTGCCTATAGAAGATGTAAGCAAGACTACAGTGAAAGTGAGGCCATAGACATTATTAATAAACACACTCTCACAGGAGAGTTTAAACAGCGAGGCATTGTCACAGTAAGGATTCATGATCAGAGTCCTGCATCGGTTCAGCCGTATGGTCAGACCGAGCAGAATCCCAACCAAAACAAAGGCCACTCCCCAGGCAGAAACTGTCAGCTTGATCACCACCTTTTTGGTCATTATGGCAGCATAGCGTAGAGGATTGCAGATGGCAACATATCTATCAAAGGCCATAATCATTAGCACAGTGTGAGCAGTGGTACCAAACATGTGCGTGGCAAAAGCTTGAACCACACATTCATAATAAGTGATGATGCGTTCAGAGGGAGGCAGCAACATGTCAATAAGCAAACGGGGCACCATGATCGAATTTCCAACAATATCATTGACTGGCAGGTTGCAAAACAGGAGATACATGGGCTGGTGGAGGTTCTTGTCAATAAAAACCAGAAATGCAATGCCCACATTCAAAAACATTATAAAAACATAAGAGAAAAAGAAGAAGAGAAAGACAGGGTAGACAGAGTCCTTTGACATATTTAAGCCCTCGAGCTGGAGTGTGAAGCTGTTGTAGGTGTAGTTTTCCATCAACCTGCAATAGAAAAGATCAGAGATCACTGATATGCTCAATGATCAATTATATTAACATTTTGCTTTTACCAGATAATGAAGTTTCACAAAAGATTAAAACAACCAAAATAAAAACTTCAGTAGAATATAATTACCTATGTTTTCACTTTGATTAGAGATTGATATTATACATTTTTAGAGAAGACGACTATTTATAATTCAGTAATACCTGCCTTGACTCCTCTGGTTCGTCAGTCTTTTGTCTTTTCTTTCTAGAGTCTTTGTTGGCAGTTAATATCCAGCAAAGAAGATCTCTTCCTTGGTTGCAGTTTTACATAGCTCCAGTTTTATCACCAGGGGGCTCACTTATTGCAAATTGAGATGATTTATGATGCAACATTATGAAGGCTGTGATGATGGCTCAATGGCCCAATGTGTAACTTTTCCACATAAATAATTATTTGTCTAAAAACGACTAGACCTATGTTATATATTTTATTGATTTTATTATATTGATATTTATTATATTTTATTATATATTTTGTTGAACTTACATTTTTCCAAATGTCTCCAGAGAAATCTGTAAGTCAAGGTAACATTCTGTTTCATTTGGTCACCGGTCAATGGTGACATATCCCCTTTAAACATGCGTCAGTGTCATAAATTGACTTTTTATCCAGTTTTAAGCCACATTTTTAAGATACACTTTTTAGATCTTGGTCATTTTTAACTATATATTTTAACCGGATGAAGGATTTTAGTCATGGGACGTCTGGATTCCAAGTTATCAGAGAAACAACCTGAGCAAATGTTAGCGGCAGCTCGGCTCGCAGCCGCTCCTTACGTCCTGTGTCAGCCAAACAGTGTGGGAGAAACATTGATTTTTAACATGAAACTGCTTTATTCAGTGTTTTTACTGGTTTTAATCGTCAGGTCTGTTTGTTTTAGAGAGAAGGAGACGTCTGCAGATAATTTGGCTCCTGGTAAAAACCTCCTGAACATTACATTACCTGCTAACTTTGCATAGCACATGGCTGAGCAAAGTCAAAAGGCAAAAATGTCAGCAATAATAATTCTAACATTAATAACATTAGTAACATGATAAAATGTCACATTAATGTCAGTCCAATAAGTGTCCACTTTGGCCATAACAAGGTTAACATAAAGCTGTATCGGAGACATTAGCTTCTTAACTTTTGCCACCACAAGACTTACGTTAAAGCTACTATAATTTGTGTCTTATATATTTAACAGCAGGCAGCTGGTTTTAGCAAAAGCTGTCTGCTAAATCTACTGTATGCTATCTGCTCAAACGGCAGATAAAGTTAGTGACTAGGTGGTGAAGAAAGTGGAACACTTAGCAGCTAAAGTGCTAGATGTATCTGTCAATAGCTAAAAGAAGAGTAAATATCGGTCTCGTCAGGTGACCAGAAACATGACTCCCATTAAATGTAATAAGAATGTTGATGTGTGTCAACTGGAATTGTGAATAGGCAAATATAGGCAAATATTTGTATGTTAGCCATTACAGTTTTATTATACCAATCGTATTTTATCTTCTGCTCCCAAGTGACCAAATAAACTAAAGAAAAAAACTTCAATGCAGCTTTAAGATAAAGTGTTAGAATGACAGAGACATGATCTCCTACTTGGGATATCACAAGACAAAATGATAAAATATCAGCAACACTGACTTCTAATTTTGACCATCACAAACCTAGTAGTAATGTAGAAGGGGGAAAATGTCAGTAGGATTAGCTGTTAATTTTGGCTGTATCAGAATGCTAAATTAAGCTAAATTACAAAATGGCAGTAGCTTGAACTGCTATCACAAATCTAATGTTAAGACCAAATGAAAAATATCAGTAGCATTAGCTACTATGTTTTGGACACAAACAGTACACTATGACAAATCTCATGTTAAGGTAAAATAAAAACAAATGTCAGTAATGTTAGCTGCTAACAGTGGCCATTACAATGTCAGGTTTAAGCTAAACTACACCATGCCAGTAACTTTAGCTGCAGACTTTAGCCTCAATACAGGGTTGCCAACTTTGGGTACCTGGCTGGAGTGAGATTTTGATGCCATGGGCTTAACCACGTGTATGCGCATGCACACTTATTCACGTGCACATATTTGGACTCAATTCACCATCAGGATTGAAAACGCGAATGGAAGATATTTGTTCTGCAAGTCTGGTAAGTGGAAGACATCAAAAATGCTTCATAAAACACTGCCTGTGTGGATTGCCCTTACAGCCCGAATTATAATGCTCATTGCCTCCTCTGTTAAAGGTTGCTCTTGCATTAGCAACTTTTTCACCTATAGCTGACAGCTGTACGTTGGCAGGTAATGCTCCTGACAGGCTATAATGTTGGTTAGTGGCCTTGTGTTAGCCAAAGTTAGCAGTTAATGTTCCTGCCACTGTATAATGTAGCTTAATTGTGATGGCCAACATTAACAGCTAATGTTACTGAAACTGTATGTAGCTTAATGTAAGCCTAGCAATGGCTAAAGTTGGCAGCTAATGTTACTGACACTGTATGTAGCTTAATGCCAGCCTTGTGTTGGCCAGAGTAAGCAGCTATGTTCCTGCCATTGTTTAATGTAGCTTAATGTAAGCCTTGTGTTGGCCAAAGTTAGCAGGTATTACTGCCATTGTATAATGTTGATGTTAATGCTAGCCTTGCATTAGCCAAGGTTAGCAGCTAATGTTACTGACATTGTATTTGCAGGTTAATGTTAGCTGTGTGATTGTAAGCAGGTAGTGTATTGACGTTATCTAATTTAGCTTAATGTTTACCCTGTAATGGTCAAAATTACCAGCTAATGTTATTGATATTTTATCATTTTACCTCAGTGTTTTTCTCGTTATGGTTAGCAGATAATATTACTGACATTGTGATAGCTAGCAGCTAATATTACTGACATTGTATAATGTAGCTTAATGTTAGCCTCATGATGGTTAGCAGCTATTGTTACTGACGTATAAAGTAGCGTAATGTTAGCATTGTGATGGCCAAAGTAAAAGTTATTTTTTTCAGATTTTCAGTTTAATTTTAGCATTAAATTCCCCATGGCCTCAAGATAGTCGCTAATGTTACTTACATTTGTTTTTTTTACACTAATATTAGTTGTGTGACACTACTGACATTGTCATTTACCTCAACATTAGATTTGTGATGGCCAAAGTAAGCAGCTAACTTTACTGACATTTGTCATTTTACCATAACATTAAAGAGGTTAGCCTTGTGATCACAAGGTTGTCATTATGTTAGCCTTAAGGCTAAACACTGCATGCCTCGTTTTGGTAGAGTTAAAATGATGAAGGGTGAAGCAGTTGCTTTTCTGTTTATTTATGTATTCATTTTTTAAAAATCTTTTACCACAGGTAATAAGAGCGATGTACATATGAACTATTTTGTTTTGCTGTATCAGTGGATTTTTAAGCGGGTGTTTGACAGTGTTTCAAGTCATGTCCTGAAGACTATAAATACATCTCTTCAAACAGGAATCTTCCCAGATGCCTTCAAAACAGCTACTGTAAAACTCTTACTGAAGAAACACAACCTAGATGGTAATGCACTGACCAGTTATAGCAGACAGCTGTACGTTGGCAGGTAATGCTACTGACATTTTAGGCTATAATGTTGGTTAGTGGCCTTGTGTTAGCCAAAGTTAGCAGCTAATGTTCCTGCCACTGTATAATGTAGCTTAATTGTGATGGCCAACTTTAACAGCTAATGTTACTGAAACTGTATGTAGCTTAATGCCAGCCTTGTGTTGGCCAGAGTAAGCAGCTATGTTCCTGCCATTGTTTAATGTAGCTTAATGTAAGCCTTGTGTTGGCCAAAGTTAGCAGGTATTACTGCCATTGTATAATGTTGATGTTAATGCTAGCCTTGCATTAGCCAAGGTTAGCAGCTAATGTTACTGACATTGTATTTGCAGGTTAATGTTAGCTGTGTGATTGTAAGCAGGTAGTGTATTGACGTTATGTAATTTAGCTTAATGTTTACCCTGTAATGGTCAAAATTACCAGCTAATGTTATTGATATTTTATCATTTTACCTCAGTGTTTTTCTCGTTATGGTTAGCAGATAATATTACTGACATTGTGATAGCTAGCAGCTAATATTACTGACATTGTATAATGTAGCTTAATGTTAGCCTCATGATGGTTAGCAGCTATTGTTACTGACGTATAAAGTAGCGTAATGTTAGCATTGTGATGGCCAAAGTAAAAGTTTTTTTTTTCAGATTTTCAGTTTAATTTTAGCATTAAATTCCCCATGGCCTCAAGATAGTCGCTAATGTTACTTACATTTGTTTTTTTTACACTAATATTAGTTGTGTGACACTACTGACATTGTCATTTACCTCAACGTTAGATTTGTGATGGCCAAAGTAAGCAGCTAACTTTACTGACATTTGTCATTTTACCTTAACATTAAAGAGGTTAGCCTTGTGATCACAAGGTTGTCATTATGTTAGCCTTAAGGCTAAACACTGCATGCCTCGTTTTGGTAGAGTTAAAATGATGAAGGGTGAAGCAGTTGCTTTTCTGTTTATTTATGTATTCATTTTTTAAAAATCTTTTATCACAGGTAAGAAGAGCGATGTACATATGAACTATTTTGTTTTGCTGTATCAGTGGATTTTTAAGCGGGTGTTTGACAGTGTTTCAAGTCATGTCCTGAAGACTATAAATACATCTCTTCAAACAGGAATCTTCCCAGATGCCTTCAAAACAGCTACTGTAAAACTCTTACTGAAGAAACACAACCTAGATGGTAATGCACTGACCAGTTATAACTGACAGCTGTACATTGGCAGGTAATGCTACTGACATTTTAGGCTATAATGTTGGTTAGTGGCCTTGTGTTAGCCAAAGTTAGCAGCTAATGTTCCTGCCACTGTATAATGTAGCTTAATTGTGATGGCCAACTTTAACAGCTAATGTTACTGAAACTGTATGTAGCTTAATGCCAGCCTTGTGTTGGCCAGAGTAAGCAGCTATGTTCCTGCCATTGTTTAATGTAGCTTAATGTAAGCCTTGTGTTGGCCAAAGTTAGCAGGTATTACTGCCATTGTATAATATTGATGTTAATGCTAGCCTTGTATTAGCCAAGGTTAGCAGCTAATGTTACTGACATTGTATTTGCAGGTTAATGTTAGCTGTGTGATTGTAAGCAGGTAGTGTATTGACGTTATGTAATTTAGCTTAATGTTTACCCTGTAATGGTCAAAATTACCAGCTAATGTTATTGATATTTTATCATTTTACCTCAGTGTTTTTCTCGTTATGGTTAGCAGATAATATTACTGACATTGTGATAGCTAGCAGCTAATATTACTGACATTGTATAATGTAGCTTAATGTTAGCCTCATGATGGTTAGCAGCTATTGTTACTGACGTATAAAGTAGCGTAATGTTAGCATTGTGATGGCCAAAGTAAAAGTTTTTTTTTTCAGATTTTCAGTTTAATTTTAGCATTAAATTCCCCATGGCCTCAAGATAGTCGCTAATGTTACTTACATTTGTTTTTTTTACACTAATATTAGTTGTGTGACACTACTGACATTGTCATTTACCTCAACGTTAGATTTGTGATGGCCAAAGTAAGCAGCTAACTTTACTGACATTTGTCATTTTACCTTAACATTAAAGAGGTTAGCCTTGTGATCACAAGGTTGTCATTATGTTAGCCTTAAGGCTAAACACTGCATGCCTCGTTTTGGTAGAGTTAAAATGATGAAGGGTGAAGCAGTTGCTTTTCTGTTTATTTATGTATTCATTTTTTAAAAATCTTTTATCACAGGTAAGAAGAGCGATGTACATATGAACTATTTTGTTTTGCTGTATCAGTGGATTTTTAAGCGGGTGTTTGACAGTGTTTCAAGTCATGTCCTGAAGACTATAAATACATCTCTTCAAACAGGAATCTTCCCAGATGCCTTCAAAACAGCTACTGTAAAACTCTTACTGAAGAAACACAACCTAGATGGTAATGCACTGACCAGTTATAACTGACAGCTGTACATTGGCAGGTAATGCTACTGACATTTTAGGCTATAATGTTGGTTAGTGGCCTTGTGTTAGCCAAAGTTAGCAGCTAATGTTCCTGCCACTGTATAATGTAGCTTAATTGTGATGGCCAACTTTAACAGCTAATGTTACTGAAACTGTATGTAGCTTAATGCCAGCCTTGTGTTGGCCAGAGTAAGCAGCTATGTTCCTGCCATTGTTTAATGTAGCTTAATGTAAGCCTTGTGTTGGCCAAAGTTAGCAGGTATTACTGCCATTGTATAATATTGATGTTAATGCTAGCCTTGTATTAGCCAAGGTTAGCAGCTAATGTTACTGACATTGTATTTGCAGGTTAATGTTAGCTGTGTGATTGTAAGCAGGTAGTGTATTGACGTTATGTAATTTAGCTTAATGTTTACCCTGTAATGGTCAAAATTACCAGCTAATGTTATTGATATTTTATCATTTTACCTCAGTGTTTTTCTCGTTATGGTTAGCAGATAATATTACTGACATTGTGATAGCTAGCAGCTAATATTACTGACATTGTATAATGTAGCTTAATGTTAGCCTCATGATGGTTAGCAGCTATTGTTACTGACGTATAAAGTAGCGTAATGTTAGCATTGTGATGGCCAAAGTAAAAGTTTTTTTTTTCAGATTTTCAGTTTAATTTTAGCATTAAATTCCCCATGGCCTCAAGATAGTCGCTAATGTTACTTACATTTGTTTTTTTTACACTAATATTAGTTGTGTGACACTACTGACATTGTCATTTACCTCAACGTTAGATTTGTGATGGCCAAAGTAAGCAGCTAACTTTACTGACATTTGTCATTTTACCTTAACATTAAAGAGGTTAGCCTTGTGATCACAAGGTTGTCATTATGTTAGCCTTAAGGCTAAACACTGCATGCCTCGTTTTGGTAGAGTTAAAATGATGAAGGGTGAAGCAGTTGCTTTTCTGTTTATTTATGTATTCATTTTTTAAAAATCTTTTATCACAGGTAAGAAGAGCGATGTACATATGAACTATTTTGTTTTGCTGTATCAGTGGATTTTTAAGCGGGTGTTTGACAGTGTTTCAAGTCATGTCCTGAAGACTATAAATACATCTCTTCAAACAGGAATCTTCCCAGATGCCTTCAAAACAGCTACTGTAAAACTCTTACTGAAGAAACACAACCTAGATGGTAATGCACTGACCAGTTATAACTGACAGCTGTACATTGGCAGGTAATGCTACTGACATTTTAGGCTATAATGTTGGTTAGTGGCCTTGTGTTAGCCAAAGTTAGCAGCTAATGTTCCTGCCACTGTATAATGTAGCTTAATTGTGATGGCCAACTTTAACAGCTAATGTTACTGAAACTGTATGTAGCTTAATGCCAGCCTTGTGTTGGCCAGAGTAAGCAGCTATGTTCCTGCCATTGTTTAATGTAGCTTAATGTAAGCCTTGTGTTGGCCAAAGTTAGCAGGTATTACTGCCATTGTATAATATTGATGTTAATGCTAGCCTTGTATTAGCCAAGGTTAGCAGCTAATGTTACTGACATTGTATTTGCAGGTTAATGTTAGCTGTGTGATTGTAAGCAGGTAGTGTATTGACGTTATCTAATTTAGCTTAATGTTTACCCTGTAATGGTCAAAATTACCAGCTAATGTTATTGATATTTTATCATTTTACCTCAGTGTTTTTCTCGTTATGGTTAGCAGATAATATTACTGACATTGTGATAGCTAGCAGCTAATATTACTGACATTGTATAATGTAGCTTAATGTTAGCCTCATGATGGTTAGCAGCTATTGTTACTGACGTATAAAGTAGCGTAATGTTAGCATTGTGATGGCCAAAGTAAAAGTTTTTTTTTTCAGATTTTCAGTTTAATTTTAGCATTAAATTCCCCATGGCCTCAAGATAGTCGCTAATGTTACTTACATTTGTTTTTTTTACACTAATATTAGTTGTGTGACACTACTGACATTGTCATTTACCTCAACGTTAGATTTGTGATGGCCAAAGTAAGCAGCTAACTTTACTGACATTTGTCATTTTACCTTAACATTAAAGAGGTTAGCCTTGTGATCACAAGGTTGTCATTATGTTAGCCTTAAGGCTAAACACTGCATGCCTCGTTTTGGTAGAGTTAAAATGATGAAGGGTGAAGCAGTTGCTTTTCTGTTTATTTATGTATTCATTTTTTAAAAATCTTTTATCACAGGTAAGAAGAGCGATGTACATATGAACTATTTTGTTTTGCTGTATCAGTGGATTTTTAAGCGGGTGTTTGACAGTGTTTCAAGTCATGTCCTGAAGACTATAAATACATCTCTTCAAACAGGAATCTTCCCAGATGCCTTCAAAACAGCTACTGTAAAACTCTTACTGAAGAAACACAACCTAGATGGTAATGCACTGACCAGTTATAACTGACAGCTGTACATTGGCAGGTAATGCTACTGACATTTTAGGCTATAATGTTGGTTAGTGGCCTTGTGTTAGCCAAAGTTAGCAGCTAATGTTCCTGCCACTGTATAATGTAGCTTAATTGTGATGGCCAACTTTAACAGCTAATGTTACTGAAACTGTATGTAGCTTAATGCCAGCCTTGTGTTGGCCAGAGTAAGCAGCTATGTTCCTGCCATTGTTTAATGTAGCTTAATGTAAGCCTTGTGTTGGCCAAAGTTAGCAGGTATTACTGCCATTGTATAATATTGATGTTAATGCTAGCCTTGTATTAGCCAAGGTTAGCAGCTAATGTTACTGACATTGTATTTGCAGGTTAATGTTAGCTGTGTGATTGTAAGCAGGTAGTGTATTGACGTTATCTAATTTAGCTTAATGTTTACCCTGTAATGGTCAAAATTACCAGCTAATGTTATTGATATTTTATCATTTTACCTCAGTGTTTTTCTCGTTATGGTTAGCAGATAATATTACTGACATTGTGATAGCTAGCAGCTAATATTACTGACATTGTATAATGTAGCTTAATGTTAGCCTCATGATGGTTAGCAGCTATTGTTACTGACGTATAAAGTAGCGTAATGTTAGCATTGTGATGGCCAAAGTAAAAGTTTTTTTTTTCAGATTTTCAGTTTAATTTTAGCATTAAATTCCCCATGGCCTCAAGATAGTCGCTAATGTTACTTACATTTGTTTTTTTTACACTAATATTAGTTGTGTGACACTACTGACATTGTCATTTACCTCAACGTTAGATTTGTGATGGCCAAAGTAAGCAGCTAACTTTACTGACATTTGTCATTTTACCTTAACATTAAAGAGGTTAGCCTTGTGATCACAAGGTTGTCATTATGTTAGCCTTAAGGCTAAACACTGCATGCCTCGTTTTGGTAGAGTTAAAATGATGAAGGGTGAAGCAGTTGCTTTTCTGTTTATTTATGTATTCATTTTTTAAAAATCTTTTATCACAGGTAAGAAGAGCGATGTACATATGAACTATTTTGTTTTGCTGTATCAGTGGATTTTTAAGCGGGTGTTTGACAGTGTTTCAAGTCATGTCCTGAAGACTATAAATACATCTCTTCAAACAGGAATCTTCCCAGATGCCTTTAAAACAGCTACTGTAAAACTCTTACTGAAGAAACACAACCTAGATGGTAATGCACTGACCAGTTATAACTGACAGCTGTACATTGGCAGGTAATGCTACTGACATTTTAGGCTATAATGTTGGTTAGTGGCCTTGTGTTAGCCAAAGTTAGCAGCTAATGTTCCTGCCACTGTATAATGTAGCTTAATTGTGATGGCCAACTTTAACAGCTAATGTTACTGAAACTGTATGTAGCTTAATGCCAGCCTTGTGTTGGCCAGAGTAAGCAGCTATGTTCCTGCCATTGTTTAATGTAGCTTAATGTAAGCCTTGTGTTGGCCAAAGTTAGCAGGTATTACTGCCATTGTATAATATTGATGTTAATGCTAGCCTTGTATTAGCCAAGGTTAGCAGCTAATGTTACTGACATTGTATTTGCAGGTTAATGTTAGCTGTGTGATTGTAAGCAGGTAGTGTATTGACGTTATCTAATTTAGCTTAATGTTTACCCTGTAATGGTCAAAATTACCAGCTAATGTTATTGATATTTTATCATTTTACCTCAGTGTTTTTCTCGTTATGGTTAGCAGATAATATTACTGACATTGTGATAGCTAGCAGCTAATATTACTGACATTGTATAATGTAGCTTAATGTTAGCCTCATGATGGTTAGCAGCTATTGTTACTGACGTATAAAGTAGCGTAATGTTAGCATTGTGATGGCCAAAGTAAAAGTTTTTTTTTTCAGATTTTCAGTTTAATTTTAGCATTAAATTCCCCATGGCCTCAAGATAGTCGCTAATGTTACTTACATTTGTTTTTTTTACACTAATATTAGTTGTGTGACACTACTGACATTGTCATTTACCTCAACGTTAGATTTGTGATGGCCAAAGTAAGCAGCTAACTTTACTGACATTTGTCATTTTACCTTAACATTAAAGAGGTTAGCCTTGTGATCACAAGGTTGTCATTATGTTAGCCTTAAGGCTAAACACTGCATGCCTCGTTTTGGTAGAGTTAAAATGATGAAGGGTGAAGCAGTTGCTTTTCTGTTTATTTATGTATTCATTTTTTAAAAATCTTTTATCACAGGTAAGAAGAGCGATGTACATATGAACTATTTTGTTTTGCTGTATCAGTGGATTTTTAAGCGGGTGTTTGACAGTGTTTCAAGTCATGTCCTGAAGACTATAAATACATCTCTTCAAACAGGAATCTTCCCAGATGCCTTCAAAACAGCTACTGTAAAACTCTTACTGAAGAAACACAACCTAGATGGTAATGCACTGACCAGTTATAACTGACAGCTGTACATTGGCAGGTAATGCTACTGACATTTTAGGCTATAATGTTGGTTAGTGGCCTTGTGTTAGCCAAAGTTAGCAGCTAATGTTCCTGCCACTGTATAATGTAGCTTAATTGTGATGGCCAACTTTAACAGCTAATGTTACTGAAACTGTATGTAGCTTAATGCCAGCCTTGTGTTGGCCAGAGTAAGCAGCTATGTTCCTGCCATTGTTTAATGTAGCTTAATGTAAGCCTTGTGTTGGCCAAAGTTAGCAGGTATTACTGCCATTGTATAATATTGATGTTAATGCTAGCCTTGTATTAGCCAAGGTTAGCAGCTAATGTTACTGACATTGTATTTGCAGGTTAATGTTAGCTGTGTGATTGTAAGCAGGTAGTGTATTGACGTTATGTAATTTAGCTTAATGTTTACCCTGTAATGGTCAAAATTACCAGCTAATGTTATTGATATTTTATCATTTTACCTCAGTGTTTTTCTCGTTATGGTTAGCAGATAATATTACTGACATTGTGATAGCTAGCAGCTAATATTACTGACATTGTATAATGTAGCTTAATGTTAGCCTCATGATGGTTAGCAGCTATTGTTACTGACGTATAAAGTAGCGTAATGTTAGCATTGTGATGGCCAAAGTAAAAGTTTTTTTTTTCAGATTTTCAGTTTAATTTTAGCATTAAATTCCCCATGGCCTCAAGATAGTCGCTAATGTTACTTACATTTGTTTTTTTTACACTAATATTAGTTGTGTGACACTACTGACATTGTCATTTACCTCAACGTTAGATTTGTGATGGCCAAAGTAAGCAGCTAACTTTACTGACATTTGTCATTTTACCTTAACATTAAAGAGGTTAGCCTTGTGATCACAAGGTTGTCATTATGTTAGCCTTAAGGCTAAACACTGCATGCCTCGTTTTGGTAGAGTTAAAATGATGAAGGGTGAAGCAGTTGCTTTTCTGTTTATTTATGTATTCATTTTTTAAAAATCTTTTATCACAGGTAAGAAGAGCGATGTACATATGAACTATTTTGTTTTGCTGTATCAGTGGATTTTTAAGCGGGTGTTTGACAGTGTTTCAAGTCATGTCCTGAAGACTATAAATACATCTCTTCAAACAGGAATCTTCCCAGATGCCTTCAAAACAGCTACTGTAAAACTCTTACTGAAGAAACACAACCTAGATGGTAATGCACTGACCAGTTATAACTGACAGCTGTACATTGGCAGGTAATGCTACTGACATTTTAGGCTATAATGTTGGTTAGTGGCCTTGTGTTAGCCAAAGTTAGCAGCTAATGTTCCTGCCACTGTATAATGTAGCTTAATTGTGATGGCCAACTTTAACAGCTAATGTTACTGAAACTGTATGTAGCTTAATGCCAGCCTTGTGTTGGCCAGAGTAAGCAGCTATGTTCCTGCCATTGTTTAATGTAGCTTAATGTAAGCCTTGTGTTGGCCAAAGTTAGCAGGTATTACTGCCATTGTATAATATTGATGTTAATGCTAGCCTTGTATTAGCCAAGGTTAGCAGCTAATGTTACTGACATTGTATTTGCAGGTTAATGTTAGCTGTGTGATTGTAAGCAGGTAGTGTATTGACGTTATCTAATTTAGCTTAATGTTTACCCTGTAATGGTCAAAATTACCAGCTAATGTTATTGATATTTTATCATTTTACCTCAGTGTTTTTCTCGTTATGGTTAGCAGATAATATTACTGACATTGTGATAGCTAGCAGCTAATATTACTGACATTGTATAATGTAGCTTAATGTTAGCCTCATGATGGTTAGCAGCTATTGTTACTGACGTATAAAGTAGCGTAATGTTAGCATTGTGATGGCCAAAGTAAAAGTTTTTTTTTTCAGATTTTCAGTTTAATTTTAGCATTAAATTCCCCATGGCCTCAAGATAGTCGCTAATGTTACTTACATTTGTTTTTTTTACACTAATATTAGTTGTGTGACACTACTGACATTGTCATTTACCTCAACGTTAGATTTGTGATGGCCAAAGTAAGCAGCTAACTTTACTGACATTTGTCATTTTACCTTAACATTAAAGAGGTTAGCCTTGTGATCACAAGGTTGTCATTATGTTAGCCTTAAGGCTAAACACTGCATGCCTCGTTTTGGTAGAGTTAAAATGATGAAGGGTGAAGCAGTTGCTTTTCTGTTTATTTATGTATTCATTTTTTAAAAATCTTTTATCACAGGTAAGAAGAGCGATGTACATATGAACTATTTTGTTTTGCTGTATCAGTGGATTTTTAAGCGGGTGTTTGACAGTGTTTCAAGTCATGTCCTGAAGACTATAAATACATCTCTTCAAACAGGAATCTTCCCAGATGCCTTCAAAACAGCTACTGTAAAACTCTTACTGAAGAAACACAACCTAGATGGTAATGCACTGACCAGTTATAACTGACAGCTGTACATTGGCAGGTAATGCTACTGACATTTTAGGCTATAATGTTGGTTAGTGGCCTTGTGTTAGCCAAAGTTAGCAGCTAATGTTCCTGCCACTGTATAATGTAGCTTAATTGTGATGGCCAACTTTAACAGCTAATGTTACTGAAACTGTATGTAGCTTAATGCCAGCCTTGTGTTGGCCAGAGTAAGCAGCTATGTTCCTGCCATTGTTTAATGTAGCTTAATGTAAGCCTTGTGTTGGCCAAAGTTAGCAGGTATTACTGCCATTGTATAATATTGATGTTAATGCTAGCCTTGTATTAGCCAAGGTTAGCAGCTAATGTTACTGACATTGTATTTGCAGGTTAATGTTAGCTGTGTGATTGTAAGCAGGTAGTGTATTGACGTTATGTAATTTAGCTTAATGTTTACCCTGTAATGGTCAAAATTACCAGCTAATGTTATTGATATTTTATCATTTTACCTCAGTGTTTTTCTCGTTATGGTTAGCAGATAATATTACTGACATTGTGATAGCTAGCAGCTAATATTACTGACATTGTATAATGTAGCTTAATGTTAGCCTCATGATGGTTAGCAGCTATTGTTACTGACGTATAAAGTAGCGTAATGTTAGCATTGTGATGGCCAAAGTAAAAGTTTTTTTTTTCAGATTTTCAGTTTAATTTTAGCATTAAATTCCCCATGGCCTCAAGATAGTCGCTAATGTTACTTACATTTGTTTTTTTTACACTAATATTAGTTGTGTGACACTACTGACATTGTCATTTACCTCAACGTTAGATTTGTGATGGCCAAAGTAAGCAGCTTACTTTACTGACATTTGTCATTTTACCTTAACATTAAAGAGGTTAGCCTTGTGATCACAAGGTTGTCATTATGTTAGCCTTAAGGCTAAACACTGCATGCCTCGTTTTGGTAGAGTTAAAATGATGAAGGGTGAAGCAGTTGCTTTTCTGTTTATTTATGTATTCATTTTTTAAAAATCTTTTATCACAGGTAAGAAGAGCGATGTACATATGAACTATTTTGTTTTGCTGTATCAGTGGATTTTTAAGCGGGTGTTTGACAGTGTTTCAAGTCATGTCCTGAAGACTATAAATACATCTCTTCAAACAGGAATCTTCCCAGATGCCTTCAAAACAGCTACTGTAAAACTCTTACTGAAGAAACACAACCTAGATGGTAATGCACTGACCAGTTATAGGCCGATATCCAACCTGAGGACAAAACTGAAGTCCTATTAGTCAGTCCCAAGACAAAAAGAGAAATGCTGTTTAATAATCTGGGGAAATTAACTCCCTGGATTAAATCTGAGGTTACAAACTTCAGGTCCCACATCAACAAGGTGACGAAAACATAATTTTTCCACCTTAGAAACATAGCCAAAGTATGACCATTTCTAAATCAAAAAGATGCCGAAAAACCGATTCATGCCTTCATCTCAAGCCAACTTGATTACTGTAATGCACTTTTTACTGGCCTCCCAAAATAAACCACTGAGACTTCAGCTCATTTTCTTCGCTTTAGCCTTTAACTAGCTTTTCTTTCAGTCAACTTTGCACTTATGCACTACTGCACTTTATTTTATACATTCTATGTTTTAACTTGTTTTTATTATAATTTATTCTTTTATTATTAATCAGTATGTATATTATTATCAAGTGGGCTTTAATCTATTTTCACTTTATTTTATCTTATTTTTATTATTATTATCAAGTGGGTTTCATGTTCCACCTTATGTTACATAGGTGCTGAGGTCAGTGGTTGGTAGGTTTGAGAAAAGACTGTGGTGTGTGTTTTTAATAATTTTACAGATTGTGTACACATGGCAAAATACTTTGGGTTTTCACTTTTTAAGTCTCAAATTACCACCACTGAAGTATGCATTCTATGTCTTGTATTTTCTTTTTCTTTTATCTTGTTTTTATTAATGTTATCAAGTGGATTTTATTTTCCATATTATATTACATTAATGTTTTTTTACATGCTTTTATGTTCTTTTCATGTGAAGCACTTGGTGCATGTAATTTCTTTTGTTGTAAAGCACTTTGAGAGGCATTTCTTGTATAAAAAGTGCTATACAAATAAATAATTATTATTACTATTAGAAGAATTCCTTTATTTTCATTGCACAGAATACAACAAAATTGAGTAGCACTCCTGACAGTGTATTCACACATAACAAACAGCAATTAAAAATAAAAAAAAGTTCAAACTAAACTAATTTAAGGTGCTAAATATATAAATAACATATGTATATTTGCACACAGAAATGTCATGTGTCCAAGTAGGAAATCACTTCATTTCCAGTTGAATTTTGATTGTATCACCTTAAAAAAGAGGGAATCTGTAGAATACTCCTGCACAATAAATGTGTGCCTTATTTTCTGGTAATTACTGATGGTAATTTATTGGATGTGTCTTGTAATTGTGATGGTATTATACTGACATTAGTAATATTACTCTTTTTTTTAATTACCCATTTATTTCCTTCATTTACATCAAAATTATTTAAGCCACTGTAATAGCAAAGATTATACAGTGCTGGTCACTGAAAATTAATTGGCTGGAAGGTGTGGATTAACTTTTAATAACTGGTGAGTATAACCAAACACTTATGACACAGGGGTTTGTTTTCAGCTCAAATTTAATGCGTCTGTATTAAACTGTAGGCAAAGATGGCATGAGTGAGACCAAGCTAAAGAGCTGGAATCTAGGGTTATTTATTTATCCACTACCAACAAAAATGATAAAAGATAAATAGCTGAGAACTATATAAATTAAAATTAAAAGCAATTATAGATGACTTACTTTTATACTTTTGCATTACAACTGCCAAAGTCTTTATAGCCACAGGGATGCCTAAAATTATATGATATATGGGATATCAGTGGAAATTATGGCTGTGCTTGCAAATTCTATTTATAATGATGGCAAAACCCTCTTGGACACGAACAACTTTGACAAGAATTTCTGTATCTCTTTGGACTGCATGCCATAAATAATGGGGTTGAGGCTGCCAGGGATGATATGAAACAAAATGGTACAGAGTTTTCTGTAGTCTGAGTACTTGGGAAAGCGATGAAGAGTAATGATAGACATTCCATTGAACACCATGATCAGATACACAACCAGATGAGTGCTGCAGGTCTTCAAGGCTTTACTGTTCAAAGACTTGTTCTTACTAATGAGACAGACTACTGTAATCTTACTATATGTGAGAACAATGGTGCCTATAGAACCTGTAAACAGGACTACAGTGAAAGTGAGGCCATAGACATTATTAATAAACACACTCTCACAGGAGAGTTTAAACAAAGAGGCATTGTCACAGTAAGGATTTGTGATCAGAGTTCTGCATGTATTCAGCCGTATGGTCAGACCGAGCAGAATCCCAACCAAAACAAAGGCCACTCCCCAGGCAGAAACTGTCAGCTTGATCACCATCTTGTTAGTCATTATGGCAGCATAGCGTAGAGGATTGCAGATGGCAACATATCTGTCAAAGGCCATAATCATGAGCACAGTGTGGGAAGTGGTGCCGAACATGTGTGTGGTGAAAGCTTGGACTACACACTCATAATAACTAATGAGGCTTTCAGAGGGAGGCCTAAACATGTTCATAAGCAAACGGGGCACCAAGATTGAATTTCCAAGGATGTCATTAAATGGCAAGTTGCAAAAAAGCAGATACATAGGCTGGTGAAGGCTCTTGTCTGTGAAAATGATTACAGCAATGCCTAAATTGGTAACCATTATAAACAGGTAGGAGAAAAGGAAGAAGAGATAGAGAGGGTAGATAGAATCCTTTGAAACATTTAACCCTTCCAGCTGGAGCATGAAGCTGTTGTAAGTGTAGTTTTCCATCAACCTGAAAGAACAAAACAATGCTCTTATTGTCACATGTAATGTCTAGGCAATCTACCTATGAAAGGTCATTTTCTAGAAACAGTACTGATTGTACAACTAAACACAGTTTCTGCTGTGTTTAGCAGAAACTTCAAGCTTTTCCCAGATATAACCAGAGTCTGGTCCAGGGTATTCTATTCTACTATACATAGGTCTTTACAATTTCGTGGACAGTATTTTTTTCATTTCTGTGATTGCACAATTAAACAAAACAGAAAATGTTAGCTTTTCCCAGATATTAACAGATACACTGATCTAGGATATTGCATTGTAGAATTCGTGATCTTTAATTAGTGCTATAACAATGAAAACTGAATGAGTAGATGTTATTTACACAAGTTTTCTCTTTGATCAGAAATTATTAGAAAAAGTTATAAAAATTGTGAAGAATCAGTTTCTCATAGACCAGTAATACCTACTTGTATGTCTCTGGTTTCAGTCCTCTCTTTTTTGTGTCTGGTAATACCCACCAGCACAAAACAAGATGTTCTCTGTTGTAGTGTTTTATAGACATGTTTTTAACTCTTGGGAAATCAATCATTGTTACCTTGGATAATGTCTGATGCAACATGAAGGATTATTAAACTGGCCATCGCAACTGTTGACAAGTTGAAATCATCCTTTTAACTTATGTAAAGCATCTTTGAGTACCCTGAAAAGCACTCTATAAATAAAATATATTATTATTATAATTATTGAACCACGAAGCAAGATTAGTGGGTGAGTGAGTTTAACTCAGGTTTTCTGGTATCATAAAACCGGGTGTATCACCATGGTAACCTATGCTGAACAGCTAACCTTCTTCGAGTGGGTTAACAGAGGATAAGATCAAAACCTTATTAAAAGTCATATGAAGCATTTTGTAGAACAGAATTTTATTTTAATTGGGACAAAATTACCTTAATTTATTACATAGAAACTGCACAGTAATTTTTCTATGATGCTTATATTAGTATTTTAGATAAGCATGTACCTTTTTGAAAGTATAGAACAAAAGGTGAAACACTCCTTGGTTCACTAATATGTGTGTGCATGTGAGAAATAAAATCTGGGCTGAAGCGAGAAACATTGGCTCCATTTTAGGCAACTGAGGAACCGATGTACAGCTAATATCAAAATGCAAAATCTGAATATTATATCCATGCTATCACTGACAGTCTTAATGACCCCAGAAAGTTCTGGAGATCAATTAAATCCTTATCCGCTCACATCTTTAATGATCCTGCATTATTAAGAACTCTATGTCTGATAGATACATGAAGCTATAGAACAGGTGAACCCAGGTGCAGACACAGATGAGGAGACAGGAATAAGGTAAACAGAGATTTATTGTTGTGCATGGGGAAGATGTGCTGCAGGCTAGGGGAAGCTTGAGCTGGCAGCTGAGAGCCAGAAGCTGAGGCTGGGCCAGGGGCAGTTAGGGGCTGAGGAAGCAGGTCCAAAGTGGGATCTGAGGAGACTGAGTAGTGCAGGGCTGAGCAGCAGGGCTGAGTAGAGGAGGGGCAGGGAACAGGGACCAGAGCAGGCAGGACTACAAAGGAAACGGAGAACAGGATAAGTACTAGGAAAGCAGTCAACAAGAACTAAATGCAAAAGAGCAAAGCTGGCAATAAGTTGGCTAGAAGCATAGCAAACTGACGGATAGCAGAGTCTACGATCTGGCAGAGTGGAAGTGGCAGGGCTGAATAGAGGGAGGGAGCTACTTGGGGAGTGGCAGCAGGTTAGGGGGACACTGAATTAGATGTTTTGGGCATAGCAGATGATGTCCCAGGGGCAGATGTAACAAATAGACCTATTATGTTGAATTGTTTCAATGAACATTTTGTTGCTTCTTCTAATCTTTTGACTCTGGCACTAGCTGTCTAACTTTATGGTGTCAGATATCACTGACTATGTGACTGTTGCTGAAAGTTTTTTGATTTAAGCCATTCTCTGAGGTACTGAGGTATGTGAAGCCTTAATAAAATTAGATGTAAGAAAACCTGCTGTTCTATACAATTCAGATCTTTGTTTTTTACAGGTTGCTGCAGATCTCATAGCTTTTCCTCTCACACACATTTATAATCTTCCCCTTGTTACAAATGAGATTCCTAAGGTGTGGAAATCGGGTTTTGTTTTACCTTTGTTAAAAGGTGGTGATACTTCCTCTTTAAACAGTTATAAGCCTATTTCCAATCTGTCTTGTTATGGCAAAACTTCTTGAAACATTTGTAACCAGTTAAAAGAGTTTTTACAATGCAATTTTGTCTGAGTATCAGTCTGGATTTAGGGCACAGCAAAGTACTACTACTGCTGCAATGAAGGGTGTGAATGATATTGTAGCTTCAAACAAGAGGCAGAGCCGTGCAGCCTTATTTATTGATTTGTCTGAAGCCATTGATACTGCGGATCATGCCTTGCTAAAGCAAATGTTGCTTATTATAGGGTTGTCTGACCAAACAGTAGGCTGATTTACTAATTGTCTATCAGGTAGGACTCAGTGTGTAAAAAGTTAATGGGCTCAGTTAAAACTGGCTTACTGTTGTTATTGGAGTGCCGCAAGGTTCTGTGACTGGCCCACTTTTATTCTCTCTTTATTTTAATGAGGTGTTAATGCACATAGAAATTATAGCCATTGTTAGGCCGATGATACGGTTTTACATAGCTGTGCCCCCTTGCTCACAGAGGCACTTAAACTACAGTCTGCATTTAATATTTTACAGTCTCAGCTCATTCAACTCAGGCTTGTATTGAATACAGACAAAACTAAATTAATGTTATTTTCTAATGCAAGAAAAATATCCTCAGACACTGTTGATATTGTGACAATTCAGGGGATGGAAATAGATGTTACCTGTTATTTTGGTGTTTAGCTTGACAAAAATCTTTCTTTTAAACATGTTGAAAACTTTGTGAAGAAACTAAGAATGAAGTTATGGCTTTATTTTAGACACAAAGTCCTGTTTTTCCTTGGAAAGAATAGACATCTAAGTCTTGCTTATTATGTCACGGTTTGGGAAGGGCCAAAAAATTTGGCTCAACTGATTTTTTAAATCCAAGCAGACATATACAAGCTAATCATGAGCAGAAAATGCAGTTTTTACACACAATATGTGTATTGTTGGAAAAATTCTATTCCAGCAAGAATCTATGATTATGTGTACAGTGCAAAAAGCGTGCATATTTCCTCTATAAAGGATAGATTCAGGCTTTTTCAAGCCTGTCCTTATACACTACAGATGTGCCTATTTGTAGAATATAGATATATGGAAATTGATCCTACTCTCCATACTATTCTTGATGCTATTCCCCCGGAATGTGACTACACTGTAAGAGATGAGGAACAAAATCCACCGCCCTCATTCCATTTAAAAATGTATTTCAAGCTGAAGCTGAAGCTAAGATGAAGCGAAATCAAGTTGGTCTTCCAAGAGACTTAAAAGAACCCAAACCTATCCTTTTACAGAAATCTGGCTTGACAGTAAGGGCACACTTGTTCATAATAAAACATCCCATTTGAACATGTATTATGCTTTTAGAGTACATGAGAACTAGGGGGTGTGTTTGTGGCATTTGGTTATTTCCATCACTACATTTAACCACGTGAAATATTATTTGTGGTTTGGAGTGAATAAATACCAGTACTGGTAGATATTGCCATTTATTACCGTGTTATTACCGAGCTGTACTGTAAAAAATGAAAATGGGTTGCCCATACACTTATTTACAAGGAACAAACACAAGAACACAAAATACAGTAGGGCACTCTTAGTTCAAAATTGTTATTATTTGTGTTGTTAAATTTACAAATGAACCCTGGAAAAGGTCTTTATTTTGATGGCAAAGTTTTGTTGGGCTTGAACAACTTTGCCAAAAATTTTCGTATCTCTTTGGACTGCACACCATAAATAATAGGGTTAAGGCTTCCAGGGATTATATGAAACAGGATGCTACAGAGTTTTCTGTAGTCTGAGTACTGGGGGAAGCGATGAAGAGTAATGATAGACATTCCATTGAACACCATAATCAGATACACAACCAGATGAGTGCTACAGGTCTTCAGTGCTTTGCTGTTCAAAGACGTGTTCTTACTAGTTAGACAGACTACTGTAATCTTAGTATAGGTGAGAACAATGGTGCCTATAGAACCTGTAAACAGGACGACAGTGAAAGTGAGGCCATAGACATTATTAATAAACACACTCTCACAGGAAAGTTTAAACAAGGAGGCATTGTCACAGTAAGGATTCATGATCAGAGTTCTGCATGTATTCAGCCGTATGGTCAGACCGAGCAGAATCCCAACCAAAACAAAGGCCACTCCCCAGGCAGAAACTGTCAGCTTGATCACCATCTTGTTGGTCATTATGGCAGCATAGCGTAGAGGATTGCAGATGGCAACATATCTGTCAAAGGCCATAATCATGAGCACAGTGTGGGAAGTAGTGCCGAACATGTGTGAGGTAAAAGCTTGGACCACACACTCATAGTAGCTAATGATGCGTTCAGAGGGAGGCCTAAACATGTCTATAAGCAAACGAGGCACCAAGATGGAATTTCCAAGTATGTCATTAAATGGCAGGTTGCAAAAAAGGAGGTATATCTGCTGATGAAGGTTTTTGTCATAGAAAATCAGAAAAGCGATGCCAACATTTGCAACCATTATAAACAGGTAGGAGAAAAGGAAGAAGAGATAGAGAGGGTAGATAGAATTATTTGAAACATTTAACCCCTCCAGCTGGAGCATGAAGCTGTTGTAAGTGTAGTTTTCCATCAACCTGAAAGAACAAAAAATGCTCTTATTGTCACATGTAATGTCTAGGCAATCTACCTATGAGAGGTCATTTTCTAGAAACAGTACTGATTGTACAACTAAACACAACAGAAACTTCAAGCTTTTCCCAGATATAACCAGAGTCTGGTCCAGGGTATTCTATTCTGCAATACATAGGTTTTTAGAATTTTGTGGACAGTATTTTTCCATTTCTGTGCCTTTCTTTTAAATCAGTTTCTGATGCTGCTGACACCTTAAGTGTCATCTTCTCTTATTAGCAAGTTTGTTTGTATTGGCATGTTTTTCTTTCTTTAGAAATTATAAGAAAGAGTTATAAAAATGTGAAGAAAGAGTTGTTTGTAGATCAGTAATACCTACTTTGAGTGTCTTCTTATGTCTGTATGACCTATCTGCGTGTCTCTGCTTTCAGTCTGTCTTCTCTTTCTTGTGTCTACCGGTCAACTGCTGGTCCTACCCACCAGCACCAAACAAAATGATGTTCTCTGTTGCAATGTTTTATAGACATGATTTTTACTCTCAGGAATCAATCACTGGTACCTTGGATAGTGTCTGATGCAACATTAAAGATTTTTATGATGGCCATTGCAACTGTCAGAAGTTGAAACATTCAGCTTGTAGCTCTAAGGAACCCTCAGTTCCTTTATTTTTCTTAACTTTCTAAAAGTAGTTGCTAGTTTCCTGGAGTCCACACAAAACAATGATAAATGTAAACAACAATTTAGAATTACACACTATCATTGGAAAAAGAAAAGGCATCACAAACCAAACATTAGCACTAGAAAATATGTTAAATTATTTGGCATATGGCAATACACAAGTTGAAATAAATACAAAAACAAACTGTCAACATAAACAAACAAACAAATCACAAACATCCTCTGATTGGTTTCTTATCTACACTAACAGGCTCATGGGTACTGCAGTATTTAGACGGATGGACAAAACATAATGTTTCAGAAACAAGAAAGTTGGAAAAATCAAAACTAGTGGTCATTACAAATGTATATGATAGTTACATTATGTGGGAGAATCCTGTGTTTCTATGATTAGTAACACTGAGGATATGATTTAAAGAAAAATTAAAAATGGGATTACAGAATGGGGAAAACACTTTGCCACTCAAGTTAATCTAAAATTAGTATATGTGCACCTGAGCACCAGTGGACAGCACTTAAAGTGGAGACAGAGATTTTGGCACAAGTGGGTTTAAGTTTGCAGATTTTCCTCTTATCACTTATTCTGTCCGTATGGACTGATAATGTCAAAAAAGACAATGTTAAGAATGTTAACTATTTTGGGGGCTCAAAGGTACTTGCTGCCTTTAGTAGGGGTGGGGTATCCACATGGTGGAAAAAGTTGTTGAGAGTAGGGATGTAAAATCAGCTGTCAGGAAGTCTGAAGGCCCACCCATATGCATATCAAAATTACCACTCAATAAAAACATAGTTAAAATCACTTGATATTCTAGAACAGTCATTTTCAAAGTGGGGCCCGGGACCCCAGGAGTCCTTGAGGGGGTTCCAGGGGATCAAAAAGGGGAATCATTTATTTTCTCATTTATTAATTCCATCCATAAGTAACAGAATGACAGAATGTTTCACTATTTCGGTCATGGGTTTCATACACTTTCTGTAATAAAACATCTAAATGCAAAAATCTTATCAGATGGGGGACCATGGGACAAAATCTTATCAAATGGGGGTCCGTGTTCTAATTTGTGTCAGTTTAGGGGTCCTTGACATGAAAAAGTTTGCGAACCACTGTTCTAGAAAGCAGTTTCCCAAGGCCCCAATTAAGACTACATTGTGTCTAGGTGAGTGATAGAGAAGTAATAGACTATTTGCAGGTTTTGAAAAGTCTTGATAATCATTTAATTCATTTCCTTCAACAAAAGCCTTAGAAGGTACAGTAGATCTTGAATATTTTTCTTGCCTGTTGTAGACAGTAACATTGGTTATAATTTTTTTTGTATGTATTTGCGGGCAGTTAGGAGACGTTCTACATCAACTACAAGTGAGACTGGTGCGACATTCGATTGTGCTGAAGATAGCTGTCAGACCTGCAGCAAACACTGTCACTACTGCATCTACAGTACAGTAGCTAGGAACCTCTCATAATGTGGAAAGTGTGGATTTTAACAAAAGAGTTTAATTAATTATTTTGTAATTGGGTAATCCAGTTTTCAATTTTCTGCCACTTATCTAGGTCCAGGTCACCTTAATTAATTAGTTATATTACAAGGAGTTAATGTTAACTGGGAAGTAATGACAAAAATGAGATATAATAGTCAATAAATGAATGTACTTAATGTGTACTGGTGTTCCATCATTCTTTGACTGGTATGACTATGAAAGACCTATTAAATTGCATTAAGGTATTTTAAAGACTTACATTTAATTTAGTTAACACTGCAAAAACCCTGAGTAAAAAAAAAAAAAAAAAAGATTTGGCACCTTTCACACATAATGCAAAATACTCACAATTTGGGAATTCATTAAAGCCTCTGGAAACGTGGCTAGAAATAGTAAAAATGCATATATGATATCAAAGTTGAATGTCTTATTAAGAATCCACAAAAAATGACTGAAAATAAACATTCATAACTATTAGAAAACCTAGCTCAAAAACAGCTCATTTGGCTGCTCAAACCATTTCTCAGGATTGTGGGGGCGTGTCCAGATCACGTTTAATTGACAGCTCACTTTCAGCTCAAGTACCATTTTATTTTCCATTCATTCACTAAAATGTTTTGCTGACATGGAATTAACTACCAAATCTATCAAATGGATTCTAATTGGTTAGAAAGCTTGACTAATTGACTAACTAGCAAAATAGGTTAGATAGGTTAAATAGGTTTTATTTAACTATACCTCCCGGAGTATGGCGCTAATGGTATTAGCTTTCTCCATTCACATACATGAAATGGTTAGCTTAGCTTAAATGTTTTGCTATTAACTACCACATCTATCAAATTTACCCTATTTTGTTAGAAAGCTTGAATTATCCACTAACTAACAAACTAGATTAGACCACCCGAATCTGTGTTTTTATTAATACCTAGTGCTAATTGTTTTAGCATCTTCCATTCACTTACATGAAACGGTTAGCATTAGCTTTTGTATGCAAAACTTTTGAGCTTATTATCAACTACCCCAGTAGTCTGTTAGTTATCTTGACTAATTGGCAAACTAGCAGACTAGGGTAGACCACACATATCTGTGTTTTTATTGAACTATATCTCCCAGACTAAGAAACTAAGTATTTTAGCGTCTTTCCTTCACTTACATGAAGCATTAGCTTTGCTATGCTACAATTTTGAGCTACTTATCCACTCCGTGGTGTACCCCAGTCTTCTAGCACAGTAACACAGTAACTTTCAAACCATGTCAGGCTAATTTGAATTCTCAATCTAGCTAAAAGCAAAGAAAAATGCTGTGCATTGTTTTCTCACAGGGGAGATGATAGTAAGAGTTGTGAAGTGAGCTTGGCTGGATAGCCACATCAATCATCTTTCTTCTGAATATGATTGGGCAGGTATTTATTATAATAAATACCCTTGCTTAGCCCTGCCTAACTGCAACCCAGTAACAAGGGAAGGGGGAGAGAGACCTTCTAAAGAATTACATAGGCTATGTCAATAGCTGTGTTCTCATACTTTTTAGGTGTTTACTATATGCACATTAGATCAAAACAATTACATAATTAAGAGCCAATCATGGATTTGCAATCCAGTGGCTTTAAGAGAAATGTGCTTGATGCAGAATCACGATGGAGACAACCTTTTCTGCCACCTTATGGCATAATGTCTGATCATTTTCAAATATGTCCATCATCAACCAGCCATCATGAACTGGACTTTCCTTTCTTAAAGGATAGGTTCAGGTTTTTTAAAGCCTGTGCTAATGCAATACTGACGTGCCCATATGTACATAGAAATAGGTCTTGGTCTCTGTAACAGTTCCTACATTCTATACTTGCCCTTAAGCTATTTCCCCGGAACAAGACTACACTGTTAAAGATGAGGGATAAAATCTACAGTAATGTAAAAATGCATTCCAAAGTTCAGCTTATATGAGGCTCCACCACAGCTGAAAAGGGAAACACTTTCAAATTGCAAATTTTGTTCTAAAAAGGCTGTAACACAAATCAAGGGCTGCAGATTTTGTCCTTCATCTCTTACAGTGAAGTAGTGTTCAGGGGAATGAGCTTCTGAGCTAGTATGGAGGAATTGTTCAGAATTGTTGTAAGAACTGTGACAGTGACCAAGACCCATTTCCATGTGTAAGACAGACTTGAACCTATCCTTTAAAGGTGCATTGTGTAGAATTTAGTGGCATCTGGCAGAACGGACTTGGCAGAAATGGAATTTAATTAGTGTATAATCACCTGAAAATAAGAATTGTTGTGTTTTCATTAGCTTAGAATGAGCCATTTATATCTATAGAGGGAGCAGGTCCTCTTCCATGTTGCACCACCATGTCTCTACAGTAGAATGGACAAACCAAACACTGGCTCTAGAGAGGGCCTTTTGTCTTTTTCACAAGTTTCGCCACCTACCACCATAGGTTCTTCTACATGCTTGGAAGGGGAGGGTGGGGGGTGGCTGGGTTGGTTGCAATCTGCAACCTCATCACTAGATGCCACTAAATCCTACATAGTGCACCTTTAAGAGAAATCTGGCTTGACAGTAAGGGCACAGTTGTTCATAATAAAACACCACCTTTTATTAAGCTTTCATAATACACACTTGAAAACTATGGGGTGTGTCTATGGCATGTTATTATTTTCATCACTACATTTAACCACATGAAATATTTATTATTTGCAGCTTGGATGATACATGAATAGGACATTTATTTTTAATGACTTCATTTATAGAAAATGATTGCCTTTATAATTAGCATTGTACAACTGCATTATTGGTATATATTACCATTTCTTATTGTTATCATGCTGTGATCTAAAGAATGAGAATGGGTTGCCTATCCACAAACACAAGAAAATAGAATACAGTAGGGCACTCTTAGTTCACATTTTATTTAATTTGTGTTGTAAAATTTACAAATCAGACTTGAAATTATTATGATGGCAAGATTTTCTTAGGCTCACAAAACTTTGCCAAAAATTTACGTATCTCTTTGGACTGCACGCCATAAATAATAGGGTTCAGGCTGCCAGGGATTATATGAAACAGGATGCTACTGAGTTTTCTGTAATCTGAGTACTGAGGGAAACGATGCAGAGCAATGAGTGACATTCCACTGAACACCATGATCAGATACACAACCAGATGAGTGCTGCAGGTCTTCAAGGCTTTACTGTTCAAAGACTTGTTCTTACTAGTTAGACAAACTACTGTAATCTTAGTATAGGTGAGAACCATGCTGCCTATAGAAGCTGTAAACAGGACTACAGTGAAAGTGAGGCCATAGACATTATTAATGAAGACACTTTCACAGGAGAGCATAAAAAGTGAGGCATTGTCACAATAGGGACTTGTGATCAGAGTCCTGCATCGGTTCAGCCGTATGGTCAGACCGAGCAGAATCCCAACCAAAACAAAGGCCACTCCCCAGGCAGAAACTGTCAGCTTGATCACCATTTTGTTGGTCATTATGACAGCATAGCGTAGAGGATTGCAGATGGCAACATATCTGTCAAAGGCCATAATCATGAGCACAGTGAGACTGGTGGTACCAAACATGTGTGAGGTGAAAGCTTGGACTACACACTCATAGTAGCTAATGATGCGTTCAGAGGGAGGCCTAAACATGTCTATAAGCAAACGGGGCACCAAGATAGAGTTTCCAAGGATGTCATTAAATGGCAAGTTGCAAAAAAGAAGATACATGGGCTGGTGGAGGTTTTTGTCATAGAAAATCAGAAAAGCGATGCCAACATTTGCAACCATTATAAACAGGTAGGAGAAAAGGAAGAAAAGATAGAGAGGATAGATAGAATTATTTGAAACATTTAACCCCTCCAGCTGGAGTGTGAAGCTGTTGTAAGTGTAGTTTTCCATCAACCTGAAAGAACAAAACAATGCTCTTATGTAGACATGTAATGTCTAGGCAATCTACCTATGATAGGTCATTTTCTAGAAACAGTACTGATTGTACAACTAAACACAACAGAAACTTCAAGCTTTTCCCAGATATTAATCAATACTAGAGTGTTGCTTTGTACAATACAGTCTTTTACTATTGCTGTAACAATTAAAGCTGAATGAGTGAATATTATTTACATTAGGTTTCTTTTTGATCAGAAATTATGACAAAAAGTTATAAAAATTGTGAAGAAACAGTTTCTTGTAGACCTGTAAGATCTATCTGCGTGTCTCTGCTTTCAGTCTTTCTTCTCTTTCTGATGTCTACCGGTTAACTGCTGGTCCTACCTACCAGCTCCAAACAAGATGTTCTCTGCTGTTTTATAGACATGTTTTTAACTCTCAGGGAATTAAGCATTGTTACCTTGGATAATGTCTGATGCAACATTAAGGATTATTAATTTGGCCATTGCAACTGCTTACATACACAACTTGTAGCTCTAAGACTAGAAAAATAATTGTGTCACATTGTTCTACCTTCAGTTTAACCATTCAGAGCCAGCCCTCGACCTTGGTTTCTATAGGTTTTAACTAAAACACATAACTTACCAGCATTGTCAGCTTCTTGGGTAACATGAACACGTTCTACACCACCAGGTGGTTGATGGACCAACAATAAAATAAAAAACGAATTAAACATTGACTTAAGTTTTAAAATGCAGAAGGCTTTCATTTTACACCCCCTTTATACTCAAGAACAGTAGGAGCTACAGTATGTTTACTGGCACCTGTGACCCTTCTCCAATCGTGTACTTTAATAGTGCTTCTAGAAAGGGGATGGGAAGAGTAAGTTATTAATGTTAACACTTTAGCGCAGAGGCCAAACTGGGCCTATTTCTGCGAACATCACAGCTCCATAGATAATGTTAGATATATAATGGATAGATAATGGCTTAAATGATAATGGTAGATCTATCTATTAAAGGAAGGAATCTCTGTCTGTATGTCTGTATGTCCTTCGTGTATCTCTTGAACCGTTTATCCAATTGACTCCACACTTGTCAGGTGTACGGTTGAGGAAAAAAGGGAATGCTGTGTCGTTGGTGCAATTTGGACATGCAGCATGATAAATATTAATAAATTTAAACTCTGAATAAACAAGCCATCAGCTGCTCCGCTCTGCAGCGGCAGGGCAAGGCTTCTGGGCTCTGCTACTGCATGTCAAATCAGAGGTTTACAACCCTCCCATGAGAGAGAGGAGGGGACGACGTCGCTCTTTGTTGAATAACATTAAAAGTTAGGCTTTGTTGTGGGTTTCCTGACTCATTTTAAAAAAGACGAGAGAAAAAGAGAGAGAGGGCAAGCACGAGCGAGTTACAGAGAGACAGCAGTGGAAAGCTTTCTCTGAGGGAGATAAAGCCTGTGAATGACAGAAATACAACATTATTTTCTGATTGTTTCATGGCGGTTACATTCTAAAGCACAAATAAACAACCATCAAACACTCAACAGGTGATTTACTGTGGATACAGACGCTCTTTTGGTGCAATTTGGACATGTGACATGTTTAATATTAATAAACTGTGAATAAACAAGCGAACAGCGAGCTGCTCAGCTCCATGTCTAAGTGCAGCGGGGACTGTTTGATACAAACACCGTCACATCACAGCGGGGCAGGGCTTCTGAGCTCTGACTTGTTGAGCCGGACAAAGGCACATGCCCGCTCAGATAAGCTACCTGAGAGAGAAAATTAAAAAGAAAAAAAAATTGTTAAATTGCCAATATGTCTTGTTTCTTCAAACTTCAATCATCCAATCCACCAAACACCAAACGAGTCAATGGCAGAATAAGGTGTTTGGCATTGGCAGAGAAGATTTGGCAAATTTTTCATGGGCGCAACCCACATACTCAGCTCTACTGCTCATCCCACAAATGCATGTTCCTTACGAATGTGGCACCATTTAAAAGGGAAATAAACAGGCTTTCCAACAGTATAAGATTTATTGCCAAGAAGCATTGTTATAACAAAGAGATAATCTACCAAACACAAATTTCCTTACTTTTTGTGCTAAGTTTGTATATATATGTATATATATATATACATATATATATTGTTCTCAATCTGCCCATTCCGAACACGCATGTTTTGAACGGGCACTGCACTAGTGATAGTTTAAATTGAAGAGGATCCTTGTACCATTAAATTTATTAATTTTAATCATTGACTTTTATCATTTCCATGTATATTAGGTGGCAGTAAACATATCTTAGAAAATAAAGTTTCACATCACATCTTATCTTTATAATAATAATAATAATGAATATAGTGAATATACAAAATACAGCAGCTAAGGCTAATGTAAGAGGCTAATGCTCTCCTGTGGTTTAGTGCAGATTATCTCAAGATACAGGCATCGAAAAATGGAGTCTATAGGCTTAAATACCTTTATCTTCTTGCCTCTTTTCTTCTTTGAGCCTCTTCTTTTTTCTTTTTTTTATGTCCAGACAAATATTTTCTTCTTTTGTCAGACATCGTAAGAGTCTCTGACTGACCCTATGATGATGTACACACTGTCACTGACAAATTATTCTCTTATGTTACCTATTTTGTGAAACTTTCCAGGGGGCCCTCTGCTGACCTCAGGACTGCAAAAGCCGCTTATTGGCTCAGCCAGCTCTTCCACCATCACTTTATTTTTATTTGGATCTCTATTAACTTTCACAAAGTGTTTGCTAATTTTCTGGAGTCCACACAAAGCAATGATGTACATAAAACAATAAACAGCAATTTAAAATTACACACAGAAAAGGCATCACCAACAGAACATAAACACCTGAAAATAGGTGAAATTAAATGGGATATGAAACAGTAGGAAATAAAAACTTTCAATTAATAAGAAAAGAAAAACAAACTATCACAATAAACAGCAAAAAAAACCAAACCAAACCAAAACAAAACAAAACAAAACACAACAGCAATAATTAAACTGATGGGTAGCATATTCCATGCAGAAGAATCTCTACAGAGAATAGCATACAATTTGTACAATACAATTTATAGAAATTGATCTCTACAAAGTGATCTAAATTAATAACAAATATAAAATACAAAATACATGTTTGCATAAGTGTCCCCCCCTTTCATAGGACATACGTAAATAATCACTGGTTCAGCTGATTGGTTATAGAAGTCGCATAATTTGTTGGAATGTAGTCAAGGGCTTTCAGTTGACTGTAGTATAAATACCAAATAGAAAAATACAAGCGCATCTGTTCTGTGAGACGTGTGAGAGAGGGACGACTGGAAAACATTTGCTAATTAGAATTAAACACAGTGAGGCTGATGGAAATGTCTTTAGTTTTGCAGGTATTTGGTCATAAACCAAACTATTGGAAAAATTAAAAATGTGACCTGATGATGGTGCCACAGGAAAAGTCAGGGGATCACCAAGGCTCGAACTATTTATCCTCTGTGGAACATGAATGCCTGGACCAACTTTTATGGCAATATATCCAATAGTTATCAAGACATTTCACTCAAAAGAGAAAAAGGTCAGGGGATTGCAAACATCACTTGGTTTCCTTATCCTGGAGCCATGAATGTCTATACAAAATTTTGTGCCAATCCATCAATTAGATGTTGAGATCTTCCACCAGATAAGTGAAATCTATGAGCAGCTAATTTCATTAAAACTCCAAAATGTCAACCTCATGGTAGTGCTAGAAAAAAAGTCAATAGGATTCATCCTCCAGGGATCTGGGGACCATGAATGGTTGTACAAAATTTGATAGCAAGCTATCCAATGGTAAGATAGTAAATTATCTAATTTAATCACCAATAATTTGGTCTCAGACCTGCTCTACTAGTATCCCATCAACAAGCTGGATACTTGTATCAAGGACATGCCAAAAACAAAACAACAATTTTAACATAATTGAAATAATTTACAAAAATTGGACCCAAGAAAGGTTATGTCCTCCCTCAATGAACATGGAATACAGTAGGCTACTCTTGGTTCACATTTTATGTTGTGTTGATACATGTTCAAATAAACATGGAATATTCTCCTTAAAATGATGGCAAAACCTTCTTGGAATCAAACAACTTTGACAAAAATCTTCGTATCTCTTTGGATTGCATACCATAAATAATGGGATTGAGGCTGCTGGGGATGATATGGTACAAAAGGGAAAGAAATTTTCTGGTGTCTGACAACTGAGGAAAGCGATGCAGAGTGATGATAGACATTCCACTGAGCAGCAAAATCAGATACACAACAAGATGAGTGCTACAGGTTTTCAAGGCTTTACTGTTCAAAGACTTGTTCTTACTAGTTAGACAAACTACTGTAATCTTAGTATAGGTGAGAACCATGCTGCCTATAGAACCTGTAAACAGGACTACAGTGAAAGTGAGGCCATAGACATTATTGATGAAGACACTTTCACAGGAGAGTTTAAACAATGCAGCATTATCACAATAAGGGCTCCTGATAAGAGTTCTGCATCGGTTCAGCCGTATGGTCAGACCGAGCAGAATCCCAACCAAAACAAAGGCCACTCCCCAGGCAGAAACTGTCAGCTTGATCACCATTTTGTTGGTCATTATGGCAGCATAGCGCAGGGGATTACAGATGGCAACATATCTGTCAAAAGCCATAATCATGAGTACAGTGTGGGAAGTGGTACTGAACATATGTGTGATGAAAGCTTGGACTACACACTCATAATAACCGATGATGTGTTCAGAGGGAGGCCGTAACATGTCTGTAAGTAAACGGGGAACTATTATAGAGTTTCCAAGGATGTCATTGATTGACAGGTTCCAGAAAAGGAGATACATGGGCTGGTGAAGGGTTTTGTCAATGAAAACAATAAAAGCAATGCCAACATTTGCAACAATTAGAAACAGGTAGGAGAAAAAGAGAAAGAGAAACACAAGGTACATAGAATCCTTTGAGACATTTAACCCTTCCAGCTGTAATGTGGGGCTGTTGTAGGTGTAGTTTTCCATTAACCTGAAATAAAAAAATAATACTGTTAAGTTTACTGACAGGTAATGGAGCTATCAGAGATAATTTTAAGTCACAGTAATGAGTAATAAGTGCAACAACAACTAACTATATACATATAGAAACTACTATATAAGGTATATTGTAACACTGAAAGCTCAAGCTTAATGTTATAGTTCCACAAATCACTAATGACAATGAAAGCTAAAAGAAGTTAACGTGCATAACATATGTTTTTACATTGATCACGATTGATTAAAAGAAAATATGAAAATTGTGAGGAAATTTGCAGATCAGTAATACCTACTTTGAGTATCTCTGGTTTCAATCTCTTGTCTTCTTTCTTCAGTCTCATCCCTCATTGCTGGTAATATCCACCAGCACTGATCAACATCTCCTCTGTTGCAGCATTTTATAGACTTAATTTTATCTTTAGGGGAATCAGTTATCATTACGTCAGTAATGTTTGTCACCCTGTTCGCCCTCCCTTCTACCAAAACTTTTCACTCACCTTCATGAGCAGTTTAAATTATCCTGCTTTAAGGTTAAAGTTAAGGTGCAAAGCAAATCCAAAACCACTGCAGGTGATCAGGAGGCCCATGAAAAATGCAGTGTGTTATTCAATAGACATTGAAGATTTACTTCAATTTGGAAGATACTATTCTCACCCATATATAGCATGTTTCCAAATTCTCAGTGATGGAAGAAAGTAATAGAAAAGTTCAGATGAATTATTATTATTGAGTCTCTTTTGTCTGATGTCCAGTGTTCTTTGTCTTGACCACAGTACTCGGAATAGTGACTTGATGAAGGACCACAGCACACCTCGTCCTCCATATTTTTGTTACAACTGTACATATTGTTGTCCAATAGAATTCATGGTGCAATCTGGGCAATTTTTCTAGAAAGACACTATACATCACTGCTAACTAAGCTAAGTGACACCTGACATTTTCCCCCACACATCTTTAGACCTTTGGTATTTCAAAAGTAAATGTTCAATAATTTCATCTTCATCACAGTTGTCAATAGGGCACTTTTCCGTTTTTAATGGAACATTACAAAGAAACATTAATACAGTTGGTTTGAGGTATGAATGAATATATACACCAACAACATGAAAGAAACTACCATTTAATTATACACGGATGTTATAAATTATAAGTACTCTAATAGTAAATAAATGTTCTTTTCTCATTTTAAGTAAAATAATGGCTGCATTTAAAAATAAAATAATGTGCATCCTAAAATGAAGTGGATTGATCATATTGGGCTCCTAGATCGTTTATTTTCTGTGCCTTTAGTTTGGATTTGAGTGAGTATGTTTGCTCCAAAGATTTGTGCTTTGTCTGTAGTGGCGCTTCACATGAGACAAACTGGTTTTGAACTGCCCGTGGAAGTATTTCCTTTGTTTTATGTGTGTCCATAATTGTTTATTGGGCTGTGAGCGGTTCCAAAACACGGGTGACCTACACTCAACCATGTACATGAACACCTCCTGTGTAGCCACAACCATAGGCGCCTGAGCAATGGAGCAAGTGGAGCAAATGTATCCCTATTATTCAGTTAGGAGGAGCAAAGTTATGGTTTTGCTGCCCCACTTTTTTTTTTTTTAAATAAGCTTATCACCATACAGCCCCCATAATCAGGTGATTATATTTAAGCAGCCTATATCAAGATCAGTTTACTATTGTCAGCAACTGACAAAAACAAATAAAAAAATCATACATTTCTGGACCACCCTTTGAGTTGGTTCAGTTGAACAACTCGAACCTGTCACTGATCGTTTGCCACAGCAGGCTTTGACTGTCAATCACAGTCTGTCAACCCACACAGGAGTGAGTTTGTGACAAAGATGAGCAGCAAACTGGGTTGTTATTTTGGTAACGGGTGAAAAAATTCCTAAAATACCGTCACACACACACACGATAGACGGTGAATTTACAGTGTTATGAGTCGGTGTTTAATTCGGCCTGTATCTGATCCACCACCAGCACGTATTTTAGTGAGAAGTCTTAATTCTTTAAAAAACGGTTCTCCTCTCATTCCCGCTGTCTTCTTTATGGATTATATTGATGCCAAATTGACAAGAAGTCTGTCAACATATGACGCCTTTTATCTTGTATTTCTAGAGTTATGTGTTTTTGTGGACATAAGGAAATGTTAATATGTCATATTTCTTAGTTTCTCAGTTTAATTCAAACTGCTAATATGTATATTTTCTAACGTTTTGTCACCAGTACAGTAACACTAGCTAACTGCTAAAGTATGATAAGGTTGTCTGACATTGACTATTGTTAGTTATTGGTTTAATTAATGGTTTAATAATGTGTGTTTGTATTGATTACTGATGGTGACTGATTGTACTCAGTTTCTAGCGGCAATATGCAGTAAATGGTTAAAGCCCTTTGTGTGCCTGTTTTTTAAACTTTGATGTGCTTGATGGTTTTATTAATGACTCCTGATGAAACTTGAAAGCTCGGCATTCTTGTTGCCCTTTAGCTTCCCTCTTTATAAGTTACATTAACATTTATTCACCTAGAAAAAGCTCATATTTCTCTGTATAATATGACCTCCTTTTTTCTATCAGCTGCTGTGTCTGCAGTGTATTTACTGCTTTTTCACACAATTTCAGGCCAGTTGGAGAAATTAAACCTGTGACTTTATGCTTTTGTATAATTATACAAGCTGCTGCCTAAGTAAGAGATAGTTGGATTGTGAGGAGATATTAGTGAAAATTGTATTATTAATTCAAGGTTTTGCGGGTAATGATCTTTTGGCAACATCAGGGAGCTGACAGAGCCGGCTCCCCGAAAAGAGCCAAAGTGCCCATTACTAACTTCTGATACAGTACCTTGTGTTCATATCAGCTGACATTAGGATATGCCAAAAATAAAATGGAAAATGCAACAAGGCTGAGGGCATAAGCCTATTGAAATTTTTCAAAAGGAAGACTAGTGTAAGTATACACCAAGGATTTTCATTGACAGTAACTAACTTTTAAGATACAAAGCCTAGTCTAACGCTGTCCTTGTTATTATCAATCGTTCTATCAGGAAAATGCAAGTACAAACAGGGAAGAGGCAGGAGGAGAGACAGGTGGAGCTGAAGAAAGGGAGGTGAGGAGAGAGCAGTTCAAATGTAAACTGAATGTAAATGGCTGATTGTTTGAAAATCCTGTCATATTCCCCTGAAAACATTCAGTACCACCAGACAGTGACCATAAGTATTTATGTTTAAATGCTGATATCTTTCACTCTAGGCAGACTTGCATTATAACACCTTGATAGTTCACATTCAAGGCATCTCTGTGCTCATCAACATTGTTGCTTTAACAACATTCAGGAGGACAGCACAGCAGCCATTCTTCTACATTCATTTCCTGTCCTGATCCACCCAGTTATATACTCTTCTTCATGCATTATTGGTTTTCATAGCACCTTCAATCTAACTAATCTAGACTACTGCAGGTGGCTATTTCTTGACTTAATCCAAGAGGTTAGGTGGTGTAGAAATGCAGGAAATTTGTTTTAAATTACAACCTCTTTTCTGGGGGAGGACCCCCAGACCCCCGCCAATAATGTATCTTTCCAAGTTTGCGCCCCCATTTTAAAACATAACCAGACGCCCATGGCCACAACAGTTCATGCACTGCTGCTGATCTGCTAATGATTTGATGTTTGCTCCAAAGATTTGTGCTTTGTCTGTAGTGATGCTTCACAATCGCCATGGTCTCTTGAACATATGAGACAAACTGGTTTTAAACTGCCCGTGGAAGTATTTGCTCTGTTTTATGTGCGTAACTACAGTCATTGTGTATTGGGCTCTGAGTGCTTCTAAAACGCGAGTGACCTACGTTCAACCATGTACCAGTGTAGTCACTCACTGCTGTTGATCTGCTAAACATGCTGCTAACGCTATGCTTTCTGTCTAGACACGGGGTAAGGGGTCCATTCTTGATTACAAGCTCTATTTTCACTGTCTACTTTTCTCTTTTTAGAGCACTTTTCTCTAACTCGTGTCACGCCTTGACATGCTTGAGTCGGCAGAGCCCTGTAGCTCTGCCCTGACCATGCACAGAGAGGAGCGAATCATTGATCACTGGTGTATTTGAAGTTTATTGATATTGAATGTATCGTGTGTCCAAATTGAACCAAATTTGACACTGTACTCTTTGTTATTAAACATAGAGAGATGTCGTCCCCTCCTCTCTCTCATGGGAGGGTTGTAAACCTCTGATTTGACATGCAGTAGCAGAGCCCAGAAGCCCCGCCCCGCCACTGCAGAATAGAGCAGCTGATGGCTTGTTTATTCAGAGTTTAAATTTATTAATATTTATCATGCTGCATGTCCAAATTGCACCAAATTCGACACGGCACTCCTTTTTTTCCCCAACCATACACCTGACAAGTGTGGAGTCGATTGGATGAACCGTTCAAGAGATACACGAAGGACATACAGACAGATATTCCTTCCTTTAGTAGATAGATGTGGGTTTGCAGGTAAGAAATTACATAATTTAAAGTGAGAAATATATGCATGTTTTACTTTAAATTGCAGGTTAATTATCATATCCCCTCCCTCAATAGTACACCTGTGTACATGGAACATTCTCAAGAACATGGAATACAGTAGGCTACTCTTGGTTCACATTTTATGTTGTGTTGATACATGTTCAAATAAACATGGAATATTCTCCTTAAAATGATGGCAAAACCTTCTTGGAATCAAACAACTTTGACAAAAATCTTTGTATCTCTTTGGATTGCATACCATAAATAATGGGATTGAGGCTGCTGGGGATGATATGATACAAAAAGGAAACAAATTTTCTGGTGTCTGACAACTGAGGAAAGCGATGCAGAGTAATGTTAGACATGCCACTGAGCAGCAAAATCAGATACACAACAAGATGAGTACTACAGGTTTTCAAGGCTTTACTGTTCAAAGACTTGTTCTTACTAGTTAGACAAACTACTGTAATCTTAGTATAGGTGAGAACCATGCTGCCTATAGAACCTGTAAACAGGACTACAGTGAAAGTGAGGCCATAGACATTATTAATAAACACGCTCTCACAGGAGAGTTTAAACAAGGAGGCATTGTCACAGTAAGGATTCATGATCAGAGTCCTGCATCGGTTCAGCCGTATGGTCAGACCGAGCAGAATCGCAACCAAAACAAAGGCCACTCCCCAGGCAGAAACTGTCAGCTTGATCACCATTTTGTTGGTCATTATGTCAGCATAGCGCAGGGGATTACAGATGGCAACATATCTGTCAAAGGCCATAATCATGAGCACAGTGTGGGAAGTGGTACTGAACATATGTGTGATGAAAGCTTGGACTACACACTCATAATAACCAATGATGCGTTCAGAGGGAGGCCGTAACATGTCTGTAAGTAAACGGGGAACTATTATAGAGTTTCCAAGGATGTCATTGATTGACAGGTTCCAGAAAAGGAGATACATGGGCTGGTGAAGGGTTTTGTCAATGAAAACAATAAAAGCAATGCTGGCATTTGCAACAATTAGAAACAGGTAGGAGAAGAAGAGAAAGAGAAACACAAGGTACGTAGAATCCTTTGAGACATTTAACCCTTCCAGCTGTAATGTGGGGCTGTTGTAGGTGTAGTTTTCCATTAACCTGAAAGAACAAAATAATACTGTTAACTTTACTGACAGGTAATGGAGCTATCAGAGATAATTTTAAGTCATAATTATAAGTGCAACAACAACTAATTATATACATATAGAAACTACTATATAAGGTATATTGTAACACTGAAAGCTGAAGCTTAATGTTATAGTTTCACAAATCACTAATGACAATGAAAGCTAAAAGAATTTAACGTGCATAACATATGTTTTTACTTTGATCACGATTGATTAAAAGAAAATATGAAAATTGTGAGGAAACTTGCAGATCAGTAATACCTACTTTGAGTATCTCTGGTTTCAATCTCTTGTCTTCTTTCTTGTGTCTCATCCCTCATTGCTGGTAATATCCACCAGCACTGATCAACATCTCCTCTGTTGCAGCATTTTATAGACTTAATTTTATCTTTAGGGGAATCAGTTATCATTACGTCAGTAATGTTTGTCACCCTGTTCGCCCTCCCTTCTACCAAAACTTTTCACTCACCTTCATGAGCAGTTTAAATTATCCTGCTTTAAGGTTAAAGTTAAGGTGCAAAGCAAATCCAAAACCACTGCAGGTGATCAGGAGGCCCATGAAAAATGCAGTGTGTTATTCAATAGACATTGAAGATTTACTTCAATTTGGAAGATACTATTCTCACCCATATATAGCATGTTTCCAAATTCTCAGTGATGGAAGAAAGTAATAGAAAAGTTCAGATGAATTATTATTATTGAGTCTCTTTTGTCTGATGTCCAGTGTTCTTTGTCTTGACCACAGCACTCGGAATAGTGACTTGATGAAGGACCACAGCACACCTCGTCTTCCATATTTTTGTTACAACTGTACATATTGTTGTCCAATAGAATTCATGGTGCAATCTGGGCAATTTTTCTAGAAAGACACTATACATCACTGCTAACTAAGCTAAGTGACACCTGACATTTTCCCCCACACATCTTTAGACCTCTGGTATTTCAAAAGTAAATGTTCAATAATTTCATCTTCATCACAGTTGTCAATAGGGCACTTTTACATTTTTAATGGAACATTACAAAGAAACATTAATACAGTTGGTTTGAGGTATGAATGAATATATACACCAACAACATGAAAGAAACTAACATACAATTATACACAGATGTTATAAATTATAAGTACTCTAATAGTAAATAAATGTTCTTTTCTCATTTTAAGTAAAATAATGGCTGCATTTAAAAATAAAATAATGTGCATCCTAAACTGAAGTGGATTGATCATATTGGGCTCCTAGATCGTTTATTTTCTGTGCCTTTAGTTTGGATTTGAGTGAGTATGTTTGCTCCAAAGATTTGTGCTTTGTCTGTAGTGGCGCTTCACATGAGACAAACTGGTTTTGAACTGCCCGTGGAAGTATTTCCTTTGTTTTATGTGTGTCCATAATTGTTTATTGGGCTGTGAGCGGTTCCAAAACACGGGTGACCTACACTCAACCATGTACATGAACACCTCCTGTGTAGCCACAACCATAGGCGCCTGAGCAATGGAGCAAGTGGAGCAAATGTATCCCTATTATTCAGTTAGGAGGAGCAAAGTTATGGTTTTGCTGCCCCACTTTTTTTTTTTTTTTAAATAAGCTTATCACCATACAGCCCCCATAATCAGGTGATTATATTTAAGCAGCCTATATCAAGATCAGTTTACTATTGTCAGCAACTGACAAAAACAAATAAAAAAATCATACATTTCTGGACCACCCTTTGAGTTGGTTCAGTTGAACAACTCGAACCTGTCACTGATCGTTTGCCACAGCAGGCTTTGACTGTCAATCACAGTCTGTCAACCCACACAGGAGTGAGTTTGTGACAAAGATGAGCAGCAAACTGGGTTGTTATTTTGGTAACGGGTGAAAAAATTCCTAAAATACCGTCACACACACACACGATAGACGGTGAATTTACAGTGTTATGAGTCGGTGTTTAATTCGGCCTGTATCTGATCCACCACCAGCACGTATTTTAGTGAGAAGTCTTAATTCTTTAAAAAACGGTTCTCCTCTCATTCCCGCTGTCTTCTTTATGGATTATATTGATGCCAAATTGACAAGAAGTCTGTCAACATATGACGCCTTTTATCTTGTATTTCTAGAGTTATGTGTTTTTGTGGACATAAGGAAATGTTAATATGTCATATTTCTTAGTTTCTCAGTTTAATTCAAACTGCTAATATGTATATTTTCTAACGTTTTGTCACCAGTACAGTAACACTAGCTAACTGCTAAAGTATGATAAGGTTGTCTGACATTGACTATTGTTAGTTATTGGTTTAATTAATGGTTTAATAATGTGTGTTTGTATTGATTACTGATGGTGACTGATTGTACTCAGTTTCTAGCGGCAATATGCAGTAAATGGTTAAAGCCCTTTGTGTGCCTGTTTTTTAAACTTTGATGTGCTTGATGGTTTTATTAATGACTCCTGATGAAACTTGAAAGCTCGGCATTCTTGTTGCCCTTTAGCTTCCCTCTTTATAAGTTACATTAACATTTATTCACCTAGAAAAAGCTAATATTTCTCTGTATAATATGACCTCCTTTTTTCTATCAGCTGCTGTGTCTGCAGTGTATTTACTGGTTTTTAACACAATTTCAGGCCAGTTGGAGAAATTAAACCTGTGACTTTATGCTTTTGTATAATTATACAAGCTGCTGCCTAAGTAAGAGATAGTTGGATTGTGAGGAGATATTAGTAAAAATTGTATTATTAATTCAAGGTTTTGCTGGTAATGATCTTTTGGCAACATCAGGGAGCTGACAGAGCCGGCTCCCCGAAAAGAGCCAAAGTGCCCATTACTAACTTCTGATACAGTACCTTGTGTTCATATCAGCTGACATTAGGATATGCCAAAAATAAAATGGAAAATGCAACACGGCTGAGGGCATAAGCCTATTGAAATTTTTCAAAAGGAAGACTAGTGTAAGTATACACCAAGGATTTTCATTGACAGTAACTAACTTTTAAGATACAAAGCCTAGTCTAACGCTGTCCTTGTTATTATCAATCGTTCTATCAGGAAAATGCAAGTACAAACAGGGAAGAGGCAGGAGGAGAGACAGGTGGAGCTGAAGAAAGGGAGGTGAGGAGAGAGCAGTTCAAATGTAAACTGAATGTAAATGGCTGATTGTTTGAAAATCCTGTCATATTCCCCTGAAAACATTCAGTACCACCAGACAGTGACCATAAGCATTTATGTTTAAATGCTGATATCTTTCACTCTAGGCAGACTTGCATTATAACACCTTGATAGTTCACATTCAAGGCATCTCTGTGCTCATCAACATTGTTGCTTTAACAACATTCAGGAGGACAGCACAGCAGCCATTCTTCTACATTCATTTCCTGTCCTGATCCACCCAGTTATATACTCTTCTTCATGCATTATTGGTTTTCATAGCACCTTCAATCTAACTAATCTAGACTACTGCAGGTGGCTATTTCTTGACTTAATCCAAGAGGTTAGGTGGTGTAGAAATGCAGGAAATTTGTTTTAAATTACAACCTCTTTTCTGGGGGAGGACCCCCAGACCCCCGCCAATAATGTATCTTTCCAAGTTTGCGCCCCCATTTTAAAACATAACCAGACGCCCATGGCCACAACAGTTCATGCACTGCTGCTGATCTGCTAATGATTTGATGTTTGCTCCAAAGATTTGTGCTTTGTCTGTAGTGATGCTTCACAATCGCCATGGTCTCTTGAACATATGAGACAAACTGGTTTTAAACTGCCCGTGGAAGTATTTGCTCTGTTTTATGTGCGTAACTACAGTCATTGTGTATTGGGCTCTGAGTGCTTCTAAAACGCGAGTGACCTACGTTCAACCATGTACCAGTGTAGTCACTCACTGCTGTTGATCTGCTAAACATGTTGCTAACGCTATGCTTTCTGTCTAGACACGGGGTAAGGGGTCCATTCTTGATTACAAGCTCTATTTTCACTGTCTACTTTTCTCTTTTTAGAGCACTTTTCTCTAACTCGTGTCACGCCTTGACATGCTTGAGTCGGCAGAGCCCTGTAGCTCTGCCCTGACCCTGCACAGAGAGGAGCGGATCATTGATCACTGGTGTATTTGAAGTTTATTGATATTGAATGTATCGCGTGTCCAAATTGAACCAAATTTGACACTGTACTCTTTGTTATTAAACATAGAGAGATGTCGTCCCCTCCTCTCTCTCATGGGAGGGTTGTAAACCTCTGATTTGACATGCAGTCCGCTGCAGAGCGGAGCAGCTGATGGCTTGTTTATACAGTTTAAATTCATTAATATTTATCATGCTGCATGTCCAAATTGCACCAAATTCGACACAGCACTCCTTTTTTCCCCCAACCATACACCTGACAAGTGTGGAGTCGATTGGATGAACCGTTCAAGAGATACACGAAGGACATACAGACAGATATTCCTTCCTTTAGTAGATAGATGTGGGTTTGCAGGTAAGAAATTACATAATTTAAAGTGAGAAATATATGCATGTTTTACTTTAAGTTGCAGGTTAATTATCATATCCCCTCCCTCAATAGTACACCTGTGTACATGGAACATTCTCAAGAACATGGAATACAGTAGGCTACTCTTGGTTCACATTTTATGTTGTGTTGATACATGTTCAAATAAACATGGAATATTCTCCTTAAAATGATGGCAAAACCTTCTTGGAATCAAACAACTTTGACAAAAATCTTTGTATCTCTTTGGATTGCATACCATAAATAATGGGATTGAGGCTGCTGGGGATGATATGATACAAAAGGGAAACAAATTTTCTGGTGTCTGACAACTGAGGAAAGCGATGCAGAGTGATGATAGACATGCCACTGAGCAGCAAAATCAGATACACAACAAGATGAGTGCTACAGGTTTTCAAGGCTTTACTGTTCAAAGACTTGTTCTTACTAGTTAGACAAACTACTGTAATCTTAGTATAGGTGAGAACCATGCTGCCTATAGAACCTGTAAACAGGACTACAGTGAAAGTGAGGCCATAGACATTATTGATGAAGACACTTTCACAGGAGAGTTTAAACAATGCAGCATTACTACAATAAGGGCTCCTGATAAGAGTTCTGCATCGGTTCAGCCGTATGGTCAGACCGAGCAGAATCGCAACCAAAACAAAGGCCACTCCCCAGGCAGAAACTGTCAGCTTGATCAACATTTTGTTGGTCATTATGTCAGCATAGCGCAGGGGATTACAGATGGCAACATATCTGTCAAAAGCCATAATCATGAGCACAGTGTGGGAAGTGGTACTGAACATATGTGTGATAAAAGCTTGGACTACACACTCATAATAACCAATGATGCGTTCAGAGGGAGGCCGTAACATGTCTGTAAGTAAACGGGGAACTATTATAGAGTTTCCAAGGATGTCATTGATTGACAGGTTCCAGAAAAGGAGATACATGGGCTGGTGAAGGGTTTTGTCAATGAAAACAATAAAAGCAATGCCAACATTTGCAACAATTAGAAACAGGTAGGAGAAAAAGAGAAAGAGAAACACAGGGTACATAGAATCCTTTGAGACATTTAACCCTTCCAGCTGTAATGTGGGGCTGTTGTAGGTGTAGTTTTCCATTAACCTGAAAGAACAAAATAATACTGTTAACTTTACTGACAGGTAATGGAGCTATCAGAGATCATTTTAAGTCACAGTAATAAGTGCAACAACAACTAACTATATACATATAGAAACTACTATATAAGATATATTGTAACACTGAAAGCTGAAGCTTAATGTTATAGTTCCACAAATCACTAATGACAATGAAAGCTAAAAGAAGTTAACGTGCATAACATATGTTTTTACATTGATCACGATTGATTAAAAGAAAATATGAAAATTGTGAGGAAACTTGCAGATCAGTAATACCTACTTTGAGTATCTCTGGTTTCAATCTCTTGTCTTCTTTCTTGTGTCTCATCCCTCATTGCTGGTAATATCCACCAGCACTGATCAACATCTCCTCTGTTGCAGCATTTTATAGACTTAATTTTATCTTTAGGGGAATCAGTTATCATTATGTCAGTAATGTTTGTCACCCTGTTCGCCCTCCCTTCTACCAAAACTTTTCACTCACCTTCATGAGCAGTTTAAATTATCCTGCTTTAAGGTTAAAGTTAAGGTGCAAAGCAAATCCAAAACCACTGCAGGTGATCAGGAGGCCCATGAAAAATGCAGTGTGTTATTCAATAGACATTGAAGATTTACTTCAATTTGGAAGATACTATTCTCACCCATATATAGCATGTTTCCAAATTCTCAGTGATGGAAGAAAGTAATAGAAAAGTTCATATAGGTACATCAACAAATAATAATAATAATAATAATAATCATATAAAATAATAATTATATCCTATTCATCTTCTCTTTGAAAACGTAACCTTATGTATTTAGACTACAAAACAACAGGGCATGCTAACATGTTATTCTTGTACACTAAGTCCCAGTAAAGGAAGTAATTAAAGCAATTTCTTTTCCATGCAGAAAACAATTAACCCTAGGCTACATTTAGCGGTTGACTAGATGCCAAATGGGTGTTTATCTTTACTTTATATTTACTATATACAGTACCAGTCAAAAGTTTGGACACACTTTTTCATTTAAGTGAATGGGAAGGTGCATATGCATAGGCCATGACAAAGAACAGGAACAGACACGTCAAAGATACCAAAGATTTATTATAATAAAGAAAATGAACTTAAGTAAACTGGAAAGCTTCTCAGGCACTTTAAAGATAGCTCAGGTTAATGCACACATGGAGACACACACAAAAGATAGTATCACACACACACACACACACACACACACACACACACACACACACACACAGGCAGACTAGGCAGGAGCCGTCACCCAACCCCTACTCCCCACCCCCCATAAAGACAGGGTCCCAATGTGATCACAGCTAACTACCAACCACCCATTAATCCAAAATTAACTATTTACTAAAAAAAAAACAAACAAACACAAACACACATTAAAAAAACACAGTGTACACATGCTGTTCATCAAACAGTGCATGGATGCACTGGAAGTGAGAATGCCATGTGACTAAAGCCCATACTCTTCTGTACAGCTTCCCTCACAGCCAGCATGGAACTATGGAAGTCCCTCTTCCCAGTCCCTATCCAGCTTGGTACAATATGCGCGCAGTATACTTCAGAGTCTGGTGGAACCTTTCCAAAGTGCCTTGGCTTTGCGCATGATAGGCTGATGACCGATTATGCTTTATGTGCAAAAGCTTTACCACTTGGGCAAACGTGCGTTTAAAAATTTAACCCCCAGTTGCTTTGGATAACTTTTGGGATGCCAAATACCAAAATAAATTGCGGCAACGCTTTAAAAACAGTTTTAGTTGTTATTGACCGCAATGGGTAAGCAGCAGCATACTTAGTGCTCTGACACACCACAATAAGGACATATTTAAACCAGATTTGGAGCATGGCAACAGTCCCACACAGTGGTTGATGTTCAAACGGTTCACTTATGGCAGGAATAGGTTGCAGTGGAGCAGGTTTAATGCACTGGTTAGGCTTTCCTGTTAACTGGCACGTGACAGGTTTTAATTTATGCAGAGGCATCTCTTTTTACGCATGGCCGAAAGTAGTGGCTAAGGACATTGAGATACGCTTTCCTGATGCCAAAATGTCCACTCTCATCATGTGCAGCTTTCAAAACAATTGTACGAAATTTAGCCAGCACCACTAACGGGACAGTGGCATTTCTCACAACATTCTCACCCAGATGAGCCCATTTCCTTAACAGCAGCCCATTCTGCAAAAAGTAGCCATTGGCAGCACTTTTTATTTCTACAGCAGACAAAAAACTGTCAAATATTTCTTTCAGGGAGGGATCACTAAGCTGCTCTTACGACAACTCACTATGTGACACTGACAGGGGAAAATCAGACAAAGATGGTACTTCTGTATTCGCATTGACTGTCAGGCAACCCACTCAGCTCAGCCTTACCCATGGGGCACGTGACCACGCCGCCAAAAACACCTCAGGCAACTCACTGGAGCTCTGGTCAGAAATAGAGTCGGACGCACAGAGTGCAACTACAGGTGACAGAGGAGCGTCAGCCAGCCAAGCTGTTACCCAGGATAAAATGAATTCCCTCAACAGGCAGGGCTGGACACACCCCTACATGCACCTCACCCTGCACCAGCTCACAGGGCCATTTTAGAATCGGCAAAATAATTAAACCCATCCCACGACTGAGAATACGGTAACCCGTGTCAGTTTCTGCATATAAAAGCGAAACCGATCCCACTATATAAGATTCAGAGGCCCCTGTATCCATCAATATTTTTATTGGGGCTTCAGCATCACGTCCTGCCAGTGACATGACATCATCTCTGATGAAAGGTACATATGCAGCCAAAACATCCGGTTTACAGGCATCAGGAAACAACACCTAAAAGACACAGCAATAATTAACAGGTACAACAAATGCAGCACTCTTTACATTGTTTCCCTCCCCTATGTCTAGCCTACAACACAGGACAGTCATCCTTCCAATGACCTAGCTTGTGACAGTAGTAACAGCTTTTACCACTATCAAAGTTGCCTCAAAGTTGCGTACTAATCCACTCTCTTGAACCGCTCTTATGGAGCAGCACATATTGATCTGCTGACATGGCAGCATCAGCAGCAGTAGTGGCCTTTTGCTCATTAATGGCAATATGGTGTGGGAGCAAATTTTTAAACTGCTCCAAGATAACCAAATCACATAACTCATCAAAAGTAGAAACATTAAGCACAGATAACCAGCACCTAAAATGGGTTATCAGATCTCTGGTAAATTCAACATATGATTGACCATTTTTCTTTTACCAAGACCTGAAGCGCTGACGATAAGCCTCTGGCACGAGCTCATACACTTTAAGCACCGCAGACTTTATTTTGGAATAGCTAGAGCTATCGTCTGTACTCAAGGATGAGTAAACTTCCTGCACTTTCCCCGTGAGGATGCACTGTATCATCAGGGCACAATCAGCATCAGACCAGTTCCTCACTTTACAGACACGCTGAAACAATACAAAAAAAGTGTCTGGGTCCCTCTCATTAAAGGACGGCAGTAATCCCAAGTTATTAATATCAAAAGGATGCACAAAAGACACACTCTCACCCTGAGCCTCACTGAACACCTTGCCCTCTTTACCCAAAGATGTCCTTTATCCCTCCAAATCCAATTTGGCTTTTTCTGTCTGTTGTCGAATCATTTCTTCCACAATTTGCTTTTTAACTTCTGATTCATGTTCATGTTTTTCATGATCCAATTGCAATAAAAGAAAATATTTTTGTTGCTCAAAAGTTAATCCCTGTGTCTGAATCGATGTCGGTGTAGGACCAACTGCAAAAGACTCTGCTTGATCTGCATAGTCTAATAATTCCCATTTCGACTAGTTTTGATTTCAACGCCACTTTAATATTCTCCTTGAGATGTTTGTCTCCATCGACCACGGCAAAATGCTCAGCAGGTTTAAGCACCTGCTCCTTCATTCATGCAGAGTTTCCTGTAGTCTGAGTACTGAGGGAAGTGATGCAGAGTGATGATTATTATTCCACTGATCAGCATGATAAGATAAACAACCCAATGAGTGTTACAGGTCTTCAAGGCTATACTGTTTAAAAACGTATTACTAATCAGACAAACTACTGTAAACTGTGAGAACCATGCTGCCTATAGTACCTGCAAACAGGACTACAGTGACAGTGAAGCCATAGACATTATTGATGAAGACACTTTAACAGGAGAGCCTAAATAGAGCAGCATTGTCACAATAGGGACTTGTGATCAGAGTCTTGCATTGGTTCAGCTGGATGGTCAGACCGATCAGAATCCCAGTTAGGATTTCACTGCCAGTGCCAGTTTTCTAACATTTCTAAATGTCAGGCATGGCATGCCCGTCTGTCCTAATAAAGGTTGATATATCAACCTCACATGATATATTGTATATGAGGATATTGTCTGTAATACAATTAGCAGTAAACTAAAAACATTGTCCACCAGAGAGAACATGGTAATTGTTAACATCAACCAAAATGTTGAGTTTTTTTAAACCTGCAGTGTGGAACTTTTGCATATAAATGAACATCTGTTACATTAAAGCCCTTGCCAAATGAGTTCACACAATGCTGATTAAGCCTGTCACTGCCAGATAAATCTCTGTGTACTTCACAGTATAACGAGATTTCAAATCTGGTGTCAGGTTTGACATTCCCATGCTGGCTGCACGAATGCATACTGTGCATGCTCTATGGGCAGAGTGTACACACTAGAGACTTCCGCCAGCTGAGCTGCCTAACTTCCAATTAGCTCTCTGCCACCTTGAATGGGAATAAAATAATTTAATTGAATGGCTCTTCTAGATTTTCCAAATGTTAATTGACCGAATATATGAAATTCTGAAAGTGAAACGAATAAGTTTGCAGGGCTTGTGTGACGCTCAAAACGGTTTTTCCACTATTTTATAGCTGCAACAGCCTATGACGTAAGCACATATTGGCAGTGTTTTTGTAATTATGCTCACTGCCAGAAGTAGGAGACAAAAGTCCTGCACTCCAACTTTAACTCTCAAATATTGATATTGGTATTGGCATCAATTTAATGGCTGTTATAACTCATCACAACATAACAATAAATTGATCTGTTATCTTGTAGAAATAAGTGGATATGCACTTCAAAGGCCTGATTTGTAGTTTTTAGTTTTTATACAGTAACTAACGTGGGTTTCCAGGTATGAAATGACATAATTTAAAGTGAGAAATATATGCATGTTTTACTTTAAGTTGCAGGTAAATTATCTTATCCCCTCCCTCAATATTACAGTGACCTGTAGAATGTGGACCCATGTGAGTTTTGTGTGGAAAAGCCCTACTGTGGGATGCCTACACAAAACCAACATGGGACACAAAAGGGAAAACTCCTGTGAGCTGCAAATGGCCAAACCTGCATTGAGGCCCATGTGGGTTTTCTGTGGACAGTCTTAATGTTTGCTTATACACCTGTGTACATGGAACATTCCCATGAACATGGAATACAGTAGGCTACTTTTGGTTCACATGTTATGTTATTTGTGTTGATAAATCTACAAATAAACATGGAATATTCTCCTTAAAATGATGGCAAAACTTTCTTGGAATCAAACAACTTTGACAAAAATCTTCGTATCTCTTTGGACTGCATGCCATAAATAATGGGATTGAGGCTGCTGGGGATGATATGATGCAAAATGGAAATAAATTTTCTGGTGTCTGACAACTGAGGAAAGCGATGCAGAGTAATGATAGACATTCCACTGAGCAGCAAAATCAGATACACAACAAGATGAGTACTACAGGTTTTCAAGGCTTTACTGTTCAAAGACTTGTTCTTACTAGTTAGACAAACTACTGTAATCTTAGTATAGGTGAGAACCATGCTGCCTATAGAACCTGTAAACAGGACTACAGTGAAAGTGAGGCCATAGACATTATTGATGAAGACACTTTCACAGGAGAGCTTAAACAATGCAGCATTATTACAATAAATGCTCCTGATAAGAGTTCTGCATCGGTTCAGCCGTATGGTCAGACCGAGCAGAATCCCAACCAAAACAAAGGCCACTCCCCAGGCAGAAACTGTCAGCTTGATCAACATTTTGTTGGTCATTATGGCAGCATAGCGCAGGGGATTACAGATGGCAACATATCTGTCAAAAGCCATAATCATGAGCACAGTGTGAGCGGTGGTACTGAACATATGTGTGGTGAAAGCTTGGACTACACACTCATAATAACCAATGATGCGTTCAGAGGGAGGCCGTAACATGTCTGTAAGTAAACGGGGAACTATTATAGAGTTTCCAAGGATGTCATTGATTGACAGGTTCCAGAAAAGGAGATACATGGGCTGGTGAAGGGTTTTGTCAATGAAAACAATAAAAGCAATGCCAACATTTGCAACAATTAGAAACAGGTAGGAGAAAAAGAGAAAGAGAAACACAAGGTACGTAGAATCCTTTGAGACATTTAACCATTCCAGCTGTAATGTGGGGCTGTTGTAGGTGTAGTTTTCCATTAACCTGAAAGAACAAAATAATACTGTTAACTTTACTGACAGATAATGGAGCTATCAGAGATAATTTTAAGTCACAGTAATGAGTAATAAGTGCAACAACTAACTATATACATATAGAAACTACTATATAAGATATATTGTAACACTGAAAGCTCAAGCTTAATGTTATAGTTCCACAAATCACTAATGACGATGAAAGCTAAAAGAATTTAACGTGCATAACATATGTTTTTACTTTGATCACAATTGATTAAAAGAAAATATGAAAATTGTGAGGAAACTTGCAGATCAGTAATACCTACTTTGAGTATCTCTGGTTTCAATCTCTTGTCTTCTTTCTTGTGTCTCATCCCTCATTGCTGGTAATATCCACCAGCACTGATCAACATCTCCTCTGTTGCAGCATTTTATAGACTTAATTTTATCTTTAGGGGAATCAGTTATCATTATGTCAGTAATGTTTGTCACCCTGTTCGCCCTCCCTTCTACCAAAACTTTTCACTCACCTTCATGAGCAGTTTAAATTATCCTGCTTTAAGGTTAAAGTTAAGGTGCAAAGCAAATCCAAAACCACTGCAGGTGATCAGGAGGCCCATGAAAAATGCAGTGTGTTATTCAATAGACATTGAAGATTTACTTCAATTTGGAAGATACTATTCTCACCCATATATAGCATGTTTCCAAATTCTCAGTGATGGAAGAAAGTAATAGAAAAGTTCATATAGGTACATCAACAAATAATAATAATAATAATATAATCATATAAAATAATAATTATATCCTATTCATCTTCTCTTTGAAAACGTAACCTTATGTATTTAGACTACAAAACAACAGGGCATGCTAACATGTTATTCTTGTACACTAAGTCCCAGTAAAGGAAGTAATTAAAGCAATTTCTTTTCCATGCAGAAAACAATTAACCCTAGGCTACATTTAGCGGTTGACTAGATGCCAAATGGGTGTTTATCTTTACTTTATATTTACTATATACAGTACCAGTCAAAAGTTTGGACACACTTTTTCATTTAAGTGAATGGGAAGGTGCATATGCATAGGCCATGACAAAGAACAGGAACAGACACGTCAAAGATACCAAAGATTTATTATAATAAAGAAAATGAACTTAAGTAAACTGGAATCAAGCTTCTCAGGCACTTTAAAGATAGCTCAGGTTAATGCACACATGGAGACACACACAAAAGATAGTATCACACACACACACACACACACACACACACACACACACACACACACACACACAGGCAGACTAGGCAGGAGCTGTCACCCAACCCCTACTCCCCACCCCCCATAAAGACAGGGTCCCAATGTGATCACGGCATACTACCAACCACCCATTAATCCAAAATTAACTATTTACTAATAAAAAACAAACAAACACAAACACACATTAAAGAAACACAGCGTACACATGCTGTTCATCAAACAGTGCATGGATGCACTGGAAGTGAGAATGCCATGTGACTAAAGCCCATACTCTTCTGTACAGCTTCCCTCACAGCCAGCATGGAACTATGGAAGTCCCTCTTCCCAGTCCCTATCCAGCTTGGTACAATATGCGCGCAGTAGACTTCAGAGTCTGGTGGAACCTTTCCAAAGTGCCTTGGCTTTGCGCATGATAGGCTGATGACCGATTATGCTTTATATGCAAAAGCTTTACCACTTGGGCAAACGTGCGTTTAAAAATTTAACCCCCAGTTGCTTTGGATAACTTTTGGGATGCCAAATACCAAAATAAATTGCGACTAACTAATTACTATCTTGGTCACAATTCTGTAAAAACCTGATTTAAGAGAGTCATAGGAAAATTATATGTATGTTATATCAACAATATGTTGAGTTTTTTAAACCTGCAGTGTGGAACTACATATAAATGAACATCTGTTACATTGAGGCCCATGTGGGTTTTCTGTGGACAGTCTTAATGTTTGCTTATACACCTGTGTACATGGAACATTCCCATGAACATGGAATACAGTAGGCTACTCTTGGTTCACATTTTATGTTATTTGTGTTGATAAATGTACAAATAAACATAGAATATTCTCCTTAAAATGATGGCAAAACCCTCTTTGAATCAAACAACGTTGACACAAATCTTCGTATCTCTTTGGATTGCATACCATAAATAATGGGATTGAGGCTGCTGGGGATGATATGGTACAAAATGGCAACAAATTTTCTGGTGTCTGACAACTGAGGAAAGCGATGCAGAGTAATGACAACCATTCCACTGAGCAGCATAATCAGATACACAACAAGATGAGTACTACAGGTTTTCAAGGCTTTACTGTTCAAAGACTTGTTCTTACTAGTTAGACAAACTACTGTAATCTTAGTATAGGTGAGAACCATGCTGCCTATAGAACCTGTAAACAGGACTACAGTGAAAGTGAGGCCATAGACATTATTGATGAAGACACTTTCACAGGAGAGTTTAAACAATGCAGCATTATTACAATAAAGGCTCCTCATCAGAGTTCTGCATCGGTTCAGCCGTATGGTCAGACCGAGCAGAATCGCAACCAAAACAAAGGCCACTCCCCAGGCAGAAACTGTCAGCTTGATCAACATTTTGTTGGTCATTATGGCAGCATAGCGCAGGGGATTACAGATGGCAACATATCTGTCAAAAGCCATAATCATGAGCACAGTGTGGGAAGTGGTACTGAACATATGTGTGGTGAAAGCTTGGACTACACACTCATAATAACTAATGATGCGTTCAGAGGGAGGCCGTAACATGTCTGTAAGTAAACGGGGAACTATTATAGAGTTTCCAAGGATGTCATTGATTGACAGGTTCCAGAAAAGGAGATACATGGGCTGGTGAAGGGTTTTGTCAATGAAAACAATAAAAGCAATGCCAACATTTGCAACAATTAGAAACAGGTAGGAGAAAAAGAGAAAGAGAAACACAGGGTACGTAAAATCCTTTGAGACATTTAACCCTTCCAGCTGTAATGTGGGGCTGTTGTAGGTGTAGTTTTCCATTAACCTGAAAGAACAAAATAATACTGTTAACTTTACTGACAGGTAATGGAGCTATCAGAGATCATTTTAAGTCATAATAATAAGTGCAACAACAACTAACTATATACATATAGAAACTACTATATAAGGTATATTGTAACACTGAAAGCTCAAGCTTAATGTTATAGTTCCACAAATCACTAATGACAATGAAAGCTAAAAGAAGTTAACGTGCATAACATATGTTTTTACTTTGATCACAATTGATTAAAAGAAAATATGAAAATTGTGAGGAAACTTGCAGATCAGTAATACCTACTTTGAGTATCTCTGGTTTCAATCTCTTGTCTTCTTTCTTGTGTCTCATCCCTCATTGCTGGTAATATCCACCAGCACTGATCAACATCTCCTCTGTTGCAGCATTTTATAGACTTGATTTTTTCTTTAGGGGAATCAGTTATCATTACGTCAGTAATGTTTGTCACCCTGTTCGCCCTCCCTTCTACCAAAACTTTTCACTCACCTTCATTAGCAGTTTAAATGATGCTGCTTTAAGGTTAAAGTTAAGGTGCAAAGCAAATCCAGCAAGTTTATTCTGTCCAGTTTGGTAGCCTGTCTGCACTTCATTGTCCTGCTCCTGAGGTGTTTAATAAATATTCTGTACTTGATCCTGCCTGGCTGCAGTCTCTGCATTTGGGTCTACCTGCTTTTCAAGTTGTGACAATGCTTTTTATTCCATGCAAAAAACATTCAACTCTAGGCTACATTTAGCAGTTTATATGATGCCAAATGGGTGTTTAGCTATATACAGTACCAATTAAAAGTTTTGACACTTTCTCATTTAAGTGAAAGGGTAGGCGCATAGGTCAATGATAAAGAACTGGAATGGACACAATGAAAATGCCAGCAAATTAAGATTTATTATAATAAAGAAAATTAACTTAAGTAAACTGGAATGTGAGGTGTGTTAGTCAGAGGCATCAGTGGTGTAGCTGTGGAGAATGTCTAGCCTTCAACACATCATCTTTCCTTCTTTTCTTTTCTAAAGCACCGCAGACTTTATTTTGGAATAAAAAATTAATAAGGAAGCAAACTGTACAAAAAAGCTATTTTGGCATTGACACTGCTGAAAACTTTATTAACTCCATGTTCAATTTTGGAACTGTCCACTTCAATATCTCCGGATGTTCTGGTAGACAACTTCAGTTCAAAAGTAAAAAATCTCATTGATAATATTGCACCCTTGAAAACAAAAACAATCTCCTGAAAACAAAAACCTCCCTGGACAAATGATATTTATATAAAACAACTAAAAAAAAAAAAACGAAGTAGACAGGCAGAGTGTAAATGGAGAAAAACTAAGCTCCAAATCCACTATGACATTTACAAAGACTGTCTCACCAGTTATAACAAGGCAATATTCCAGATGATCATTTTTCTCTAAAATCATAAATAATGATCTGAATAATGCACAAGTGCTGTTTTCCACTGTGGATCAGCTCATCAATCCATCATCTTCGACCCACCCTGACCAACTCCCTTCTATGAAACACAAGGCATTTGCAACATTTTTCAACAGCAAAATCACCACCATTAGAAACAACATAAATTCTTTGAGTTGTGACAAAGAAGATGTGTTATCTACTGACAAGAATATGACTTGTGATATGTCACATTTTGCTTCTGTGAAATTACAAATACAAATTGCCAACTGCTCCCTCCAGTCTGGTATTTTCCCAAGTGCTCTTAAAACTGCTGTCATAAAACCATTGCTAAAAAAGAACAATCTAGATCCCTCAAACATGAGTAACTACAGACCAATCTCAAATCTCCTGTTTCTCAGTGAGATCCTTGAAAAAATCCTGTATGATCAATTGAATAGTTACCTAATGACAAATGACCTGTTTGATGTTTTTCAGTCTGGTTTTAGATCCCACCACAGCACAGAAACCGACCTTGTTAAAGCCTCCACATAAACACAGACTCTGGTAAACTTTCAAGCCTCTTACTCTTAGATCTCAGTGCTGCGTTCGACACTGTTGATCATGGGATTTTGCTAGACAGACTACAAAACTGGGTGGGATGGTATGGTCTTGTTCCAAATTGGTTCAGAACCTACCTACTAGACAGGAATTTCTTTGTCTCCATTGAAAACTTTGCATCAGATAAAGTTGCTATAACCTGTGGGGTTCCACAGGGCTCAATCCTCGGCCCACTCCTGTTCAATTTATATATGCTTCCACTTGGACACATCATGAGGAAACACAACATACAATACCATAATTATGCGGATGACATGCAACTTTACATCTCCCTGTCTCCTGATGACTTGAGCCCGGTGGAAACACTGATCAAATGCATTAAGAACATTGATACATTGATGAACCAAAATTTCCTGCAACTAAATAGTGACAAAACAGAAGTTATTATTTTATGTACAAAAGCAAAGAGACAGGAAATTGCAGGCCAACTCAGTTCCTTCTCCCTTCAGAGCAAAGAACATGCCAGAAATCTTGGTGTCATCATAGATGCTGAACTTTCATTGTCCTATAAATAATGTCACAAGATCAGCTTTCTATCACCTCAAAAATCATAGGCTTTCTGTCAAATTCAGATGCAGAAAAACTAGTACATGCATTTGTCATAAGCAGACTTGACTATTGCAATGGTCTTTTTTCTGGACTCCCCCAAAAATCTGTTAAGTGACTGCAGCTTATACAGAATGCTGCTGCACGTATTTTAACCAGGACTAAGAAAAGTGCACACATCACACCTGTTCTTAAGTTCTTGCACTGGCTTCCAGTAAATGCTAAAATTGATTTTAAAGTCCTCCCACTCATCTACAAGGCATTGAATGGCCCTGCTCCAAATTATATCAAGGAATTGCTTGTGCCATATGAACCAACAAGAAGCCTCAGATCATCAGTCAGTGGTCTCCTTGTTGTCCCCCGTATGCGCTCTAAAGCAGGAGAAGCTGCATTCAGCTATTATGCTCCAAACAGATGGAATGCCCTTGCAACTGATATTAGAGATGCCCCAAACACTTAGTTCTTTTAAAAATAGAATTAAAACATTTCTGTTTACTGTTGTGTTTAAGTAGGTTGATCAACTGTCTGCTCCTGATTTAATCTGAATCATCATACATTCAATTGTCTGCTCCTGTGTCAACTGAATTATTATGCACTTTAATTACCTGTGTCCATGTATGCAAACATATGTTTGCCTGCTTTTATGTATGATGATATGTATGCTCGTTTTTAAGTCTTTATAATTGTATTGCTCTTGCCCTTGTGAAGCACATTGTGTTGCTTTCTGTATGAAATGTGCTCTATAAATAAATTTGACTTGACTTAATATCAAAAGGATGCACAAAAGACACACTCTCACCCTGAGCCTCACTGAACACCTTGCCCTCTTTACCCAAAGATGTCCTTTATCCCTCCAAATCCAATTTGGCTTTTTCTGTCTGTTGTCGAATCATTTCTCCCTCAATTTGCTCTCAACTTCTAATTCATGTTTGTTTTTCATGACCCAATTGCAATATAAGAAGCTTTTTGTTGCTCAAAAGTTAATCCCTGTGTCTGAATTGATGTCGGTGTAGGACATGAACTGCAAAAGATCTGCAGATCTGCTTGATCTGCAGAGTAATAATTCCCATTTCGACTAGTTTTGATTTCAACGCCACTTTAATATTCTCCTTGAGATGTTTGTCTCCATCGACCACGGCATAATGGTCAGCAGGTTTAAGCACCTGCTCCTTCATTCATGCAGAGTTTCCTGTAGTCTGAGTACTGGGGGAAGCGATGAAGAGTAATGATTAATATTCCACTGATCAGCATGATAAGATAAACAACCCAATGAGTGTTACAGGTCTTCCAAGCTTTGTTTAAATTGTTATTATGAATCAGACAAACTACTGTAAACTGTGAGATCCATGATGCCTATAGAACCTATTAACAGTCATTCACCTACAGTGAAAGCGAGGTTTAGACATTATTGATGAATACACTCTCACAGGAGAGCATAAATAGAGCAGCATTTTCACAATAGGGACTTGTGATCAGAGTCTTGCATTGGTTCAGCTGGATGTTCAGACCGATCAGAATCCCAGTTAGGATTTCACTGCCAGTGCCTGTTTTCTAATATGCAGTGGTGGCCTAGAGTTAGAGAAGAGAGCTTGAAGCGAAGCGAACTGGAGAACCTGAGGGTTGCCAGTTCAATGCCCCAGACCGGCAGGATAAGAAGAAGCAGTGCACCAACAATGAGGTGCCCTTGAGGAAGGCTATTAACCCCAACTGCTCCAGTGGAGCTGCTCAGTGGTTGGCAGATCAGACAGTTGTGCTGGGCAGCTTCCTGGTGTGAATGTGAAATTACAACCAGTGAAAAAACACCAGTGACAAAATTCTGAAAGTTAAGTCCAGGACTTTATTGTTCTATCCCTGACAAACTCTGATATGTTGTATATGAGGATATTGTCAATAATACAATAAGCAGTAAACTAAAAACATTGTTTGTCCACCAGAGAGAACATGGTAATTGTTAATGAATTACTGTCTTGGTCACAATTCTGTAAGAACCTGATTTTAAGGAATTCATTGGAAAATTATATTTAAGTTACATCAACCAATATGTTCAGTTTTTTAACTCAAATATCGATATTGGTATTGGCATCAATTTAATGGCTGTTACCACATCCCAAGATAACCATAAACTTCAGAGGCCTGATTTGTAGTTTTTACAAAGTAACTACCATGTGGGTTTCCAGAAATGACATAATTTAAAGTGAGAAATATATGCATGTTTTACTTTAAGTTGCAGGTAAATTATCTTATCCCCTCCCTCAATATTACAGTGACCTGTAGAATGTGGACCCATGTGAGTTTTGTGTGGAAAAGCCCTACTGTGGGATGCCTACACAAAACCAATATGGGACACAAAAGGGAAAACTCCTGTGAGCTGCAAATGGCCAAACCTGCATTGAGGCCCATGTGGGTTTTCTGTGGACAGTCTTAATGTTTGCTTATACACCTGTGTACATGGAACATTCCCATGAACATGGAATACAGTAGGCTACTCTTGGTTCACATGTTATGTTATTTGTGTTGATAAATCTACAAATAAACATGGAATATTCTCCTTAAAAAGATGGCAAAACTTTCTTGGAATCAAACAACTTTGACAAAAATCTTCGTATCTCTTTGGACTGCATGCCATAAATAATGGGGTTGAGGCTGCCGGGGATGATATGATACAAAATGGCAACAAATTTTCTGGTGTCTGACAACTGAGGAAAGCGATGCAGAGTAATGATAGACATTCCACTAAACAGCATAATCAGATACACAACAAGATGAGTGCTGCAGGTCTTCAAGGCTTTACTGTTCAAAGACTTGTTCTTACTAGTTAGACAAACTACTGTAATCTTAGTATAGGTGAGAACCATGCTGCCTATAGAACCTGTAAACAGGACTACAGTGAAAGTGAGGCCATAGACATTATTGATGAAGACACTTTCACAGGAGAGTTTAAACAATGCAGCATTATCACAATAAGGGCTCCTGATAAGAGTTCTGCATCGGTTCAGCCGTATGGTCAGACCGAGCAGAATCCCAACCAAAACAAAGGCCACTCCCCAGGCAGAAACTGTCAGCTTGATCAACATTTTGTTGGTCATTATGGCAGCATAGCGCAGGGGATTACAGATGGCAACATATCTGTCAAAGGCCATAATCATGAGTACAGTGTGAGCGGTGGTACTGAACATATGTGTGGTGAAAGCTTGGACTACACACTCATAATAACTGATGATGCGTTCAGAGGGAGGCCGTAACATGTCTACAAGCAAACGGGGCTCTAAGATAGAGTTTCCAAGGATGTCATTGACTGACAGGTTCCAAAAAAGGAGATACATGGGCTGGTGAAGGGTTTTGTCAGTGAAAACCATAAAAGCAATGCTGGCATTTGCAACAATTATAAACAGGTAGGAGAAAAAGAGAAAGAGAAACACAGGGTACATAGAATCCTTTGAGACATTTAACCCTTCCAGCTGTAATGTGGGGCTGTTGTAGGTGTAGTTTTCCATTAACCTGAAAGAACAAAATAATACTGTTAATTACAGGTGTAACGGTTTGTGTATTCATACTTCATACTTCATTTGGTACAGGATGTTCGGTTTGGTATGCCGTCACAGCCGTCTGACTTCTTACGCAGACCAAATCCTGACACCACATCACCCCAGTCCTAAAAGAGCTCCCTTGGCTTCCTGTCTCCTACCAGTGTCCTGACTCTTCCACTGCAGCACAACTAAACTGTTTCAGTAATAGTTACAGCCATTGTTGGATGTTTACATTTTTCAAAATGAAAAGACCAAAATATTATTTTCTTTCTTTCTGTTTTTGTCCTGCTGCACCAAAAACATACCGAACCATGACCCCAAAATCAAAGTAATCAAGTTATCAGAGATAATTTTAAGTCACAGAACTATAACTTAACTGTATACACATAGAAACTACCATATAAATATTCCATTACATATCACATTAAATCTTTAGTATTTCAAATCATTATGGTAACACTGAAAGCTGAAGCTGCATAACATATGTTTTTACTTTGATCACAATTTTTAAATATAAACTGTGAGGAAACTTGCAGATCAGTAATACCTGCTTTGAGTGTCTCTGGTTTCAAACACTTTTCTTCTCTTTCTTGTGTCTCCCCGCTCATTGCTGGTAATATCCACCAGCACTGATCAAGATCTCCTCTGTTGCAGCATTTTATAGACTTGATTTTATCTTTAGGGGAATCAGTTATTATTACGTCAGATAATGTGAGACAACATTAAGAAATTATTGTGCTGGCCGTCGCAACTGTAAACAAGCTGCAAACTAATGTTCTGAGACAAAGAGATGTTTGTCACCCTGTTCGCCCTCCCTTCTACCAAAACTTTTCATTCACCTTCATGAGCAGTCTAAATTATCCTTTAAGGTTAAAGTTAAGGTGCAAGGCAAATCCAAAACCACTGCAAGTGATCAGGAGGCCCATGAAAAATGCAGTGTGTTATTCAATAGACATTGAAGATTTGGAAATTACTATTGTCACCCATATAGTATGACTCCAAATGTTCAGTGATGGAAGAAAGTAAAAGAGAAGTTCAGATAGGTACTCAACAAATAATTAAGAATGATGGCTGGATTTATCTCTTACTCATCTTTTCTTTAAAAAAATAACAAAACAACAGGGCACACTAACATGGTATGCTGGTACACTAAGTCCCAGTAAAGTAAGTACTTAAAGCAATTTGTGCTTCTTTTTGCTTGCAAAAACATTTAACTCTATGCTACATTTAGAAGTTGACATGATGTCAAATGGGTGTTTAGCTTTACTTACCTTTTATTCACTATATACTGAATGTTCAGCAGTCAAAAGTTTGGACACACCTACTCATTCAAAGATTTTTCTTTATTTGTATTATTTCTACATTGTAGAACATTACTGAAGACATAACAACTATAACATAACATCATGTAGTAATCAAAAAAGTGTTATACAAACCAAAATATGTTTCATATTTTAGATTCCTTAAAGTAGCCACTGTTTGCCTTGATGACAGCTTTGCACAAAATTAGTAATATCTTAACCAGCTTCATGAGGTAGTCACCTGGAATTGTTTCCAATTAACAGGTGCGCCTTGTCAAAAGTGGTAGAATTTCTTGCCTTCTTAATCCATTTGAGATAGTCAGTTGTGTTGTACCCTAACCCAAAACTGACTGTCCTGGTATACAGCAAATAGCCCTATTCGACTACTGTAGTAATCCATATTATGGCAAGAACTGCTCAGCTAAGTAAAGAGAAATGACTGTCCATCATTACTTTAAGACATTGAGATCAGCCAATCCGGAAAATTTCAGTAACTTTGAAAGTTTCTTTAAATCGCAAAAACCATCAAACGCTGTGATGAAACCATCTCTCATGAGGACCAGGCCAGGAAAGGAAGACCAAGAGTTACCTCTGCTGCAAAGGATAAGTTCATTAGAGTTACCAGCCTCAGAAATCACCAATTCATGGCACCTCACATAAGAGCCCACATCAATGCTTTCTAGAGTTCAAGTAGCAGACATATCTCAACATCAACTGTTCAGAGGAGACTGCGTGACCCAGGCCTTCATGGTTGAACTGCTGCAAAGAAACACTACTGAGGGAGACCAATAAGAAGAAGAGAACTTCTTGGGCCAAGAAACACACGGAATGGACATTAGATGAGTGGAAATCTGTGCTTTGGTCTGATGAGACCAAATTTGAGATTTTTGGTTCCAACCGCTGTGTCTTCAGTATCGTTCTACAATGTAGAAAATAGTAAAAATAAAGAAAAACCCTTGAATGAGTAAGTGTGTCCAAACCTTTGACTGTTACTGTATGTATTTGGCAACTTATGCCTTTATTAGATAGGGAAACAAAACCAAACAACTGTTGTTTTTTTTTTGTATACTAAGTATAATCACAATAAAGTTGAATTGTAGTGAACTGAACTGAGAAGGCGAAGACTTTTGTCAGTTTCAAGAGTGTAATGTTGTGATTAGACAGAATGCAAAGCAAATTTTCATTCACACGAGTTTGACCACCGGGTTGCTTGTGTTTATTCGCCCCAAACAATCCCTGGCTCCAATTGACTCCAATTCAAAAAGCGTCAACTTCTTTCTAGAAAGACTATTATGGTCTGCGTTATGGTCTCAATCTCTAAATTAATTTTGGAAATTATTACTTCATTAATAAGACTTGAAGACATGCAGTAGCTTTGATGTCTGCCGTGTAGGCATTGATTGACAGCTGTGATTGACAGCTGATTCACCTGCTGCTCTCCCAGTTGATTCACATATATACAGTACAGGCCAAAAGTTTGGACACACCTTCTCATTCAATGCGTTTTCTTTATTTTCATGACTATTTACATTGTAGATTCTCACTGAAGGCATCAAAACTATGAATGAACACATGTGGAGTTATGTACTTAACAAAAAAAGGTGAAATAACTGAAAACATGTTTTATATTCTAGTTTCTTCAAAATAGCCACCCTTTGCTCTGATTACTGCTTTGCACACTCTTGGCATTCTCTCGATGAGCTTCAAGAGGTAGTCACCTGAAATGGTTTTCCAACAGTCTTGAAGGAGTTCCCAGAGGTGTTTAGCACTTGTTGGCCCCTTTGCCTTCACTCTGCGGTCCAGCTCACCCCAAACCATCTGGATTGGGTTCAGGTCCGGTGACTGTGGAGGCCAGGTCATCTGCCGCAGCACTCCATCACTCTCCTTCTTGGTCAAATAGCCCTTACACAGCCTGGAGGTGTGTTTGGGGTCATTGTCCTGTTGAAAAATAAATGATCGTCCAACTAAACGCAAACCGGATGGGATGGCATGTCACTGCAGGATGCTGTGGTAGCCATGCTGGTTCAGTGTGCCTTCAATTTTGAATAAATCCCCAACAGTGTCACCAGTAAAACACCCCCACACCATCACACCTCCTCCTCCATGCTTCACAGTGGGAACCAGGCATGTGGAATCCATCCGTTCACCTTTTCTGCGTCTCACAAAGACACGGCGGTTGGAACCAAAGATCTCAAATTTGGACTCATCAGACCAAAGCACAGATTTCCACTGGTCTAATGTCCATTCCTTGTGTTTCTTGGCCCAAACAAATCTCTTCTGCTTGTTGCCTCTCCTTAGCAGTGGTTTCCTAGCAGCTATTTGACCACAAAGGCCTGATTCGCGCAGTCTCCTCTTAACAGTTGTTCTAGAGATGGGTCTGCTGCTAGAACTCTGTGTGGCATTCATCTGGTCTCTGATCTGAGCTGCTGTTAACTTGCGATTTCTGAGGCTGGTGACTCGGATGAACTTGTCCTCAGAAGCAGAGGTGACTCTTGGTCTTCCTTTCCTGGGTCGGTCCTCATGTGTGCCAGTTTCGTTGTAGCGCTTGATGGTTTTTGCGACTCCACTTGGGGACACATTTAAAGTTTTTGCAATTTTCCGGACTGACTGACCTTCATTTCTTAAAGTAATGATGGCCACTCGTTTTTCTTTAGTTAGCTGATTGGTTCTTGCCATAATATGAATTTTAACAGTTGTCCAATAGGGCTGTCGGCTGTGTAGTAACCTGACTTCTGCACAACACAACTGATGGTCCCAACCCCATTGATAAAGCAAGAAATTCCACTAATTAACCCTGATAAGGCACACCTATGAAGTGAAAACCATTTCAGGTGACTACCTCTTGAAGCTCATTGAGAGAATGCCAAGAGTGTGCAAAGCAGTAATCAGAGCAAAGGGTGGCTATTTTGAAGAAACTAGAATATAAAACATGTTTTCAGTTATTTCACCTTTTTTTGTTAAGTACATAACTCCACATGTGTTCATTCATAGTTTTGATGCCTTCAGTGAGAATCTACAATGTAAATAGTCATGAAAATAAAGAAAACGCATTGAATGAGAAGGTGTGTCCAAACTTTTGGCCTGTACTGTACATATATCACATATATTTGTAAGTAAAAACCATATCAGACAACAAATGTTATTCAAATCAGAGTATATTTATTATTTTTATGTTTTAAAATATGTCTGGAGGGGATGTTTAAGGAAGCTGAAGATAGGCTCAGTTATTATCTCTTTTTTAGAAACAAATCCATCCCCACTGCAAATCTTCTGCTCGCCAGAAGTGCCACAGTATCACAGTGGATGAATCAACATAAACACATGTATTGCTGGCTCCTATTCAGTAATGTGACAAGGAAAAATATCATCTACCTGGATGTAACTCAAGTTCTAAGTATGTGCATAGCCCACTGTCACTATATTACAAAGAGAAGTGCAACAGTTACTGTGGGCTGGATAATTCAAGCATGATACGGCCACAGTACAGTTGGGGCCATTAGTGCGTGAAGTCTGGTGCTGAACTATATATCAAAACCTAAGCAGAACTCCCATTAAACCCTTGCATCAAACTAAATTCAGCTTTATTTAGAAATGACAAACTGAAGAACATAGTAGGGAACTCTTAGTTTATAGTTATTTGTGTTAATAAATACATTCCTTCTGGAAATTCTCTTCATAATGATGGCAAAATTTTCTTGTGTTTCAACGACTTTGACAAGAATTTTCGTATCTCTTTGGACTGCACACCATAAATAATAGGATTTAGGCTTCCAGGGATGACATGAAACAAAATGCTACAGAGTTTCCTGTAGTCTGAGTACTGAGGGAAGCGATGAAGAGTAATGATTAATATTCCACTGATCAGCATGATGAGATAAACAGCCAGATGAGTGCTGCAGGTCTTCAAGGCTTTACTGTTCAAAGACTTGTTCTTACTAGTTAGACAAACTACTGTAATCTTAGTATAAGTGAGAACAATGCTTCCTATAGAACCTGTAAACAGGACTACAGTGAAAGCGAGGCCATAGACATTATTGATGAAGACACTTTCACAGGAGAGCCTAAATAGAGCAGCATTGTCACAATAGGGACTTGTGATCAGAGTCCTGCATCGGTTCAGCCGTATGGTCAGACCGAGCAGAATCGCAACCAAAACAAAGGCCACTCCCCAGGCAGAAACTGTCAGCTTGATCACCATCTTGTTGGTCATTATGGCAGCATAGCGCAGGGGATTACAGATGGCAACATATCTGTCAAAAGCCATAATCATGAGAACAGTGTGAGTGGTGGTACCAAACATGTGTGAGATAAAAGCTTGAACCAAACACACATAATAACTAATGAGGCGTTCAGAAGGAGGCCTCAACATGTCTATAAGCAAACGGGGCACTAAGATAGAGTTTCCAAGGATGTCATTGACTGACAGGTTCCAAAAAAGGAGATACATGGGCTGGTGAAGGGTTTTGTCAATGAAAACCAGAACAGCAATGCCAACATTTGCAAAAATTATAAACAGGTAGGAGAAAAAGAGGAAGAGAAACACAGGGTAGACAGAGTCTTTTGAGAGATTTAACCCTTCCAGCTGTAATGTGGGGCTGTTGTAGGTGTAGTTTTCCATTAACCTGAAAGAACAAAATAATACTGTTAATGTCACAAGTAACATTGTGACTATTTAAGTATCAGAGATCATGTTAAGACACAGTACAGTACTGATTGTACATCTAAACACAACTGAAACTTACAAATAACCCCAGATATAGATATTACTTTATATATCCCTGTATGGATAGTGTATAGGCGTCATGCTTGGAGAGGCTAAAAGTCACCAATTAGGCGGGGACTGTTGCTGTTTTTCAACAATTAATTAAAGAAATAAATAATGAAAAAAATAGTTGATGTATGATTGTATCGATCTAAAGCTTTTCATTCTACTCTATCTCATATCTTAAATTGTCACATCATATTGAAAAATGTGATGCAGCAGTGTTAGCATTGTAAAGCATTTCAACAATAAAACATGAACTGCTGAAAAACTGCAAACAAAGTTGGAAAGAAGTTTCATGATGCACAGGATTAAAGAGCTCAGGTAATCTGATGTCTCCCACATAACAGGCAGAATGCTGAGTTATAACTGACCAGTCTGAAGTGTAAAGAGGCTGCAGATTAATTAACATATGTGTCCTGCTGCCTTCAGATGCTGCAGGGATTTATTGACCTGAAGGAGAAGCTTTTCATACAGTATAAAGCAGCTGTGGACAACAGATACTGTCAGAATTAATCATATTCATTTATAAATCAATGCAAACTACTTTACTGCTTTAACCACATTAAACTTTATATTTTTTATGCCAATTTAAATGCATGTATTGGCTGGGGAGTGTTTGATTAAATATACTTTATTTATATTTTAAGCATTATTCTGTTATTTCTGTGCATTTGCTGAAAGGATTTAGTTTTCTCTTATTGATAAAATCACTGAAGTGCCAGCGGAGTGAGATGCTTCAGAAACAGAAGTGGTTCTGAGACATTTATTCTCAGCACGGCAACACCAACAACTCGCTTTGCACTGCCTCATCTGAATACCTGTTTGTTCCTCTCCTCCCACCTGTGCACCGTGTGTGCTGCACCAAAATACACAGACAGGCAAAACAAATTTAGGAAACAGTTGGAGCGCTGCTTGTGTTGGTCATTATAATCAGTAACAAGAGGCTTCTGTCTCTCCCACTTGGTCTTTTCAGTTGTTCTTTCTTGCTTGCTTGCTCTCTCTCACCAAAATAACCTTTGGATGCAATAGCTAAGTAATTCACAAAAAGCTTCAACATAATATTTCCATGATCATTAGCCTCTTATTAGTTATTTTAGTTTTTAGTTTATTAGTTTTTTTTTTTTTGTTTTTTTTTACATGTTAGTGCCTTTTTGGGCTGCTGCAACACCTGAAGTTCCCTAAGGGGAAGTTTCACAAATCATGAAAGTAGTAACAATGAAAGCTGAAGAAGTGAATGTTCTAAAAATATATTTTCACTTTAAATGGACTGTACTTGTATAGCGCCTTTCTAGTCATTCGACTACTCAAAGCACTTTTAACACTACGAGTCAATTCACCCATTCACACACATTCATACGCTGAATGGGTACAGGGGCTACCATACAAGGTCCCAACCTGCCCATCAGAGGAAATCTAACCATTCACACACATTCATACACTGATGGCCCATCAGGAGCAATTTGGGGTTCAGTATCTTGCCCAAGGATACTTCGACATGCGGACTGGAGGAGCCGGGAATCGAACCGCCAATCTTCCGATTAGTAGACGACCCGCTCTACCTCCTGAGCCACAGCCGCCCCTTAAACAGACATTATATAATTCAAGTATAAAAATTGTGAGGAAACTTGCAGATCAGTAATACCTACTTTGAGTATCTCTGATTTCAATCTCGTCTTCTTTCTTGTGTCTCATCCCTCATTGCTGGTAATATCCACCAGCACTGATCAACATCTCCTCTGTTGCAGCATTTTATAGACTTGATTTTATCTTTAGGGGAATCAGTTATCATTACGTCAGTAATGTTTGTCACCCTGTTCGCCCTCCCTTCTACCAAAACTTTTCACTCACCTTCATGAGCAGTTTAAATGATCCTCCTCCCTACGCATTTTTTCTTAAAAACCTAGACCGCTGACACGATGCTAAATGGGTGTTTATCTTTACTTACTTTATATTTACTATACAGTATATGTATAGTACCAGTCAAATGTTTGGACACACCTTCCCATTCCCTTTAATGAGAAAGTGTGTCCAAAGATTTGACTAGTACAGTATATATTGGATATTTTATGCCTTTATTAGCTAGGGACAGTAAAGAGACAGAATACAAGGGGTGAGAGAGAGATGGTGAAACCATTCAATTTGACTGTTCAGTCTATTGAGTAGGTGTTATCATCACACATCTGTCTCAAATATATGGGGGCTCGTAGGGGCCTACTAAACCTACTAGTAGGTTCGGAGGTCTGTATCACCCATTTATTTCAGAGAGCCAATGTTAATGGAGCCCAGTAGGCACAGAAGGCCTGTTATCAGGCAGGCAAGTTTCTCTGCAAAAAACAAAATGGGTGACATTCCTTTTATTCTCAGTGGAAAATCGAATATTTTAAAATGGTTTCAGCATTAAAATGTGTTTTGATAATATTTATAGTGAGAAATGTGCATTTTATTATATAAAATTCGTTCAGTGAATGTATATGATTAGTTTGTTAATTATTAAAAAGATTCTTTCAGGCTTTCTATCGTTGCTATGGTGGTTACTATGGACACTGCTATCGATTAAACCACACAGTTGCATGTTGTTTGAATCATTGTCTTTGCGTTGTTCAGTTATCTGAGCTTTTATGTTATTTGTGTTATTTTATGTAACTGTTTGATGATGTTCTTTTGATAAAAAAAAGAATTTGAAGCTTTGGAGACTTGGAGGTGCTGACTCTCAGAACCAGGAAGAAATCCATTTGTTCGTCCTGAATCCAAGATTCGACAATTGGCTGGAGCCTCCTTTCCAGCACCCTGATATAAGCTTTCCCTGGGAGGCTGAGCAGTGTGATCCCCTGATAATTGGAGCACACCCATCAGTCCCCCTTTTTAAAAATGGGAACCACCACACCAATCTGCCAGTCCACAGGCACTGTTCCCAACCTCCATGCAACACTGAAGACCCTTCAGAATCTCAAGGCGAATATCATCCACACCGGGCACCTTGCCACTGAGGACCTTCTTGACTACCTCCAGAGACCTCTGTTAGGGATATGGGTAAGGCTTCCCCCAAGTCATCCAACTCTTCCCCAGAGGGCATGTTGGTCAGATTTATTGTGTTTTAAGTGTTCCTTCCACTGCCTGACAATGTTCCCAGTAAAGATCAGCAGTTCTCCTCACCTACTGAAAACAGCCTGGGCTAAGCCCTGCTGTTTTCACCTTCCTGAGTTGTCTGACGGTTTGCCAGAACTTCTTTGAGGCTAACTGAAAGTCCTTCTCCATGGCCTCCCCAAATTCCTCCCACACACAGATTTTTGCTTCAGTAACCAGGTGGGTTCCTGGTGACGTTCCTGTACTCCAAAGATGCTGCTTTGTTGTTGTCCATGTATCGCTCTTAGTCTGGTCTCTCACCTGGGACTAATTTGTGAAACCCTACCAGGGGCTATAGCCCCCAACAACACAGCCCCCGGGGTCACAGGGACACGCAAACCCCTCCACCATAATAAGGTGATGATGGTCAGAGGGACCAGGCATATTTATTTCCCATAAATGTAGCTATTGTGACCCTATGGGTCAGGCTGACTTTATTAGATTTTATTCCTAAAGAAAAACTTTGTTCTATAGCCATGACAACTAACCCTAACTCTAACCAGCCGTCAGTTTTATCATTTATGATAACATACTCATTGCATAAGTCTCAGCACAGAGACATTTCTTAAAAAAAAGAAAAAGGTCCAATGAGAGAACAAGAATGAAGAGTCAGACTATCAGACAAGTTGTAAACACGTTGGCATTTCTGCCAAAGTAGCTACTACTTTATTTGGAGTACATCCATAATGTTGCTAATAATCCTTCAACCCAAACTACAATAATCATAGTTTTTGGTTAGAAAGCTTACTTTTTATTTAGTTATCATTTTTTTTTCATGTCAAAAAAGACCAACAGCAAATATTTTCCATCATGGTTTTCACTGATGAAATTAACATATTAGACTATACTGACTACAGGCAGTAAGCAGCAGCACAGTGAAGGCGAGGCCAAAAAACATGTAACATATTCAAAAAGGAAAACTCAAACATACCACTTAGTCATTATGACAGCATAGCGCAGGGGATCGCAGATGGCAACATATTTATCAAAGGTCATAATCATGAACACAGTGTGGGAAGTGGTGCTGAACAACTGTGTGATAAAAGCTTGGACCACACTCATAATAACTAAAAAGTTGCTCAGAGGGAGGTAGAAAGATATCTGCAAGCAAATGGAGCGCAACATGAATGCTTCCATTCAGAGTTGTGAAATCTGATAACATCACATTACAACACTATAACACTACATTTGCTGACAAAAAGCAGCTTACAACCAACAAGTGTCTCTAATGTGAACCCATGGCTGATGTATGATCTATTGTGGGAATCAGGGAACTGTCGTCGTGAGCCTGTGCCACGGGCCAGTACGAGTTAAAAGTTGAACTTGTTGTCAGAATGAGTTTGTTAAAATCCCTCCCCAGACAGATGCAGCTGGTTATTTAGATACACAGGCTTATAATAAAAACAATTTTGCTCTCTTGTAAAGGGACATTTATTGTTTTTGTATGTTACACTTACATATTGAACAACTGTATTTAACCAAAATAATACTGATAATAATAATAATAATAATAATAATAACTTTATTTGTATTACACCAGGACAGACCTTCTTGTTTCAGCACTCACTGGTAACTAAGACTCTTCATAATTCTTTCCAAACTAATTCAATCATTCATTCATATTCTACTTGACAGTCTGAATATGTCCGTCTTCCATTATGTTCCAGTAAAGTGGCTATAGTTTCATTTAGATACAGAGGCCGTTTTGTGGAATTAAAACCAACATATTGTCCATCACTCATCGTCTTTGGTGGGTCCTGCCAAAAAGTTGGTAAATTGGTAACTTCCCAAGTACAGTGTCAACTGTTGGACAACTGGAATGAGAAATATTTGTCTTCTATTCTTCTTTTTTCTTTATTCTGCAGTAGTCTTTCTATCCCTCATTATTTGTATTTAATATCAGGCTGAGAAATAAAAACAAAGATATTATATTGATATTTATTTTTCATATAGTTGAAAATAGATACAGACAGGAGACGAGGGCAGAGAGAAAGGGGGATGACGTGCAGCAAAGGTCCTGAACCAGAAAAGAACTTGGAACACAGTGTTTACATGGTATGCACCTCAGACTACAATGGGATGTACTAAATTATTGAAAACAACAAAACAATTAAACAGCTCAGGAAATAGTCAGGAATATAATGATCTGAAGAAGTTGACCCCTCTCATTTTTTGTGACTGAGTTGAATGGTAAAATGCTTGATGATGCTGCCACGTAACTCTTTACTGACCAGTCCGTAGATAATGGGGTTGATGGCTGGTGGAATGATGACAAGTAGGATGCTAAAGAACTTCTTGATGTTTTGGGGGACTGAGGGAAACCGCTGACCCACAATTATGATCACTGAAGCAATTTCGAAGAGCAGATACACAACAAGGTGCGGTGCGCATGTCTGAAAGGCCTTGCTTCGGACGTTGCCGTCAGATCGGCCTTGTTTAACAGAAGCATGCAGGATTCTGATGTAGGAAAAAGCAATGATGAGGAAGATGCTTGTACTCAAGGACCAGGACATGGACAAACCTGGAAAAACATTTTTAAAAAATCACAATTAACAAGTATCATGTAAACCTTCAGTCATCCATTTAACTCATTTTGCCCTTCAGTAACACACTGTAAAGACCTCTTATTTAAACGATTAAATATTTAATATATGTATTTTATTATACAAGTCTGGTTGGCAGACCCTGACACACAACTACTGCTGACAAACAGCAATTTGTTCTGTTAAAAATGACCCTTGAACACGAACCAAGACTATACTGTGACTCAGTTTAAATGGTCTCATCACATGCTCAGAATACAAACTGAAAACATTTTAATAAAAAGCTGCAGGTCGTAGAGTGAAGTCTTACTTTGCTTTGCACGACTATTGTTTGTGGAGAAAGAAAAGTATAAGGAGAAACTGCACTAAATGTAAGTACAATTACTTTACTGAGTGAACAGAAATTAACTACAGCCAACAATGCCCAAAACACCACCAAAACTACATGTAACAGTTGGCCACAGATGCTCAGCAACATGTTGTAGATCTGTAGCTTTATTCTGACCAATGTACTAACCATAGATGTTATTTGAGAGGGTGGGACTGCAGGCCAGGCTCAGGATTGTACGGTTGCTGCAGTAGACATGCCGGATAATGTTGCCACACAGCGGCGTGTTCATGTGGAAGGCAAAAAGTACAGCAATACACAGCAGAGCGATGAGCCAGGCCAGCGTGCAGCAGAAGTGCAGTCGAGTTGATGTCATGATGGCGTGATACCTGAGCGGTTCACACACAGCAATGTACCTGCAAAGGGAGAGCAGTGTTTAAAGACAAAACTGTTTGCATCTGCTTCCATAGCATAATTAATTAAGTTTTAGGCTTCTCTCACACACAAACACATAAACCTAATTACATTTTTTTAAATAATGGATGCAAATCAACAAAGAAGGTTACCAGACTGGTGGAAGAAGGCTTTACAAAAGGAAAGAGATACACAGAAAGCTATTTTTAAGATATAAGATATTTAGGATAAAAGACAACTTATGAATAAAAGTTATTTGGTTCAACTCAAGTTTCATCTTAAAAAAATGTCAAGATGCATCATGTAGTTGGCCACTAAAATACTAACTTTTCAGAAACTAAGAAATATAGACTTGATCTAAACCTCATCAGAACACCTTGAAGTGTCTCCTCCTGCTGCATGATGAAAACTTTTCACAACTCAGTTCAAGGTAACAAACCGACAGCACCAAAAACATCTAGTATTAAACTGAGCATTTGGAAACAGAAACTGTACCATTTATGCATAACGGTAAAACAATGATTTCAACCTGTGACTAATTCTCTGAAAGATAGGTTCACCTTTTTCAAGTCTGTCTTCAAACAAGTCAGCAGTCTGAGTTAATTAAATCAAGTGTATATCGTCCAAGGTTACAGTCTTTTTGGTGTAAAATTATCGAGTTCACGTTTTTCCTGTTAGAGCAAGAGTGGACAGATAGTAACAAAAACAAGGAATTTTGTACAAAAATGAGTAACTTTGAAAGATACACTTGATTAGGGTAATTTGGATGACTGAAGCCTCATATATACCTCATATAATTTTAATACATTTTTGCATGCTTACTTAGACTCAAAGTGCATTAGGAAGGGATCTTTTAATTGCCAGTATGAACAGGAGGAAAGATTAAAGAAAGCTTAACTTGGTTTAAGGTTCATATGTGCACCTGACTCTGGTTTTAAGAAAACTGTGATTATATCGTTTAAAGTGCTGGTGTGTTTCTATACCTGTCATAGGCCATCGCACCCAGAATAGTCTGCACTGCAGCGCCATAGGTGTGCACACAGAAGGCCTGGGCGATGGCGAGGATGTAGGCAATCCTCTTCTGCCCCGTCAAAAAGTGCATCATGAGGCGAGGCAGCACCGCTGTGGCCCCCAGAAGGTCACAGACTACCAGGTTACAGACCAGTATGAACATGGGTCTGTGCAGGTTCTTATCTATGACAATGACACACAACACCACACCATTCCCCAAAAGCACCACCATGTAGTTAAACAGAGCCAGGAAGAACAGCAGAGAGCTGTAGCCTGGTGGTACAAGAAAGCCCTCCAGCTCAAACACAATAGGCTGTTTCAGAGGCGTTACCATTGTTACGTTCTCCATCCAAGTACAGTACAGTTCTGTAAAAGACATGTATATCAAAACCATTTAAATAAGTAACTATTCAGGCATCAGGAAAAGTGTTATTATTAAAGTAATAATTTTAGATTTTAAATATATCACACAGCGTTACCTGCAGTAAAAGTTAATGTCTCAACTCAATATTTCATGAAACAGATGAAAGGTAAAGAGCAAAAGGTAATGATCACAACACAATAAAGGTTCTTGTGGAAAGCCCAAAGTGTTCTGCGTCGCCCTCCGGTCTTCTCGTCAGAGCGTTGATGATGCTCTGACTTGTTGAAGAAAGTGTGTTGAGCTTTAAATAATTTTACTTTGTGTCCTGAGTGTCCATCACGTAACGCTGATCCCTTCCTACAGTCGACCTTACCATCGGAGCATCAGCCCCGCCCTAAACTGTCCTCTGCAGCTCAAGTTTCCAGCTGGCTTAAGATTTGGCTGTGATTTTAAAATGAATACTTCCTGGGAATATGTCATTTATTTCCACAGAAAACACAATGCTAACCATCATGACCTGTGTGGTTTATGCTTTTATTACTGTATATGCAGAATCATGAATTCATTGTTTTGCCCTGCTGACAGCAGCCTCTGAGGATGGAGATGTGCTAACCATCATTTGATCTCTGTTTTGCAGAATATCCTCTTACCACCTGAGTGATTATATGGGAGCGTATGACCATCTTTATAGTGATGAACTGAGGTTATTCCTGCCTACAGTGGCAGGGGAAGAAAAATCTGTCACATGCAGCCATCAGCAAGTTGTTTCAGCAGCTCGAGGCATGACAGCACTGCTGTTGCATGTTTAGTGGATATTCTTTAAAGTTTAAATTTAATATTGGATCACATTTTAAATTGGAGTTTAAAGTTTTGGTGCCACAGAATTCAATTTAATCTATTAGAGTAAAAACAAAACTGAGGTTTAAAGAGAGGTTTAATTTGAATATTTCTTCATTTTAGTTTTTTAAAGTTTGGTGCAATATAATTTAAAGTTAAACCATGGTTTTAAAATACATATAATGACAATATATTTAGTTCAGACTTTTGTATTTAGTTACAACAGTTGCGTGGTAGATGATGAGCTACTAGAGAAGGTCTGTTTCAGGGACAGTGTTGGGCAGTAACTCATTACTGAGTAATGTAGTGTAAAGGACTACAATTAGAAATTCAGTAATGACAGTTCATAATCCCATTTTCAACACATTGAGCAGTCAGCTTGTTTGCTTTTGTCTTACCAGGAGTTACATGGAGGGTTATTGTGAGTTTTGTTACTGTGTTTTCGGTGGACAGACGGCTCCAGGATGTGTTAGCTTAGCACAGGCTGGAAGTGGAAGGATATCCGAGCTTCGCCAAATGAAGAAGAATACTCTTTACTCAACACAAACTCTAATCTCTGGTGTGAAAGTCAGATGCGCCACACGTCCATCACCACCTCGATCTCCACACCCTTACTTTTGTCAGTACGTCTTACTGTCAGTACGGGGTGGACTGTGTTGTTATCTATGATTGTGAGAACAGAGCTCTGGAGCTCTTGTGCCTTAAGTTTATAACTCATGGCTCAGGGCTGTAACGCTCCAGGTAGCCAGAGGGAGAGAGACATTCGGAGGCGCTGTCACCGTCTGATGGATGGTGACCATGTACTGAACTGTGGTCAGAGATGCTACGGTCATCGTTTGATCTGTCCATTGGCTGGTCATACTTCTGGGCCAGAATCTCTGCGTATGGCCTTCTACTGCTTCTATTTTGGGAAACTGCTTCTCGATGCAGTTGGTGGACATGGCGGTTACGCTCAGTGTCTCTATGCTGTCTTTTGTCATCCCCCTTTGGACAGTTGTGATCTGTTGGGGCAGTAGGTCTGTATGATGTTTTGGTATTTGAGCTGGCAGGCTCAGTTGTTTTCTTTCCTGCTTTGGATGTGACAACAGTTTCCCAAGCCACCTGTGTCATCTTCCTTATCTCGTGCAGTGAGAAGTCACCTTGGTGTGTCATAAGTACAACATGAGTGCGTACACATGGATGAAGGTTCTGCAAGAACAAGGACTTGAAGGTGGAGCTTCTAAGCCTGATGCTTTCTTGCCCTGGAAGTATGCATGCCTCAAACGTTGGTAATAATCTCTGGGATGCTCACGACAGGAATGTTTAACTTGGAGGGCTGCAACCATTGATGTGGTCTCGTCAGCAGTAGGAGAGAATTCTTCTATTAGTGCTTGATAGAGCTCTTGGTAGTCATTTCTGACTCTGGGAGGTTTTGATTGTATAAATTTGTGGACAGTTTTAGAGCTGGTCTTCCACACAAGTTTAACTCTCTCACTTTGGGTTGCATGGGGCAAGTCAACTATATTGTATTCTAGTTCTCTAAAGTAATCTTCGATGTGGTGATTACAGCTGTCAGGGTCAAAATGTTCCATGTCCTTAGCTATAAGCTCAAGAACTTTAAGGCTGGGACACTGTGAGGTCATTTCCAATGAAGGCGAGACAAAGCTAGCACTACCATGGACGTATGCATCATGTGCTACAGTTCTCTCTGGTTGAAGGGCAGGGGCTGAACAACTGTCATCACTCTTCTGGTAGTGCAGAGAAGAGGCTGAATGGTTCTGGACTGTTCTGATCCCCCCTTCGGAGGGATGGGCACGGATGGCTGTGTAATGCATCAGTGGCTGAGAAAAACACTGGGCAGAATATCTTCTAGAGGATAAACTACATATCTCCTCAGTGTCTGTTTCAGAGAGATGGGAAGTCAGGTAGCTGTTAGCTCTGTCTCTCAGTGGAGGTTGAGGAGCTGACTTCATTCCCAAGAACTTAGGGTCGGTCGGAATTGTCCCCATCTTCTGAGTGGAGAGGGAGTTAACCTTTCATTATGGGAGGAGTGTGAATCGGAGTAACTAGAATCACATTGGCTGAACGACTGTGGTGGGGCAGGACATTCTGATCTAAGCCTTAACAATTCCTCCTTGTGTGAGCAGAGATCTAACTCTGCTGAGTGCAGGTCTTCCAAATAGCGCATGGCTTTCTTATTGGCCGCCTGAACCTCTTGGAGGAGGCAAGCATTTTGCGCTCTAAGAAAATCTACCTCCTTTTCTAGGGCTGCTTTGCTCTGACAGGCAAGGCTGGTTTGCGTGTGGAAGTTCAGAAGCAAGCATAACAATGGGTCTTTGGATGCGGTCTGTGCATCATGCTTGTCCTTGAGTAGTGACTCTATCTCTTTCCTGCACTCACTAAAATTCAATCTGTTGATGAATTCAGGGTAGTCAGGTTCTAGGCTCTGTGCTAGGGAAGAAATAAACTGCTCTACACAGGGGTTCTCCATTGTTGTCTCTGGAATAGAGGGTTAGATTGAGCAGTTGTCTAGCACAACAAAACAGCGTGGTTGGCTATGGTGTTGCGTGGGAGACACTGGTGTAGTTTGGGCAGTACACTAGCTTAACCAAACAATGTAGTAGCCTACACTATGGGGGTAGCTTCCTGTAAAAGAGGGGTAGCTATGGCACAATCTAGTGGCTCTAGTGGGCACAACAGGAGGGCAGGAGGACTGTTACTGCAGGGCAGTAACAGTCAGAGGATTATCTCTTAAAGTTGACTCAGGCTGGAATGCATGGCAGTAACAGCTAGAGGATAACTTCTGAGTTTCACAGGGCTGGTAGCACGCTGTGGATCTATCTCACAGGCTCTGTTTACTTGGGCTGGAATGCATGGCAGTAACAGTCAGATACAAACTCTCTATGCGTCACAGGGCTGGTGCACTTGAATTAACAGCCAATTCTGACAGCTTGACTAGATTGCATTGAATACGTGGTATTCTAATGTTGAACCAAAATTCTTACAATTCCTACAGAGTAGGTACAACCTGAATAGCTAGTAGCATCAGCAAACTCTTAATGTTACACTATGGGGAACACTGTAAGCACTTACAATGTTAGTTGTCAATAACTCAAGATTTTGGTTATCTGAATTTGGTGAATGAATCTATTTTCACCACTGTGCACTTATTTGTAAGTACAGCTGGAAGTCTACTCCTGTGGCAGACTAGCTGTGTTGAATATAAAGGCTTTTGGATCGTCTTAAGGTTTTAGATTCCAAAATTTTGGTATTGGGAAAACTTTAATTTTCCAAAATTATGCTGAAATTAATATTGCACAATTATGAATAATTTCCAACAATACTCTGCCTCACACGGGGCACCATTTTGTTGGGCCTTGGCTACAAGTTTGGCTATCAGAAATAATTAGTGATTATCAAAGATAATTATTAATTATTAAAATCAATAGAACTTATTAATCAGAATGAATAATAACGGGGCACCACCCCGGAGTCAGGGAAAAAGATAGCCAAATTCAGTCTCAAAATTTACTAAGCTATCAATTTGGAACCTTGATTAATAATTAACTCAATAACTATAAACAAAATCATAATCATAATCATAATCATCATCAAACCATATAAATAGCTAGTTAAGGTTGAAGGATTTTGGAGTTCTTTGCAGAGCAGTAGCAAAAACAATAGCAAAATGGCTGAAGTCACGTGGTGACTGAGCACACGGTATGCAGACAAAATGGCCGACAAAGAGAACCACAGAGACAAAAGGCCAGACCATCTGGTGTCTTGAACCACATGTGCTGCCTGAAGCCATTTGTGCAAAATTCGGTTTTAAACCTCTTAACTGTGTGGGTCTTTGTTCAAGGCCAATTGGCGTAGGATAAAAGTGCCAGGTTAGGAAGACGACACAATAGGTCGTAATGTCAGTCAGCCAAAAACGACATATAGTTACGTTGGAGTAAAAGATGCCATCTAGCGGCCATAGTAACTGTGAGCCAGAGCAGTGGTGCAATTCAGATGACGTATATATATATATATGTGGACAGATTTCCTCATTCGGAGGAGGAGGGGTGGATGGAGGCATTAACCCAACAGTGGACTTTGTCACAGGAGACCGCTGTTGTTTGTTTCCTGTTTCCAACCGTGAGTTGGGACAGTTTTAAAAAGCGTAACTACGATCGTCCCCTAACCTTAACCCTGTGCTTATTATTGTAGCCATGATGACGAAGGTGGCCTAACTTTAAGGAAGTAGTAACTTTAACCCACACCACATGTTTCTCTGACCTTAACAAAGTGATCATTTTAACCCAAACCATGATCTTTCCCTAAACCTAGCCGGGAGGAAATGTGCAAATAGGCAAAGAGAGTTGTTGGTGTTTTTGTGGAAAATGGGTCTTAGATGTCTCAGAACTATGCCTATTTCTAAAGTAAACTCACTCCGCTGCCACTTGGTGATTTTATGAACAAGGGCAAACTAAATAGTTGCAGAAAATGTGCTGCAATAACGGATTAGTGCTTGAAACATAAATAATTTATTTCAATGAAACACTCTCCAACCAACATTGGCACAGGAAATAACGTTTAATGTGTTTAAAGCGTCTGTATTGATTTGTAAATGAATGTGGGTGATTCTTACAGTATCTGCTGTCCAGAGCTGCTTTATACTGTATGAAAAGCTTCTCCTTCACTTCATTAAATCCCTGCAGCATCTGAAGGCAGCAGGAATGATATGTTGATAAAACTGGAGCCTCTGAGAAGTGTCACGCCAGAAAGCAGTGCTGTTACGTACAGCCGTTCACTGTTTACCTTCATTAAATTGGCTGAAAACCACACCAGACTGCTACAGTATGACCACACACACCTCTACACACATCAGACTGGTAGGTTATAACTCGATATTCTACCTTTTTATGAATGACCCGTCGAGTTAGCAGGGCTCATCGTAGCCTCTATTCCAACTTTCTTTTCAGCAAAAGTAGCATCTCATGTTTTATTCTTGAGACACATTACAGTGCAAACGCTGTTGTGTAACATTAATTACTAAACTATGTGACCATTTACGAGGTAAGATAGGCTACATTAGAGTTATGGTTGAAATAGCGTCGGCCCGATCATTGACTATTACGTCATCCAAAGTTGGATTTTCTCTTACTTCAGAACTCACTCTGGCACCGCTGGCGTGGTATGAATGGGGAGACTGTGCTGCATGATGTCATAGTCCACAGTAAGTTCATTTATTCTCATGTTATTGACATGATACACGACTGTTTTATTGTATGATTGTGTCAGCAGCATGTTAAATAGCTTGATGGCCATCTAAGAACTTTTCTCAGTAATTTAGTCATGTAACATAAGTAGCAAGTACTGTAATGGAGTACTGTATGTTTGTTTCTTGTTGTTGCAGCAACTTGAACAGTCTGTTTATTAGAGGTTAGACAGGAATAGGAACCCTGCAGGGACCCTCCTCCTCCTCTGCTGAGATCAGTCACTGTCTAGTCAACTAATCACAAAGAAAGTTAGTTTTGCAGAAGTCTTCACAGTTTAAATCTGATTACTAAATAAATCTGTAGACTGTGAACATATTATCATAGATTAATGATTGTTTTCCATCAGTAATATTACTAATATTAATCAGTCACTCCCTTGAATGATTTATTCATATTAACAAACATGTCCAGTGTGGTTTATGTTTTTATTACTGTTTATGCAGAATCATGAATTCATTGTTTTGCCCTGCCATGTCAGTTCTTCGGGCTGTGCCCAACCGTGCCCCATGGGCCAAGGCCTGACTACCAGACGCTCACTGGCTCCCTTCCCAGGCCTGGCTCCAGGAGGGTGTCCCGGTCTCCCTCTTCCTGGTGAGGTTCCTGTACTCCAAAGATGCTGCTTTGTTGTGGTCCATGTATCGCTCTTAGTCTGGCCTCTCACCTGGGACCAATTTGCCTTGTGAAACCCTACCAGGGGCTATTGCCCCCAACAACACAGCCCCCGGGGTCACAGGGACACGCAAACCCCCCCACCGCGATAGGGTGACGATGGTCAGAGGGACCAGGCATATTTATTTCCCATAATTGTAGCTATTGTGACCCTATGGGTCAGGCTGACTTTATTAGATTTTATTCCTTAGTCTGAGAAATAAAAACAAAGATATTATATTGATATTTATTTTTCATATAGTTGAAAATAGTTACAGCCAGGAGACGAGGGCAGAGAGAAAGGGGGATGACGTGCAGCAAAGGTCCTGAACCAGAAAAGAACTTGGAACACAGTGTTTACATAGTATGCACCTCAGACTACAATGGGATGTACTAAATTATTGAAAACAGGCTTTAAAAAATTAAACAGCTCAGGAAATAGTCAGGAATATAATGATCTGAAGAAGTTGACCCCTCTCATTTTTTGTGACTGAGTTGAATGGTAAAATGCTTGATGATGCTGCCACGTAACTCTTTACTGACCAGTCCGTAGATAATGGGGTTGATGGCTGGTGGAATGATGACAAACAGGATGCTAAAGAACTTCTTGATGTTTTGGGGGACTGAGGGAAACCGCTGACTCACAATTATGATCACTGAAGCAATTTCGAAGAGCAGATACACAACAAGGTGCGGTGCGCATGTCTGAAGGGCCTTGCTTCGGACGTTGCCGTCAGATCGGCCTTGTTTAACAGAAGCATGCAGGATTCTGATGTAGGAAAAAGCAATGATGAGGAAGATGCTTGTACTCAAGGACCAGGACATGGACAAACCTGGAAAAACATTTTTAAAAAATCACAATTAACAAGTATCATGTAAACCTTCAGTCATCCATTTAACTCATTTTGCCCTTCAGTAACACACTGTAAAGACCTCTTATTTAAACGATTAAATATTTAATATATGTATTTTATTATACAAGTCTGGTTGGCAGACCCTGACACACAACTACTGCTGACAAACAGCAATTTGTTCTGTTAAAAATGACCCTTGAACACGAACCAAGACTATACTGTGACTCAGTTTAAATGGTCTCATCACATGCTCAGAATACAAACTGAAAACATTTTAATAAAAAGCTGCAGGTCGTAGAGTGAAGTCTTACTTTGCTTTGCACGACTATTGTTTGTGGAAAAAGAAAAGTATAAGGAGAAACTGCACTAAATGTGAGTAAAATTACTTTACTGAGTGAACAGAAATTAACTACAGCCAACAATGCCCAAAACACCAAAACTACATGTAACAGTTGGCCACAGATGCTCAGCAACATGTTGTAGATCTGTAGCTTTATTCTGACCAATGTACTAACCATAGATGTTATTTGAGAGGGTGGGACTGCAGGCCAGGCTCAGGATTGTACGGTTGCTGCAGTAGACATGCCGGATAATGTTGCCACACAGCGGTGTGTTCATGTGGAAGGCGAAAAGTACAGCAATACACAGCAGAGCGATGAGCCAGGCCAGCGTGCAGCAGAAGTGCAGTCGAGTTGATGTCATGATGGCGTGATACCTGAGCGGTTCACACACAGCAATGTACCTGCAAAGGGAGAGCAGTGTTTAAAGACATTTCAAATATCCTTAGATTTTTCCAGTTGAGGATATATTTTTACAGAATCCTATTGTCTTAAACTGTTTGCATCTGCTTCCATAGCATAATTAATTAAGTTTTAGGCTTCTCTCACACACAAACACATAAACCTAATTACATTTTTTTAAATAATGGATGCAAATCAACAAAGAAGGTTACCAGACTGGTGGAAGAAGGCTTTACAAAAGGAAAGAGATACACAGAAAGCTATTTTTAAAGATATAAGATATTTAGGATAAAAGACAACTTATGAATAAAAGTTATTTGGTTCAACTCAAGTTTCATCTTAAAAAAATGTCAAGATGCATCATGTAGTTGGCCACTAAAATACTAACTTTTCAGAAACTAAGAAATATAGACTTGATCTAAACCTCATCAGAACACCTTGAAGTGTCTCCTCCTGCTGCATGATGAAAACTTTTCACAACTCAGTTCAAGGTAACAAACCGACAGCACCAAAAACATCTAGTATTAAACTGAGCATTTGGAAACAGAAACTGTACCATTTATGCATAACGGTAAAACAATAATTTCAACCTGTGACTAATTCTCTGAAAGATAGGTTCACCTTTTTCAAGTCTGTCTTCAAACAAGTCAGCAGTCTGAGTTAATTAAATCAAGTGTATATCTTCCAAGGTTACAGTCTTTTTGGTGTAAAATTATCGAGTTCACGTTTTTCCTGTTAGAGCAAGAGTGGACAGATAGTAACAAAAACAAGGAATTTTGTACAAAAATGAGTAACTTTGAAAGATACACTTGATTAGGGTAATTTGGATGACTGAAGCCTCATATATACCTCATATAATTTTAATACATTTTTGCATGCTTACTTAGACTCAAAGTGCATTAGGAAGGGATCTTTTAATTGCCAGTATGAACAGGAGGAAAGATTAAAGAAAGCTTAACTTGGTTTAAGGTTCATATGTGCACCTGACTCTGGTTTTAAGAAAACTGTGACTATATCGTTTAAAGTGCTGGTGTGTTTCTATACCTGTCATAGGCCATCGCACCCAGAATAGTCTGCACTGCAGCGCCATAGGTGTGCACACAGAAGGCCTGGGCGATGGCGAGGATGTAGGCAATCCTCTTCTGCCCCGTCAAAAAGTGCATCATGAGGCGAGGCAGCACCGCTGTGGCCCCCAGAAGGTCACAGACTACCAGGTTACAGACCAGTATGAACATGGGTCTGTGCAGGTTCTTATCTATGACAATGACACACAACACCACACCATTCCCCAAAAGCACCACCATGTAGTTAAACAGAGCCAGGAAGAACAGCAGAGAGCTGTAGCCTGGTGGTACAAGAAAGCCCTCCAGCTCAAACACAATAGGCTGTTTCAGAGGCGTTACCATTGTTACGTTCTCCATCCAAGTACAGTACAGTTCTGTAAAAGACCATTTAAATAAGTAACTATTCAGGCATCAGGAAAAGTGTTATTATTAAAGTAATAATTTTAGATTTTAAATATATCACACAGCGTTACCTGCAGTAAAACTTAATGTCTCAACTCAATATTTCATGAAACAGATGAAAGGTAAAGAGCGAAAGGTAATGATCACAACACAATAAAGGTTCTTGTGGAAAGCCCAAAGTGTTCTGCGTCGCCCTCCGGTCTTCTCGTCAGAGCGTTGATGATGCTCTGACTTGTTGAAGAAAGTATGTTGAGCTTTAAATAATTTTACTTTGTGTCCTGAGTGTCCATCACGTAACGCTGATCCCTTCCTACAGTCGACCTTACCATCGGAGCATCAGCCCCGCCCTAAACTGTCCTCTGCAGCTCAAGTTTCAAGCTGGCCTAAGATTTGGCTGTGATTTTAAAATGAATACTTCCTGGGAATATGTCATTTATTTCCACAGAAAACACAATGCTAACCATCATGACCTGTGTGGTTTATGCTTTTATTACTGTATATGCAGAATCATGAATTCATTGTTTTGCCCTGCTGACAGCAGCCTCTGAGGATGGAGATGTCAGCTGGTAATTTTGTCTTTCACCTTTTCACAAGAAATATATCACAGTCTAGTGATCAGATTGTCATATACTTTACAGAGTATACTCCACAGAGAAACCTGTCTGATTTTGTATACTCCACAACCTTTCCTGTAGTGCCAACCTCAGGATGAAAGTAATGTTTTAGCTCCATTACTGGTAAAATTCTAAGGCTTCAGTGGACTTTTTCAATAAAGTTAAAATATTTTCACTTGAAATGGATGCATCTCTGCCTCAGTTTGTGTGCCACGATTGAAACCTTTGTGGATGTGTGTTGTGGTTCTTGTATCCCTGTTATTATGGGGCTGTAATGAGCGTCCTGGTGGCCTCAGAGCTCCCAGGTGTCCTCTCAGTGACCAGCAGGTTAATTGAATTAAAAGCTGCAGTGAGGCGTTCAGGGGGCAACGGACAGGGAGCCACTTGCTCTCTCTGGAGAGACTCCAGCCTCTCCTGAAGAGACTCCAGCCTCTCCTGGAGAGACTCCAGCCTCTCCTGGAGAGACTCCAGCCTCTCCTGGAGAGACTCCAGCCTCTCCTGGAGAGACTCCAGCCTGATGACCGGCCTTCTGTCTTCAGCTTCAGCTTCAAGTTTTAAAAACATCCTTTTTACTGTGATGATGATGGTTGATGTTGGTCCTGTTTCATTTTTTAGTGTCTATATTTCAAAATCTATGCAGCCCTTAAGACGTGATCAAGTTTCTGCTGCTCATGAGAAACTATCCGCTCACTGCAGTTTATCCAGCACTTAAACTATCTGGTGTGAAACAACTGAAGGCTCAGTCAAAATCAACTTCATCCCCATCTGTTAGTCACCAGGTTTGTACAGACATCTTTAATCCTTTAAAAATGTCTCTTTGTCATCGTCTGATGGAAATTATAACACAAAACAGAAACGTGTAGTTTCTCCGAGGCGGTGAGATTATGTGTGTGAAGGTTTCAGGATTTAGCTGCAGTTCTGCTTCCAGCTTTTTGCACTTGCACAGTATTGTACAGTTTTGTACTATCACTCATCATTGTGCCTAAACATGTCGTCATATTTTGTATACTTTGTCAAACTTTGTATAGCGCTTCCAGACAGAAGCGCTATACAAAGTATTTTGTAGAGGAAGTGTCATGAAGTCATTAAAATAAAATAAAAAAGTTGTGTGTCCTCAGTGAAGGTTCATTGCAGTTTGTTTATTAGATTATGATATGTCTTCTGTTTGTGTTCAAATGGCAAATAATGGCACTAGAGGAAATGCCACCTAGATGTCCACCATATCTGGCCAGTCATTTTTGGGTTTTCTTGCCATGAACCAAAGTACAACATGTTGTAAAGCAGCCAGAGGATCATCAGTCAGTGACAGTGAAGTGAGTCCCTGTAGGTCCCAGGAGCTTTCATTACCGCCTCCTGTAATCACTGATAAACATCTATTGCTCTTTGCTCCCAGAGGGTTAATTATCATCAGAAACTGTTGATAAGTGTTTTGTTAGGAAGCAGCTCACAGTGGACCTCGTTAATGATCACATTTGTTTCAGAAGCATTAACACTCATTACTGGCTGTTGTGGCAACTGGAACACATAGTGATGAAACTGGTGGACCATTAGAGGGCAGTGTAGTCCCCTGAGCTCCCAACATGCAACAGGCTATAGCTTATTGTAACTGTTTTGGCTTACTGCTCACAACAAAGTTTTAAAAAACAAAACTTTGATATTCATAGGCACACAGGAAGCCCAGTTACCTTATTCCTACTACGTATCTAATGCTTGACTGGTTTATAGAGTTAGGCCAGTCCTGCTTTTGGACCATCAGAATTAGTTTTTTTGTCTTCATAAACAAACCTAAAGAATACACTCTCGCCCTGCTCTCTGAAAGATGAATAAAGGATTAATCACCCATTTTTTAATGACTGATACAGTATTTATGAATGCCAAAAACATTTGTGTTTCAAAATATGGTCAGAATATGAACAGTATGTCAGGGTTTACAAAAAATTCACCACATGAATACACAATATAAACTAAAATAACAAAGGTCTTAAACCTAGATTTTGACACAAGATTAGGTGATAACAAATCTGGGGCTTTTGGGGCTCATGCAGGACCTTCTTGCTGTGAGGCTAATAACTGAAACACTATGTTAACCCATTATCAAGTATACACTATGTGCTAGTGTTTTCACAGCCCAATTTTGGAAGTTATTGTACATGACACATACAGACAGGTGACAAATTAAAGGACAAACCAACATAAAGTGTGTTAGTAAGGTGTTGGGTCACCACGTGCTGCCAGAACAGCTTCAGTGCTGCTCAGCATTGATCCTACAGTCTGAACTCTACTGGAGGGATGAACACCGTTCTTCCAAAGATATTCCCTCATGTGGTGTTTAGATGATGGTGGTGGAGAGCTCTGTCTAACACGTCGGTCCTAAACCTCCCACAGCTGTTCAGCTGGGTTGAGATGTGGTGACTGTGAAGGCCATAGCATATGATTCACATCATTTTCATACTCATCAAACCATTCAGTGAGCCCTCGTGACCTATGGATGGGGGCACTGTCATCCTGGAAGAGACCACTCCCATCAGGATAGAAATGTTTCATCACAGGATAAAGGTGATCACTCAGAACAACTTTGTATTGATCTGCAGTGATGCTTCCCTCTAAGGGGACAAGTGGACCCAAACCATGCCGGCAAAATACCCCCCACAGCATAACAGAGCCCCCAGATACCCTCACTGTAGGGGTCAAACATTCACACCTGTACCGTTTTTTCCTTTCATTTGTCACCTGTCTGAAGTTTTTTATAGTGTAGTTTTGTTCTAAACCAAGGTGTTCAGAGCAGAAGTCAATCTTCAAACACTACTGCTAATATACACTACTGCTAATTGCACATTTGAAAGCTTCACAGACAGTAAGAATAACACAAGAATTTAAAACTTTTCATTTCATGAGATGTCATTGGCACCATCATTTATACCAACAGTCACATTGTTTCCTTTTTCTTTCTGTGAACAGCTTCAGTTTCCATTGAGCATTGTAGTGTGGAACAACAGTGTGTATGGGATTTTAGTCTGCATAGTGCCATTTAAAGCTTGCTTTGTATAGTATATGTTGTCATTGTGTCAATGTGAATGCAGTAGAGAACATAGTTAGAACAAACATTTAACATGCAACTGGAATCAGCTTAAACTATGATTGATTTCAGATCTATCTGGTATGACCTTTATTTTAATGTTCATATTGTAACACTAACATTTATTGTATGTGCAAATTCTAAAATGTTCTTAAAGTTTCAGTGTTTAAGTTGTAAGCCATAACATAGAAGATACATTCGACATTGACACATTACCAGGAATGTTTGTTAATGTGCCTTATCTGTGTCTGATAGACTTAATAAAAAACAGTGTATAGTATAATATAGAAAAAATAGTATATATTAAGCATATTAAGTGAATGCTTATGCTTGTATGGAAATATGTGTGGACTGTATGTAATTCTAGAGGTCCAATGCAGAGAGGCTGCTGTTCGGCCTGAATTTTACAGTTCTTTACCGCCATCTGCTGCTCATTTTCTGCTACTGCAGTGTAGTGTTCCTGCTATTTTTAAATCTCTAATTTCTTAAAGTGAACTGTCTGCAAACAGTCTTAACAGGGATATTCCTGTCTGTCCATTGAGCTATACATAGAGTTGGTAAAAGCTTTGAAAGGGCAACAGTGATAACAGAATTGTTGTATTGATATGAACCAATTCCATGTGGCTTTCAAAGTCTGAATGAATACAGATTAGCATTGAAGGAAGTAAAATCTCATTTTGGAGCCCAGTCTTTATTTACCCTCACTGTTTCTCTCTTAATCAGCAGTTATCTTTATATTTAAAGGTTTTGCATTGAGGTAGTTAATGTGTACTCAACAACAGCTTTAATTCCTCGATATTTTCCATTAACTTAAAATCAATCACATTTTAATAGTATTTAAGCTTCTGAAGTCATACTTATGCATTTATGCTTAAATTTTACAATTTGAATCAAATCTCTAATACAATCAAACACAAATACCTGGGTGTACCTTCAGAAAGTGACTAATCTACATTACGCTGTTTGTTTGTTTTTCCATCACTAACCTGTTTTCTTTTAAAGGTTTTTTTTTGCCCCTCCTGTGTGAACACATTAATTTTGTGTATGTTGGATTCTCTTTGTCACTGGGATTCAATCACACTCTTTCATATCAAAGCAATTTTTTTATTTCCTTTTTGAAGGTCAATAATTTCATATTTAATATTCATATTTTTGTTTTCATAAACAAAACATGACATAAACCCCTCCAAACATTTCCATTTTCTATTATTTATTGCAAACATATACCACAGTGTAAGAAACACAAACCTTTCAGTTCAATAATTATACTAGACAATAAGTTTCAAGGTTTTCACCTAGACATATGATTATTGCAAATGTTTATTACAATTTACACTAAGTTTAGATATGTTGGCTCTCAGACAGATATTACACTTATTAGAATAGATCAGGCTGCATTATATGAGATCAGCTTGTTGAACTGTGTATTAGTTGTAAGTAGCAATGGGAAAAAACATGAATCAGAATCTAAAGATTACACTGCATATTATTAACCAAAATGTATATTTATTACATTCAATGACACTAAACCTTTTGTGGAAAATCAACTAGTTATTCTCCTCGGTGTGATTGACAGGACTGATGAAACTGACAATGTGTTCATCATGTCTCGCTTCAGTTTTTGGCTGCACTGCCCCCACGATTTCCGGTGGTACTGCTCCGTTTTGTCCGTCTCCATAAGCTTTCAGAAAATGTGCACAAATATGGATGAAATGAATGCAGAGTATGGACAGAAGGCTCCATCTGTATTCATATTTAACGTTGAGCATAAAGGAGCTATAATACGACTTGATAGCATATTTTCATTAGACCAACCCTGCCTGGTAAAAACCCACATCTTTCAAACTCCACACCCCCAGTTTGCAACACAGGCTTTCTGGTATAAATTTGCAGTCTCCAAGCCATGATAGGCCTAATGACATCACCATGACATTATGAGGGTTATGAGGGTTTATCAGACCTAAAGGTTCTGTATGGAGGGAGCAGCGACATGTCATCAGCCTCGTCAGTGAGAAGGTAAAGACGGCATCAGTGAACCGTTTTAACGAAAAGTAATAAAACCTTCAAATGGAATTTTCTCGCTGCCATTTGGAATAACGATCACTGAAACACTCCTAGACTGTGGCTCTCAAATAAAATCAAAGTTCTCATAAATTTGAACTCATAAGGAGGATGTGAAGCCACCAACGTACCTCTATACCCCAAAAACCTGAAGGATTGTGGGTCAAAAAGATGATTGATGAGGTAGGAAACAAGAAAAATGAAAATTTCTGCAACCCTTTCTGGCTTTTTACAATTATTTGCTGTTTTAATGTAAAGTTTTACCTGTGAGTATCAAGGAAGGTGATAAGAGACAAACTCAGACACCAAATGAAATCAAGCATAATCAAACTTACTTTAACACAGCTGCACTGACATCCTCTTTCATTTCTGCTCTTCCTCAGACCACCAACTCTCCCCTTAAATAGACCCTCCAATCTATCTGGGCACAACCATATTTCTATCAGGGGGGTCCTTTCCCTTATACCAACAACTGCTATATGACAGTGTCACTTTTATCAGTTAACATTGTTCACACATACATCAACCACAGCAGAGTCCTCACCATAAACCAAAATAAGTACAAATAACATAAATACTAAACCAAACATTTAACTACATAAAATAAACACCCCCATACTTGGTCTAACCCATGACATCACTGGTGATGTCAGCAAGATTTTAAAACCAGGAAGTGCTTCGGCTCCTTTTTGCCTCCTGTAAAGCATGATGGGTATATGGTAAGTTACAACATCAGCATGTTAGCATCCTGTTAGCATACATAGCCTCTAGCAACTGGCAGCAGCTTGTTAACAGTTTTTGGACAGTAATGGAGCTCTAAGCACAGAGGAATAAGATATATCAGGCAAACAATACAAGGTTTTTTATTAACATTATATAATAGCAAACTTATCATTTAATAAAATAAAAACAATTTAAAATATCATAACAGGTGCATGTTAGCAAAATCCTGAATATACAGATGAAAACAGGTGTTTAATGCTACAGCAGTGATTTCACAAGTTTCTGGTGATGTTTTGATGCTTTTTCTCCACCATGAAAACAGGTTTTATAGCTGAACACAACTTCTTTCACATGCAGACTATGAACTTTGCTTGAATATGGCTGAATCACATCCACCCCCGAACCATCAGAGGGAGAGTGTTTCAAGATAGATTTTGGGTGGAGGATCACTTTAAAGCTACTTGAGGGTGAATTATGAGGATCATCATTGTTTGAGAGGTTAAAGAGCATTTATAGATGACAGACTTCTGTTTGCTCTTTCTGCTTTGAACACTTTAACCAATTAAGCTATTCAGCAGTCAGCAGGCCTCTTCTTCTCCTGTTATGTTTGGGCCTTTGGACATTTGGAGTTTGAATATCCACAGAAGCTTCACTTCATGTTAATGCTGTTTGAAGCAAACTGCTGTAAAGCGGCTCTGTTCAGGAGCTACAGTCCTGTATGTATATGACATCAGGGTCTTATAGCTGACACCAGTATGAGTGAAATAACATTTAAATAATTTAATCTTACATAAATAATGAATAACTGCTTTTTATGCTTGTGAAGACACTGTTAAAGTGGCTATAACAGATATTTTAATAACAATGTCTGAGCTGACAGTGTTTAATGTTGTCCGTAGCTCATAGTGATGAACCTACAGAGCTGGTGAACATAGTGGAGCATTTAGCAGCTAAAGAGCCAGATATTTCCCAATAAACAAAACAGAAACAGAGCTAAAAGAGAGTGAATGATGGACTTCTGGTCGATTATTTGAGCCGTTTATGCACATTTTCCATAAGTCCACAACTCTGCAGACTTTGTCCAAAGTGAGTCTTTGCTGAGCAGCAGCCACTGTGAGCACAAGTAACAATTACAGTATAATGTGTTAATGTTAAAACAGAGTGTAACAGCAGCACAAGTAAAGAAGAGTCATAAAGTCAGCAAACTGACTCAGTAACATCTAATGTCTGTTAATTATGCAGCAATAATGATCTGCAGTTTATTAACATCAAGTAACTCACATACTGTAATTAAGTACAATTTTGAGGTACTTGTACTTTACTTGAGTATTTCCATGTGATGCTACTTTATACTTCCACTCCACTACATTTCAGAGGGAAATATTGTACTTTCTACTCCACTACATTTATTTGACAGCTTTAGTTACTTTTCAGATGAAGATTTGACACAATGGATAATATAACAAGCTTTTAAAATACAACACATTGTTAAAGATGAAACCAGTGGTTTCCAACCTTTTTGGCTTTTGACGTCTTACAAAAAGCAGTGTGTAGTCGGGGTCACATTTCAGATGTCTATGAGTTGTTAACAGCTCCACCAAATAGTGATTTTTCCCTCTAAACTTCTCACATGGTTTCATTTCAATAAATGTTCAAATGATCCAATATTTCAGCAAAAATCAAAGATTAGAGAAAAAGTCCAAAAAGTGAAAACAGATTTGTGTATCAGAACTTTGTTTTTTCTTCTTTCCTCTCCCATTAATCATCTCACGACCCCTCAGATTTATCTGCTGACCCTTTGGAGGGGCCCCACCCCTAGGTTGGGAACCACTGGACTAAACTAGCTAACTGTATATAAAGTAGTTGAAACTAGCTCCACCTCCAGCAGCTACAACAGTAACATGCTGCTTACACACTGATGCTTCAGTATTAATAATCTAATGATGTCATATATAACTATTTCCTAAAGAAAATGTGTGATTGCTGCTGGCTGATTAGACTGCTAGCCTCTGTTGCTGTAAGCTGCTGCTCCAGCAGCAAGTATAATTGTTTTTCTCTTTGTCCGTCTCAAAATCTGATGTTTTTTGTGGTTTCAGTCCTCTGCGGATCTTCACCTTTGGTTTAAAGGCTGCTGACAGCAGCTCCCTCCCCCAAGCAGGGATGCTTGGGGCCGGTGCTGCTTGGCTGCGGCCGACACATCCTCCGGAGAAGAGCTGTCAAACGCGGTAAAGAACTGATGAGGGTATTTGATGCTATACTATATTACTTTTTATACTAAAAAGACTGTAAATGTGGCAGATATCCACTTGATATGACTAACTCAGACTGCTGAAGCCTCATATAAGCTTCACATCTACTTTTAAATGACTGTGTGGACACACTGTGGATTTTGGCCTCCATCACTTCCATTGAAAGCACATTTGAAGGGGATCTTTTAATATCCAGTATGAACAGGAGGAATGATTACAGCGAGGAAAACCTCTTTCACTGTTCATATGGACACCTGACTGCTGTTTTAAGACACACTTGAAAAAGTGTGAACCGTCCTTTAAGTTGCTGTCACCGTCAATCAAATCTGATAAAAACTACACTCAGAGTTTTGACTGTTAAACTCTTATTATGAGATGTTTTTTTCCAAACTTTAACATTGAATGTTGCTTATTTAGGCACAAATACTTAAAAGTTACAAAGATACTTTGATTTGTAATTATGGCTGCAACTAACGATTATTTTCATTATCAATTAATCTGTCGATGATTTTCTTGATTAGTCTTTTGTTCGTTTGGTCTATAAAATGTCAGAAAATGGTGACAAAAGTTGATCACTGTTTATCAAACCCCAAGATGCATCCTAAAATGTCTTGTTTTGTCCCGATCAATGGTCCACAACCCAAAGATATTCAGTTTACTGTCATAGAGACTAAAGAAACCAGAAAATATTCACATTTAAGAAGCTGGAATCAGAGAAATTTTCTTTTCTTTCTTTCTTCAAAATTACTGAAAAACGATGACTCAATTATCAAAACAGTTGGCCATTAATTGACTGTCAATCAACTAATCGATTAATCAACATTCCACATTTGGTTAATCAACAAAGTTGAGCTAAAATTATATCGACTGTAAGTGCGTTTTTCTTTATTCATTATTTCATTTCATCGAAAAATTAGTCCTAGTTCACAGTTTTCAGTATTTGATTTCTACAGTTTGGTGTCAACAGGCCAGAGGTCAAACAAAGGTCAGAGGTCAACTCGACTCCCATTGACGCGCCAGAGGCTGACCCCGTCGCCAGTGATGATCTTGACTTCGCTGCCTGCACGCCTCAGGTTGATTCAACCACTGACAGTGATATTTCCATCATGGCTGACCCAGCTGCACTTTTAGTTTTTGAGATATTAGATTTCAAACATTCCTCCATTATAAATTTTAATATTTTAAATTTTAATATTAAAAAAGAATATATAAAACCACTGCAAGAAAGAAGAAAAATAATAGCATAAATGTCCTTAAAGAGCTGAACATTATATTTGAATGGTTTCTGTCACTCAAAGTATGGAGGAGTAGATAGCTCGCAAAAAACATACGAAGAATAAGAAGAGAAGAACAATAGTGTGAATGCTTTAATAATGATAACGTGTTGAGTAGGTAGATGAAGGTGTGTGCATCTTCTGAAAGAAAATGTCTCCACAAAACTCAGTAAACAAAGTTGTTTTAATAAGAAACCTTTAATGTATTTCATGGCATTAACAGTGTGTCTTTTTGACAAATGTTCAACACCACACAAACAGGATGTATAACAAATAGTTTTACATGGATACATTTGGCATTTTTTGTTTTACATTGTGAAAAGTACACTGCAAAACACTGCAAACACTGCAAAAAATGAAAAGTTGAGTCATATTTTAAATTTCAATTAGTTGAAATTCTTTCACTTCAGTCAAGCATTTTTGATTAGAATCCCTTCGATTTCGTTATTAAATAATTGTGACCAAGATATGAACGGAGCAGGACATTTTACAGTGTAAAAATGAAATATTGTTTCTTCTTTTTAAAAAGGCCACATACAAAATTTAAAGTCTTGTGAAAGCAGATGAACTGCATGGAGAAAGAATATCTAATTGCATCCAATCTTCCCACAAGGCAACATAAAAGTTTCATCCTTTTTGATTTATTTCAGTAAATACAGATCTTAAACAGGCTTGTGAAAATACTCGTTGAGATAATCTCTTGCCATAAATCCTTAATAACGCTATACCATCATGAAATAATCTTCATGAGTATCACTTAAAGTGCAGATATGGTGCACAAATTGTTCATGCAGTGAGTTACACCAAACTAAACTCTTGTGTGTGGCTCAAAAACTGATAAATAATGCAGGATTTTCTCTGAATCATCATTTAACTGTGACAACAAACTCAGACAGACGCTCAGCTGTTTCTGTGAACTTTTTAAATCAGTGTTTTATCATTTCATCAGAAGAAATTATTTGTTTTAATTCAATTAACCCAACATTCCCCAGGTATCCAGCTGAAGTGACACCGAGCGGAGGACCAGCTCTGAGCCGTCTTTGGCTGCCAGATTGAGCTGGATTTTGGAGTTTTTTTGTTGATTGGATTTGAGCTGAAAATCAGCTCTAATTAGCAAAACTGTCAGTCAGTGTTGGCATCTGGAATCCGACACTTATTTCCTTCCTCTTTCTTTCCTTTCTATATTCCCTATTCGCTACCTCTCTGCCCTCCTCCCTTTCTACCTCCCCATTATTCCTTATTTGACTGAATGTTCTGTTGATAAAGTCAAATTTACAACTGACAAATTCAAATTCATTCATGGCTTGTGTGAGTAACAATTAGTTGATCAACCTAAAAAATTATAGACGAGTTTCATTTGTTTCATTTGTTTGAAGTTTAATTTGTCAAATAAATCTCAAAACTTCATGATTCAAGCTTCCACTTATATTCTATTTATATTTCACATTTTATATTCTGGCTTAAAAGATAAATTGATTCATTAAAAATCAATCAGTCCCAGATCACTGACTTCACTGTGATGAATTAATTCAAAAAATCCTGCATTTTATATGCATATAAATACAGTGTGATGAACATAACATTTAAAAAACTGTGACAGTGCGAGTTGTGTGTGTACTGTGATGTCATTCATCTCATCATGTAAACAAATATATATATATAATATATATTCATCTTTTGATCATCACAATCAGATGGAAGCCGCTCTGCATAAAATGAGGCTCATTGTGTCATTTAATATCATATCTGGCACTTAAAAACATTCAGTGATATTTATCTTTAAAATCAGGTTTTTCTTCAAACAAGTGAGAAATGCTGATGGTTGAAGTTAATTAATTTAACTTTAGTTTCACATCATCTTCTGTAGAATAGACTCCTGCATCTGGCTGCATAAAACATCATTTCTTTAGTAGTTCATTTGAGATTTCCTTGGAAATAGATGAGTTTAGCTTATTTAACTTAAGCTGTGCTCTGTAAATTAATATATTTTGTATTTGAGTGCATTTGAAGACATTTATTAGTTACATTAATTAGTTCCAAGTTAGTTTTCAGGTGTGCACACGTTCTTAGCAACAAATGAGAGAACTGTTTATAACAAACTGAAGATGTACAAGGAAGTGTGTTTGGAGACAGAGGAGACCTCGTGGAAACTCTGATCTGACTCTTATTTCTCGACTCATTTGTTGCTTCTGACTTTACTTTCAGATCACATTTACTTTCCAGGATCTGCTTTCTTTCTGCAGATTCATCGAACACAAGTTTCTCTTCCTCATTTCACTTACGCTATTCTCTGAATCTCACCAGACAGTTTGAAGAACATCCACTATAAAATCAAGAACACCAACAGCTTGGTTTGTAATCATTAATAATTTGATTAATTTCTATGGCAAATATGCAGAAATTCCTGCTTGACTATGGAATAAAGTATTTGACGTTAGTAAGTTTTACATAACTGGGCACTAAACTGTTAAGTGCCAATCACCAGCTGTAGCCAACATCAAACACATCCTCCAGACAGAAGGAGTAGTCAGGGTACAGTAGCCAGTATTGGCAAATATGGGAAATAAATTAGACAAAATTGCTGCTTTTCTGCAGAGTTGATGTGCAAGTTGACAAACATCAACCCACGATGATCCCTGTTAAGCTGCTGTGGGTGTGTGTTGCGTTCAGATGTTGTGTCTTTTGCACACACAAATTCATTATTTTCAGTGGAGAGGCGCAACAAGCGTGCTCAAAACCAAAAGCCATGCCATCATGGTGCGCATTTGTTGCAACACGCATGTTTTTTTGGGCGCGTCTGAGGTGCACCGAGATGAAAGAATCAACTTTTTTTAATGCAGCAAGCGCACCGCAGGTCATGTTTGTGACATGTGACTATGACATGTGAATTAACCAATTCACAGCTCTACAGGACTTGCTTCAACCTTTCCATCCAAGGACGTCACAATATCCGGTTGAAAGGTCAGCCAACACTGGTTGCCAACTTCCGTAACCAAAAACATACAAGCGGTTTTGGTTGCTTGGTGACTGCAGGCGCAACAGTAACGCAACCTCCCAAGCACCTTGGATAAAAGGATGGTGTTTACTATGTGCTTTTAGACACAACATCTGAACGACCCCTAAGAGTTCCATAATCTGAAGAGCTACGGATCATTCTGTTGAATTAAAAAATCTTCATATTTGATGAGATGCTTTCAAAATATTTGAAATTATCTTTAATCTTTTTTCGATTATTTTACCCTCATAAACTCTGATGTATCCACCTGTTTCTCTATCTGTGCCTCTTTCAAAACCACAAATCTATATTTTAAATTCTGGTGGAAATCATTGTTTGCAAACATACCAGACAGAATATACAGTACATTTTTGGCGGTTTGGTGTGCTGTACAAAAAATGGTGGATCAAGACTTTAAACCCATCTGGAATTCATACAGTATTAGAACACAACCATCAATGTTCACTGGTTTCAAGGAAATCTTAAACAAATCATTTTATCAGTGAACAAACTCACATCCCTCACCCTCTCATGATTCTTCAAAGCCTCCATCAGATGGCCTTTCCCAAGATGAGGATGCTCATGAAGAAGACCATGATGAAGAAGAGCCACATGAAGAAGCGATCCATGACCTTGGCGACCTTCCTCCATTCCCCAATGCGCTGCTGTGCAGATCGCTGATCCTTGTATGAGTTGGCAATGTAGTCAATGGTACTGCACAGTCCCTGGTGCTGGCAAACACACTGGGTTCTCACCAAGAGCTTCCTCCTGTTCTCCCCAGCTCCGCCTCCTCCTTCACCTCCTACGCCTTTCTTTTCTTCGACACGCTCTCCTCCTCCTCCACAGGTACTGTTTGACTCCTCCTCCTGCCCATCACTTCCTCCAGAAGCTCCTTCCTCCTCTGAGTGGTCGATGGTCACAAACAGATCCTCTTTCCAGTCCGTCTGGTTGGTGAAATCCTGCCCCAGCTTCAGAGACTCCCCCGCCACATCCTCCTCCACCCTCCCTCCCCATGCCTGCCCATTCACATTCCAGTTTGTTCCCTTGGGGTTGCTGCCATTGGCCGATGGGGCTTCAGTCTGCTCCTGTGACAGAGGTTGTTTCCTGGATGAAGTTGTACTCAGGCAGTTCTCACCAACCTCGTAGACAAAACAGATGCGGGCGAGGTGGTTCAGGATGAAGCGCTCGGCCCACTCTGGGACAGGACGAGCCTCTGCACCGCAGTGGTGAATGTTCATAATGAAGATGGTGAGTGCTGTTGATGCAGTGACCATCGTCATGGTAGCAATGTAGTACTTTCCTGTTGAGAAGGAAATGGACAATAATTTACAGTTCAAAATCAGATCAAATCCATGTATAGTATTAAAGACAAATGATTGATGGAGAATACAGGAAGATAATGATACACTGAGTTCAAACAACCACAAGAGGTCACCTATCAGAAAAACATAAATATAGCACATAACATAAACACTATAAATAACCAATGCTATCTTTTCTTGTGAGGACAGTCACTGTTTACAATTACAAGAAAAGTTACTGTGATCTGCTGATGCGGTATTCACAACTTTTTGAACTTTTTTCTGAATTGAGTTGTTGTCAGCCCCTGAAGCGAACACAACGATGATTGCCTTCAGATTTCAACTTCCAAAGAATATGGTGTATCCCTTTGGTATAGTAAAACTACTTAACAGGGCACCTTACATGTACAAAAACCACCTTGATCACCACCTGCTTGACTTAGAAACTCAAAAAATGAAAAACTTAAAAGTCAGGGACTCCTCACCTATCAGCGGGACGCTCTCGGAGGGCGGCATGCTCTCAGCCACCAGCAACTGAAACACAGTGAGGGCCAGCAGCACCGTAACACCCAGAGAAACCTTTTCACCCGAGTCAGCCGGGAGGTAGAAGCCTAGTGGAGCCAGGAAGGAGATCATCATGCAGGGGATGAGGAGGTTGAAGATGTAGAAGGAGGCACGTCTCTTCAGGTGGAGGGTGAAGGTGATGTCTGGGTACGGGTCAGAACAGCAGCCGTACAGGATGACATTCTTCTTGGCTGGCATGCCCAGAACCTGGTTAGAAAATGGTTTGGTTTTTAAAAATTTGGTTCAGGAATGAAGCCTTGTTCTGAAAACAAGACCAAGGTAAGCACTCACCTCCCACTCCACGTTGGGGACAAAGTCGGCCAGGTCAGCGCTGTCCAAGGCATTGGACAGGTCCATCTGGTTGCCATTGTGAGTCCAGGAGCCGAAGGTGAGGTGACACTGCTGCATGTCAAAGGGGAAAAAGGCCACGTCCACGGAGCAGGAGCTCTTGGTGATTGCCGGCTGGTCCCACATGACCTGGCCATCATGACGGAGAACCACGTTGGTCTCCATGGAGCTGGAGAACTCGTCGTCTGCACTGTGGTGGAGAAAGTGGAGGAACATAATAACCCAGCATTTCTGCCATAATCAGAGTGTTTCCCTGCCAATGTCCTGCAGTCTGACAGGAAGTCACACAAACCTGTTATACAGGACGATGTCAGGTCTCCATACGTAGCTGCTGGGTATGCGGATGGTGTCGAGGCCGTCGTAGTCCTCCTTCTTCCAGGTGAGGTAAGCATCCATCCACACCTGGCGGATCCACAGGTAGGTGGTCAGGATCTGGTTCCTCTCATCCTGGAGAAAGTACACCACACAAACAATGAATTATTTTTACTTATTTGGATCCCTATTAGCCACTACCAAGGTAGCAACTACTCTACCTGAGGTCCGCACAAGTACACATTACATCATAATGCAAAATAATAGTGTGATAAAATCCAAGGCAAAGGGGAACAAAACAAACAAACAAAACAAAGAATCAACAACAATAAAACTACTAATTACAATAATAACAACAACAATAACGAGCACCCAAACTATATCTTAAGTATTAATAGGACACAAATAGTCAGCAAAAGCATTTGATGCATGGGTGTGATTATACACAACATGCAACACAACATCTAGATCAGTTAGGATATGATTACCATGTCGATGATCTGGGAGAGGGTGATCTGCAGCGTGACGTTGATGATGTGGTCGGTGTCCTCCACTGGCCGCAAAGCATTGGTGTAGTTAGAGAATAAGTCAGTCAGCAGCTTCTGAGCTAAGCGACCATGAGCGGCCAAGCATACTGGAGAACAAAGAGAGAGAGGCGAGGTGAGAGGAAGGGGTGTGTAGAGTTGTGAAGTTGGAGGAGCTATTTCCAGAAGTAAAAATCCCATTAATTTTTCCATGACTCAGTTTGAGCACTACGGCTTGGAGCGACATCAAACTCTCCCGGTTGAATCATCAGCACAAAAAATGAACAACTGCATTAGAAAAAATCTGGTTCTTTTATAAGAAGTCAAATGTACAAGACTGTGTACATAAAATTTCAGGATAGAAGTGAACTACGACTTCCAAGGTGCATTTCAGCAAGAAACAGCCAGAGCTTGAAATTCAGTCACGTGTGAATTTCGGCGACTATGGCACCACATTTTGTTTAGAACTTCAAAGATGAAGCATCTGAAATCATTATCGCTCTGATTCACACCTCTGACTGACTTCCATTGCAACAGTAGCCAAGGGTCATGGGTACTGTAGTATTTTTAGCCGTCCACCATAATGACAGACCAAACCTGATTTCTCAGAAACAAAGATGAAATAATTGAAAATGGTGATCATAATATAAACCTGTTGGATCATTGCATTATCCAGGAGAGTGGAGATGGAATAAATCACATTTTAAATCCAATTTATTACACTTTTTTGCTTCTGTTGGGAAATTATGTAACTGTTTTGATTGTTTTAGAAATTTTGTAGAATCAACTTCATAGGAATCAGTTTCTTGATGTTTAACCTTCAGTTAAATTAAACCACTTTTACATAAATTATACTATTGTCCTGTTTTTAAAACTTTGATGTAACTCTTCACATTTCAAATGTTGACCTGATTCTTTTGCATGTTATTTTGGACGTTACGAGGTTGGAAGTGTGTATAAAGTAATTTTCTCTGCCGCTGTCTTCCCTGCAGTGATTCTCTCTTAATCCTGAATTGTCTCCTATCAACAGCAGTACACCTGCAGCTCAGTCCGTCCCACAGAAACACTCTGCACACACGCATACAAACCACATTTCCCAGTTCAATTAACCGGGGAATCACCTCAGGTTTTACACTTAAACAGAAAGCGTCTGCAGACCAGCAGCAGACTGATAATTCCTTTAAATTCTGTGACAACTAATTATGATGATGGCGAGGGTGGTCACAGGTGGCCAGAGATGTTTTCTTGCAGGGACTGGTCTGGGACATAGTTATTTAATGGTGGGGCTGTAGAATTTATCGGGTTAGGCATAGGAAATGCAGGGAGGCAGAAAGAGAGGAAAGCTTCCACTGCTGAACTTCATGGTGCTGAATGTTACTAAACTGTTACTTCAAAATGAAATATTTCAACAACGTCTAAAACCTCCTCACACCTTTCCAGTGTTGGAGATGCAACATTTGCCTTTATGGCAGAATGAAAACACTTTCTATGGGGCCAAGGTGCTAGACAATAAATATTAGTGCACAACAAATAAATAATAATAAATAGACAAAAGAGACAAAAACCTTTTAGTTTTTTATTCCTTTTCACTTTTTGTGCATGCAACTCTGTGACTGAGAGATTGACCAAAAGTGTGCACCCTTATCTCCTTTTGTAAAATTCATCACGTCTCTCTATGATGGCAGGTTTTTCATCCTGCCTTCAAGTACAACAGGTAGAAAATGGCAAGAATAAAAGCACAACTAAAGAGAACCCAAAACAACTTTAGTTACTCTGTATTTCATTGTGGTTACTTACTAAATAATAAATATACAGATAAAACTAAAAGCTTTACTACGTTAGAAGATAAAGGAGAGAAAAGAGAGAGAGAGGCGAGCATAAACATGAAACTAAACAGAAACCGGCACACATTACTTGGTCTGTATTTCATTGTGGTTACTGTATATAGAATATATATACACACAGCTAGGACTGCAACAATTAGTCAATTAACTGATCAACATAAAAATAATTGCCAACTATTTTGATAATAGATTTATTGTTTTGAGTCTATGACAGTAAAGTGAATAACTTTTCAGGTTGCATCTTGGGCTTTGGAAAACAATTATCAACATTTTTCACCATTTTATAGACCAGACGACTAATCGATTAATCAAGAATAAAGAAGAACAAAGAAGACATCAGATTTCATGCACTGCTGAAAGCTGAAATGTCCACAATGACAGAATCTGCAACAGCGTCACAAATATGAAGCATGTTTGACTCTCTGGAGCCAGTCGTAAGGCTCAGAACAGCAGAGTGTTTATCACCTGACAGCAGGTGATAACGAGGTGCAGCCAGGTGTGGATTCTGGCTAGCAACTCTGGGCTGGATCACCAAGCAGGGCGCTGCCTTTAGATATGTGTGCGGACACACTTTCTATAAAAAAATATGTCTCAAACATATCCCAGACTTAAAGGACAGTTCACAATTCTTAAAACAGTCAGGTCCACAAATTAGAAGATCCTTTCATAATGCACTTACAATGGAAGTGATGGGGGACAAAATCCACACATTTCAAAGTTTATCTGAAGCTAATATGAAGCTTCAGCGTCTAAATGAGTCTATATCTTTCAACGTTACAGAATTTGATGCTAAAAAGACTGTAAATGTGGCAGATATCCACTTGATATGACTAACTCAGACTGCTGAAGCCTCATATAAGCTTCACATCTACTTTTAAATGACTGTGTGGACACACTGTGGATTTTGGCCTCCATCACTTCCATTAAAGCACATTTGAAGGGGATCTTTTAATATCCAGTATGAACAGGAGGAATGATTACAGCGAGGAAAACCTCTTTCACTGTTCATATGGACACCTGACTGCTGTTTTAAGACACACTTGAAAAATTGTGAACTTGTCTGTTAATAGAAAGATGTCCATAAATACATTTATTGTGGATATTCATCATCTTCAGAGGAAGAATCCTAATAATTTTCAGATCTGGCCTCGTTCAGCACCTAAACTAGAGCTGGCATTGAAGATACAAAGACAGAATAACAGGTCACACTATGTAAATAAAATCCTTACTCTGCAGTCACTCTGCATTGTCATTTGTGTATTAATAAGGAGAGAGTAAAGGAGAACAGTATCTGGAAAAGCACAGCAGTAAGAATGAAATACATATATAATAATAATTAAGGTGTACTGACTGTAACGGGTGAATATGTGCAAAAAAATAGTGAACTGTGCAAACTTGCCATGGTAAGCATGCATGATTGATGATTTTGACTTTGAACTTTAACTTTGACTGTCTGTTGTTGAGGAGATGCAAAAAGCTTTTTCCACTCCCACAGCTAGATTAGTAAAGAGACCAGAATGAAATGCCACCACAAGACACAAACTCTGAGAGCTGGAAAAACAGAACCACCTTCACTATCTTAATTTATAGCCCCCAATAACACCCTGACAGTCAAAACACAATCACACATCAAGTGTTTGAGGTTTAACATCCACAAAAAGTCTGATCAGATCAGCGGAGTCCTGGAGACCTTTGGATAAAGAATCTAGATTATATTTTATGTTCTCTAAAATTCAGATCTGATAAAAGTGTGTAAAACAGATTAAGACTTATCTGAACTGCATCTTCAGTCCAGCAACCATATAAGTAAATATTTAACTGCGAAACACTCTGCAGTCGTGTGAATTGTGTATAAAATAGTTAACAACAAAGACTCAACTATCAGCTGCAGTCAGTCATCTTCAAGCAGGTTTGCAGCTTTGAACAGTCAGAGTTCACCAAGACAAACAGAAAGATTCATAACTGTGAGAGGAGAAAGTAAAGACAACATGCCTTGCACAAAAAAGGAAGTGCACGAGACCATGGTCATTGATCACCAGACAACAAGAAAATACTAATATGACTGTAGGACACTCAGAGGGTGGGGGAGGGGGGATTGAGTCCTAACATCTTTTGTACAGAAATGGAAATGTGGAAGTGAAGCTCTGAATCTGTCACACAAACATGAACAACAGGATGTCTCCTAATGAGAAACAGAGAGACTCCTCTGCTCTGTCTGTTCAAGGCTTTTTATCAGGACTAATATAGAAAGGACAAGAGCTGAAATGATAGCTGCAGCACAAACAGCTCAAAGCTTTTTTCCTATTTTCATGAGTCTCTCAGTCCAACACTTTCATCCCAGGCAAGATATCACAACAACTGCAGGCCAGAATGCTATTAAATTTGACACTGTATATATAGACGGGTGACAAATGAAAGTAAAACCCAACAAAAAGCTTCCGAGTAAGGTGTTGAGAACAGTTTCAATGCTCATTGTCACAGATTCTCCACATTACTGCTGGTATAAACATCATTTATTCCCTCATTCTGTGTTTTGATAGCTGCGGTGGAGAGTACTGCCTAACACGCTCGTACAAAATCTCTTATAGGTATTCAATATACTAAAGAAGCCTTAAAATCTCTTTAAGACCCACTAAAACCACCTACAGGACCCCACGAACCTCCTCAGTGGCTTCAAGAGCCATCTAATGGATTAGGGTGGGTGAAAAAAATCAATTCACATAAGAATTGCGATTCTTATCTTCTACAAATTCTGAATGATTCACAAATAGCCCAAATCAATTTTAGTTAGTTTAGTTTTAAATGTTAGTTAATGTTACGTTGACGTAACGAAAAAGGCAGAACTCAATTGCGAGCAGTTTACAGCGAGCACACAATAGATTTATCTTGTAGTTCACCTTCAAAAAAGACTTTTTGATTTAATGACTAAATAATTACCTTCAGCAGTAACAAACAAGACCGGCTGACTAACGCTCACTGCAGCACTGAAACAGCTTAAACCAACTCTGAGGTGAAGAAAATAACTCAGTGCTCAGTCTGCTTCACATCAAAAACCCTGCTCCTGCTCAGTATTGTAAATAATGTCTTTTCCCGGACCTAACAGTGCAGCAGAGAGGCTGCTCTCCAGTGCTGGAGACATGATGTTAATAACACAGCGGAGCACTAAGCCTCCCCTCCCCCTACTCCAGAGTGAACACACCAGCTTCTGTTTTTATAAAAGACATTTAACCAGCGATGTTGGTCAGTAAATTACACTTTAATTTTGCTATTCTCATATAGGCAGAATTACTGTACGATGTCCAAATTAATGCAGTTTTTTCAAAAACAAAAAAAGCTGCATACTGTCACACTCTTTTCTCTGGTAACAGTGACCTTCATCATTTATTTATCTTGACAGCCAGTTATGTTTCATGTTGCATTTCAGTGGTCTAAGTAAAAGTAGGGGTAAGAGACTAAAAATAGTGTCACCTTTTCTATTCATTCAATCAAGAATCGGTTTTGAATGGAGAATCGATTCTGAATCAAATCGGACACCAAGAATCTGAATCGAATTGTGAGATTACCAAAGATTAACACCCCTATTAACGGACTTCTTCAGTGAACACTAGAACCTCCCAAAAGACCAATAGAACTTCCTTTGTGGCTTCAAGAACCACCTAAAGCACCCCTATTTAAAGACCAGAACATCTTCAACGCCCAAAAGAACTTCCTGTAAACTGGAACCTCTTTAAGGACCAATAGAACATCTTCAATGACCACTAGAACCACCTAGAAGACACCTTGAACTTCCTCACTGGCACCAAGAAGCTCCTCAAGGACCACAAGAACCCCCTCACTGTCAACTAGAACCACCTCAATGACCTCAAGAACCACCTAAAGGACTCCTAGTACTTCTTTAAGGACCACTAAAACCTCTTTAATGACCACTAGAACCACCTAAAGGACCTCTAGAACCTTTCTCAACAGTATGTCTTGTGTCTCGCTTAACATGTTTGGATAGGGACAGGGGTTTTCTGAAAAAACATCTAATATCATTTATTCAATATTTATGTTTTTTAGTGGGCTCTAATGAACATCGTTAAAGGCTGCATAAGGCATCATAAGTCCTAGATGTTTGCGTACATGTGTAATAACAGCAGGACAGAGAGAAGCGAACACTGTACAAGACAGATTACAGCTACAAACTGCAACAATGACTTTAGAAGAAGATGTTGGGGAGTTTTATGGATACGGACAAAACCAAGTCACGCTGATGAAAGTACCTGCGCTGCCAATGCTTGTAGTTCTTTTAATGGGAGCTGTAGTTTTTTCTGTGCACACAATGAAAACATTTAACTTTGTTAAAATAAGAAGTGACGTCATGACTTCAGCTCTCTATAATGAGACTAAACCTAAAAATAATGAGTCTGTGGTGATTTTCTGCCAGGAGAGATGGTTACAGTCCTGAAGTCTTTCTATAAATCCACCTGCAGCTCTGCTTCTTATTGTTTCACGGTCCGGTGAGCAGACGAGTCAGCAGTTTGTGCGACAGCAACAACTTCCTGAGGAGTTAAACTGTCAGCACTAACAGCTGAGAGCACGCCAGCTGGCACACACACACACACACACACACACACACACACACACTGCAGCACATATTCATCATCATCATCTTCTTCACCATGATGATCTTTAACATCATCTTCATTTCCTTCATCATCACCATCATCACTGCCACGGCAACGTGTGAGCCCATACATTCTAAGTGCACAGATGGTCAGAAGCATGTGCATCACGGCTAAGTGCAAAAAAACAGATGAAGGCAAGCTAAGTCAATATGACCTAAGCTCTGTGTGTGTGTGTGTGTGTGTGTGTGTGTGTGTGTGTGTGTGTGTGTGCGTGCGCAGCTGACACTGATCCTTAAGCACTAAACATTATCCCAATCACATTCACAACCCAGTTTCATCCTCCACTTTTAAATGTGATTGTTGAGCTCTTAGATATATATCTGTTTAGTGATTTTGTGATTCTGACGGAGCAAAATGTTGACAAGACGTCCGGTTGGGACTCTCACTTAAAAGACGGGTTCATAAGTGTGTCTTAAAACAACAGTCAGGAGCCCAAATGAAGAGTGAAACCTGTTTTTCTTGCTGTAATCATTCCTCCTGTTCATACTGACCATTAGAAGATCCCTTCATAATGCACTTACAATGGAAGTGATGGGGGACAAAATCCACAGTCCTCCTTCTGTGCAAACATGGATTTCAATGTTTATCTGAAGCTAATATGAAGCTTCAGCGTCCAAATGAGTCAAATCAAGTAGATATCTTTCAACGTTACAGTCTTTTTAGTGCCAAAGTCCCTCTTTTTGTTACTATACTTAGGAATGACCCTGATGAAGGCCACAAGCTGAAACATGTTCTATCATCTATAACTACTATTACTACAATACTGTTGCTGGAGTTTTGATATCTTTAGACCCACTCTGTTTCTAAAACCTTTACTTACACATAAGAAATATTAGATTTTGGACACTTTTTGAACAAATTTTCCTCCAGCTCCTACATCAGGAGAAAATGATCATCTCTGAAGGGTTTAAACCACCGTTAAAGATATTTATGACCCTCAGAGGATGAACCTGCGGACAGGATCTTCACATTCTGGATGTGTGTGTTAGTTTCCAGCTGAAGTGTGTTTGGATTATCTCTGCTGTTTCACCTCTGCAGGTCACTCCTCCTCTTATCTGGAAGGACGGTGTGATTGACAGCTATAATCCCCAACGCCATCATTCTTATCACCGCTCAGTGAGCCTCAACTCATTGTCCCAACATCAATCACACACACACACGCACACACACTACAAACTACAGTCTCAAACTGATTTGTTCTCCACCACATTTTGGGCTGCAACCAACGATTATTTAGTTGATTAATCTGCCGAATATTTTCTCGATTAATCAGTTACTAAAGAAAATAACGATAAAGGCTCATTACAACTTCCCAGAGCTCAAAGTGACGCCTTTAAACTGTTTTGTTTGACCAACAGTCCAAAACTGAAATATGTTTCATTTACTATCATATATGATGAAGACAAGCAGCAATTCTGCATGAACGAGAAGCTGCAACCAACAAATACTTTTTGATTAAAAATGAAACTGAAACAATTAGTTTATTATCTAAATGGTTATGATTCATTTTTCTTTTTATGGATTAATTGATTATAGATTTTTGGTCCACATCTTCAAAACTCTTCACAGAGTCGACTTTACCAACACAGCAGCTCATTTTACACACAAAATCAAATCCTTCCAGCAGACACGAACACAACAACTCATGTGTCAATCAGACACACTGAGATAAAAACACTAACAACAGGCAGCACATGAGGATCTTTTTATTACATCACTGTTTTATTGTGTATATGTAGTTTTTAATGGTTGATGGTGTCAGAAATGTGTATATTATTTTACTCAATCATCAGTACATTTTGAAGTATGAAGGACAAACAGTTTGTACAGTGAGATTATGCTAGAAAAGAACTAGTTTGTACGACATCAGAAGATAAAAGTGTTAATAGTTGTTCTGATGAAAGATTCTCGTATTGAAACGTTACAGAAATTATATTTCTGTCTGCATACTGACACCTTTAGTGGTTGAGATATTGTTACTTGATGTTTAGCAGGTGTAATGTTTACCATGTTCAACATCTTAGTGCTAATTAACACTAAACACACAGTACAGGTGAAGCTGATGGGAAGGTGACTAGTTTTGCAGTATTAAGGTGTAATCTGGGGAATGTGAATGTTTTCACATGATTTTCACATCAGTCTGTCAAATAGTTGAGCTACATTATTTCAGTGGTGGAGCGACCGACTAACCTGCTCCTGTATGACTGATTTCTGATCTGACATCTCTGGTTAAGGTTTGTTTTAGGCACAAAACTGCTTTGTTAAGGTTGGAAAATGATAATCAGGGTTAGAAGATGACAGCGATACCGTCTGTATCTGCAGGATGGATGTGCAGTGGTTTGTACAGCTGACAAACAGCAGGTCTGACTGTCGGATTGTTCGTTCTGAAAGTTTCAAAAACTGAGCGACACAAACCTCCGAGCATCTGACAGGAGATTTTTACCACTTTGCAGTTTATACTGGCCTTTAAACACACACACAACTATTGGAGTTTTCCTTTTTGGGGTTTAGATGGAGGACAAAGGAAGGACCTTATCATTTAATTCAAAATTCAAATCAGATTTGTTGCTAAAAACACTTTCCTACATTCAAAAAAATCCCTAAAATATCAAAATTCTCAAACTTCAAAGCTATACTTTGCTCTTAATTACAGTTATTAGAAGTTTTAACACATTAAACAGATGTTTTAGAGCTCCTGATTTAAAAATAATTCTTTTATTAATTGGACCATTGTTTCTCAATGAAAGCGTGACACTGAGTTTGGACTTGGCCTCTCTGACCTCCACCTCACGGCTGTAAACTCTTTTCTGTTTTGTCCTCCTCTCCTTATCACTCAGAGGCACAATGAATCCTGAACGCCCCCGTTCACTTCATGTTCAATAAACACACCAAAAGGATGAACACATGAAGGTTACTGATAAAGGCTGTGGGTTGAGATTAACAATGTTGGGAGTTCTGAAAAGTAGAAATGAAATTATTTGATTAGTCGATTGACAGAAAAAAAGGAAACTATTTTAATAATGATTTAATTAAGTCATTTTTCAAGCAACATTACTAAATGTTGCTTTTCTTAACCATATATGATTGTAAGCTGAATATCTTCAAATGAAACAAGCTACTTGAAGGCATCACTTTGGATTTTAGGAAATTGCGATGTGCATTTTTCACCTTTTGGACATTTTTCAATCTGTAAACCAAACAATTAATCAATTATTCAAGAAAATAAGCAGTTAATCAATCATCAGATATAATAGTCATTAGTTGCAGCTTTATTGCTAATTATTACTATTTATATTATTAAGACAGTTTGGAACACAAAATAAAATCTCTCCTGATGCTTTTTTAAAGGCTGAACAGTTAGTGATCAATATTGATTGATTAAAGTGATGCAGATGAATGTTCATGAGCTTCAAACCAACAAACAGATGGATGACTTTAATCCTCAGTTTGTATCTTCTTCTCTGACAGCTGTCAGTCATTTCCTGTTTAAACCCTGAGCTCTTTTTTATCAGTCAGGAGGCAAAAACACTATTGAGCTTGTTCTTAAAATTAAATGATCATAAACAGGCCTAAATATATTTTTTAAAAATATCCAGAATTTCTGAGGAATAACCCTGAAAAACCTTTTTATTATTCACGAAAAGTCCCATCATTGTTTTAACTCACGGGCCGATCGTCAATTAATATATTTTTTTACTTTAAAAGTATCTGAAGTGAAGCTGAAAATGTTTTTACCTGGAAGAAAGAAGAGGAGCGAGAGAGACGCGATCGATCCGCTGCAGAGAAGCTTCATCCCGCTCTGATAACGCTTATTGATCCGGTAAATAACGATCGATTCTCCAGCAATAGTGTGATCACAGATGTGTGTAAGTGTAATAAGTGTACTGACCGCTGAGCAGAGAGGATAAAACACACTGAGAGAGAGAGAGAGAGACAGAGAGAGAGAGGGAGAGAGACAGAGAGAGAGAGGGAGAGAGAGAGACAGAGAGAGAGAGAGAGAGACAGAGAGAGAGAGAGGGAGAGAGAGAGACAGAGAGAGGGAGAGAGAGAGAGAGGCAGAGAGAGGCAGAGAGAGAGAGAGAGAGAGAGAGACAGAGAGAGAGAGAGAGGCAGAGAGAGAGGCAGAGAGAGGGAGAGAGAGAGAGACAGAGAGAGACAGAGAGAGAGAGACAGAGAGAGAGAGGCAGAGAGAGAGAGAGAGAGAGGGGCAGAGAGAGACAGAGAGACAGAGAGAGAGAGGCAGAGAGAGAGAGAGAGAGGCAGAAAGAGGGAGAGAGAGAGAGAGAGAGAGGCAGAGAGAGAGAGAGAGAGGCAGAGAGAGAGAGGCAGAGAGAGGGAGAGAGAGATGCTGCTGCTGATGCAGGTCGGTGTGTTTGCTGTAGTGCGGTGGTCACTGATGTATGAGGGGTCATTAGTGCCACACATGCTGCAGGCTGAATGGGGGGGGGGGGGGGGGGGGGGTATTCAGAGCCCAAAGTGGCCTCTGTGGGAAATGTTCTCTATTCTGCATGAAATACAATTACAGATAAATGTCTTTTAATCTGGACGTGCTCTATGTTTGCTGCCTATAAAGCAGGAGTTTAAAATTCCTCCTTAAAATATGGCTTATTTGTTATACATACATTTATACATTTTATACTTATGAGCCAGGGTTGTTTATGTTAATAGGAGAACTGCGTATTGACATTTCGTATTAGTATGTGTTTCTGTGCATGTATGAAAGCGTGTTGTGTATTCATGTATGTGTAAGTGTGACCAGGGGGGTGTGCAGGTATGTGTGAGAGAAAACAACAACAAAAAACAGCAACAAAAAAGAATAAAATAATTAAGTCTTAATCTTGACATAATGAGCCTAAAAAACGTGTAATGTTTAATTTCTTAATTCTCAAGCCACAGCACCGGGATGATAAACAAAGATAAAATCCTAAAAGGTGATTTTAGGAAAATGTAAACAAACCATCAAATTTAGTGTCAGTGTTAGTCGGGGTTTTTAAAAATACATCAGCTAAGCTGTTCAGTGAGTTAATAATTAAAGGACAGGTACAACCACTTGTCTGATTCCTTTGTAACAGGAACCAGAAGCTGCTTGTACCTTGAACACATCAGGTGACAACTGCTTAACTCCCCCATCACCCAACACACCTCCCCCCTCCTCACCCGTTCAATTTCAACAAATGTGTCCATGATTATAAACAGAGTCAGAAACGGCAGAAACGCAGCCTCATTAGTTACTATCCCAACTCACTGTGATGCTGCAGCTTGATTTTGCAGTAACAGTCTGAACAAAATGCTGCAGAGTAGATTTTGAAATATATCGTTTTAATGTTGGTCTGTAGCCTTTTCAGTCTTACCAGCCACCACACAAAACTTTCATGTGACACTCTGAACATCCACACGCAGGTTTTGTGTGCTGCTATGTTTCGCTAAAAGGGGTTCAGACATTTCAGCCAGCTGTTCAAAATCTGTAAACAACATTGAAGCTCCAGAAGAACTCCTAAAAAGTAACTGTGTCCTGTGTGGCATCCGACTCCTCGTGCTACGTCTGTACTGGACACACAGAGATGAAACCGACAAACTTTCCCTAAATGTCAGACTGTTCCTTTAAGATAATATCAACATCATAACTCACAATAAGATGCTGAACTTTAACTCATCTTCCTCCTCAATTTGCACATAAATCTTCTTCTTCAAAGAGCCGGATGAGTAAATGAATAATAAATAATAAAGTTTGAAAAGTGAGGACATTAAGAGGAGATTAACGGATTAGCAGGAAATAAATTGGCTGACAGACACAGTGGGGATGAAGTCAAAGAGTCAAACACCTCCCTCCTTTATTTTCCTTTTAATGGGATTAAATGTTCCTGTTTGACCTGCTTGGTTTTATTTTTATAAGCTAGTGATTATGAAACATGAGTGTAATATTTCAGCAATTAGAAGAAAAGAAACAGACAAAGTTTGTCTTTAAATTATAGTGGATTCAGTTTGTTAAAAAAAGAAAGACTTTTGTTTTCTTTGTTTCCAGTTTAAGTTTTGGTTTCAGCTTTAATTATAAGCACACAAACACATGAGGTAACAGGATTATAGGCCTATCTATCACCAGAGAAGAAAGCTTACCTTAACCAATCAGACATCTTCAATGTCTCGTCGTATTTTAACTGGAGATTTTTAGCATCATGTCAGAACATTTTACTGCATTTTACTATTTTTTATCCAAACCCTTTCCCTAACCCTAACCAAGTGGTTTTTGTGCCTAAACCTAACCAACGGCGTTAAATGAGATAAAAGGTTTAAAATGCGGCGTTAAATTGGCAACATCACCTGCACGCTACATTGGACTTTGGCGTATGCACACGGGTCAGTGTGTAATGTGTTTGGCTCGTAGTGATGAACCTACAGAGAATTATCAGTGACTCTGCAGCTCCCCTCGGCTTTACGGAGCTTTATAGTGTTTATCTGTCCGGCTGCAACTTTACTGTTTTGGTTCACTCTCAGCGCTCTCATAGCGTCGTTTTCAGAGAAAAAGCTGTAAAAAGCCACTGTACACTACCTGCTCAGCACCAAACAGCAAACAGACACAGTTAGCTGTAGACTAGCTGGTGAACATAGTGGAGCATTTAGCAGCTAAAGAGCCAGATATTTCCCTCAGGAGTTGGTAGAGAGCAGAAACAGCTAACAGAGAGTGAATATTGGACTTACATTCACCAGGTGGACAGAAACACGACTCCTAATGAATGATAATGTTGCTCCGTAACTGCTGGATGTGGAAATAAGCAGCTGTTTGCTAACAAGTTCAACATATCAACTTAAAAGCTGATGATGTGTCAGAGTTGGTCACTGCTTGTTTCTGATGAAAACTAGTGAACAAAACATCAGTTAATGCAGGTTTGAGGCTTCATCACAACAGTATTTAAGACATATAAAATTCAAGGTGACCAATAGAAAGCTGTCTTGAGAGTGCTGACCTTTGATAGGACCTCTAGTTTTTATCTTCTTTTTTTAATTAATTTTTAGCTGATTTGGATCTTTCAACAACAAGGCAAATAAGAATATGTCATAAAGGACAGAAAATAAAAAGCCTTTAAGAAAAGACATAAAAGAAACACAAGGTAATATCAAAAACACACAAATAGGACTTTAAAAGAGTAAAACAAAATAGAATATAAAATAAGCTAAAATGGAATAAAAAAGAAGACAAAGTTCCAGTACAGTGAGAGAGACTGTCTCTACTGTATCCTATCTAATATACCTACAAATGTAATTTAATAAACAACAGAGGCAAACAGAGAAGTTTTAAGCTTCGATTCGAAAGAAGCGAGGCCCAGACAGTGAGAGTTTTCTGGGGTTTGTTGAACACACGTGGTGTTTAAAGACTGAAAGCTGCTTCTCCATGTTCAGTTTTGACTCTGAGAGGTCTGGACGGTTCATAACGTAGCAGTAGATCAGAAATGTATTTTTGCCCTAAATCATTTCATGCTTTATAAACCAGTAGTAGTTTTACAATCAATTCTGAAGCCACTGCAAAGACCTGAGAGCTGCAGAGATATGATCCACTAAGCTATAGCTATTCACTATAGCTTCAGACTCCCCGGCTGGCTTTGTTCATTTTTTTTCCTTTCAAGCAATTCGTCTCTTGTTGAATGAACTTGAAGGCGTCTGAAGGTTAATTGAGCTGGGACGCTGCTGTCAGCAAAAAAAAGTCCTCCTGGAAATAAAAGTAAGAGCCTTTCAGGTGGGCCGGGGGCCAAAGCTGGACTGAACCGGCCAACAGAACCCAGTTATGGAGCCAAACTTTAAGAATTTATACTGAGATTGGCAGGAGATGTTTCTAAGGGTGTTTTCAAACCTGTGTAGTTCAGTCTGGTTGAATGAGATTGTAGTTGGTTTTCCTCCTTGGAATGATTCATTTGTGCAGATCTGAACACAGCAATCGTACTCAGACCAACAACCACACAGAGACCCTTCAGAGGAAGTGGTCTCGGTCTGCTCACAAACCAATTCTGAAGCTGTTCGTTTGTGGAGGGAACGTGATCTGACCATGGATCCGCCCTACTCTGCCTCTGATTGGCTAGTATTCGTTGCCTTCGTTGGTTAGGTTGGTTAGGTTGGTTAGGTTGGTTAGGTTGGTTAGGTTTAGGCGTGAGGAGTGAGATGGTTAGGGTTAGGGTAAGAATATCAGGGTCAGAGCCAATCAGAGGCAGAGTAGGGCCAGGGTGAAACTGAACCAGCATGTTTCCACTGATTCAGACCAGAACAAGCCGACTATAGGTTTGAAAACGCACCTCAGTCTTGTTCTAAATGAACTCAATTTGCAATTTGTGGTGTGAAAGCAAAGCGGACCAACCACAGGATTTTATGATTTTAGCATGAATTAAAAAGATAAACTAGAATAAAATCCATCTGCTGATCATTAGAACTGTGAAGGCAGTGATACATAAAAAAGTAAAAACTTGAACTTCGTAAATCAGACTTTTATTAACTTAATTTGTTCAAACTCAGTATCCAATCAACAGGTCACAGCACTTTATTTTCCTCCTTTTCACTCTGTTTCTAATAAAGAAAAGGTTTGTTGTTGAAGTACCTCAAACTAACATATTACTTTTAAATCTGGCTGACATTCAAACTTGTACAGTACTGCCGGCCAAATGTTTACAGACTGTATTAATCACCATCTCATTAGGTGAGTTATTGCTGCAGTGTCCTCAAACCTATGAGACGACACAACACATAATATGTTGCTGTTTTTTAACAATTAATTAAAGAAATGCATAATGAAAAAAATACTTTGATGAAGCCGTTTACATGATTGTATCGATCTAAAGCTTTTCATTCTACTCTATCTTATATCCTCCTCAATTGTCACATCATATTGAAAAATGTGATGCAGCAGTGTTAGCATTGTAAAGCATTTCAACAATAAAACATGAACCGCTGAAAAACTGCAAACAAAGTTGGAAAGAAGTTTCATGATGCACAGGATTAAAGAGCTCAGGTAATCTGATGTCTCCCACATAACAGGCAGAATGCTGAGTTATAACTGACCAGTCTGAAGTGTAAAGAGGCTGCAGATTAATTAACATATGTGTCCTGCTGCCTTCAGATGCTGCAGGGATTTATTGACCTGAAGGAGAAGCTTTTCATACAGTATAAAGCAGCTGTGGACAACAGATACTGTCAGAATTAATCATATTAATTTATAAATCAATGCAAACTACTTTACTGCTTTAACCACATTAAACTTTATATTTTTTATGCCAATTTAAATGCATGTATTGGCTGGGGAGTGTTTGATTAAATATACTTTATATTTTAAGCATTATTCTGTTATTTCTGTGCATTTGCTGAAAGGATTTAGTTTTCTCTTATTGATAAAATCATTGAAGTGTCAGCAGAGTGAGATGCTTCAGAAACAGATGTGGTTATTAAACATTTATTCTCAGCACGGCAACACCAACAACTCGCTTTGCACTGCCTCATCTGAATAAACAACATCAACAGAGGAGAGGGGAGGGGAACTGGGAGCTTGAGTGGGCGCTGTTTCCACATGCTTACCTTGCGAGGCAGCTGGATTTGCGAGATCACGACATCACGCGAGAATAGATCTTATCAGGCTTTAAGTTATACGCTTGTGTCCGAACCACCGGTGATCCGGACCAATCAGCATCCTGCGAGGATTCTCACGTGATCTTGTGAATCCAGCTGCCTCGCAAGGTAAGACAGTGATAGACAGTGATAGACAGATGGTTCATCCAATCACCTGCCAAGTATTTTTTTGGAAGTGCCCGCCCTTTTCCAGTTTCCAAGGATGACTTCTCAGATGGTTCTGTGTAACAAACCATCTGGAGCATCAGGTTAAGTGTGTGCAGTTTCTCCTGATTCTTTTAATATAACGTTAGTTTTCAGACTGTAAAAAGTGAAGAGGTCTAATACTGCCATCAGAAAAAGTGCCTTTTTCCAAGCTTTGTGTGATTCATTTCTGGATGTGTCATTTAAAGGCTTGATGTGACTGTTACTTACTAGAAGTAATGTCTCATCTCTAAATAGTACAATAGTACAAGCAGAGCTGCAGAAAACAGTGACTCATCCTCATGAATAAATCATCAATTAGATCAATAAAGATAAAAGTAAATAGTGGTTTTAATAATCTGGTGTTGTACTTCACAACAAAACAATATAAAATGAAAGAAAGAAATTAGGATGGAGGGATGAAAAGAAATGAGTTTGGAAACTGGTGAATGTGATGAGGAAGAGAGAGGGAGGAAGGATGTGATGTCACCTTAAGCTCCACTAGGCAGCGCCAGAGAGTTTCAGGTGAGGCGACTGAGAACTTCAGTTAAGAAGGACTTAAGAACACATTTCTTCCCTTTTTACAAGATATATTTAAACATTAAAAATGTTTTTAAATTACCAATTTTCCAAAACTCACAGCCAGTCCAACAGGGACACTGTTTAGTAGCAGTGTAGTAGCTGTAATATAGATATAGTAGTAATAATAACAATAATAATACTAAACTTTATCATATAGCATCTTCCATGTATAAGATGCAGCTCAGGGTATTTTACATAAATTGTATAAAACTTTTAAGGCAATTAACAAACTAAAGGTTGCAAATAAGCAATAAAATACAACAGAGTAAAAATATAAAATATTTCTGTGAGATCCAATAAAAAAGCCCCCCAAAAAGAGTAGTTTTAACAGTAGTGACATTAGTTAATGTAAGAGTATATGTACAGCAGTTGTATTAGTTGTAGCAGAGGTATGGTAACTCATATTTGGTGGAAGAAGTAAAAGCAGCAAAAAATCAACGTGAATGTTACAAGTGTAAATCCTTAATGAATAAAAGTACAGAGTTATTATCAGCAAAATATCCCTACATACATAATGGATTATTATTATTAAAGCATCAACATGTAAGCAGCATTTTAATGTTGGAGCTTTATAATGATACAATCCATGTTATAAGTTGACTGTATGCTTTGTATACTGTGAAACTTGAATCTGAATAGTATCTAAAAAAAACTGCAGCAGAGTAAAAAAAAAGGTTTTTAACTGATTTAGAAGTATAAAATATCATAAAATGTAAAATTCAAGTGAAGTATAAATACTACAGAATGATACTTAAATAAATGTACTTTAAACCACTGGTAGTAATAGCAGTAGTATTGTTAATGGTATATTACGAGTTGTACTAGTAGCACTAACAGCATTTCAGACATCTGGTTCTATAATCTTTTTTTTCTAGAAAGTAATGAGATCTGCAGAAACCACAAAAATATGTAATAAATGTTTTTATACTTTATACACACACACACACACACACACACGTTGTCTTCATCTCCATTTTATTTATATAGCATAATTAATAATATTTATAATAACAATAAGAAGAATAACAATAGATCATCAATCTGTGCGTTATCTTTTATTTTTTGCTGCCAAACATTACATAATGACACGACTCCATTCTCTGATTGGCTGAGAGCCCTGTCAATCAATGATGTAATGGCCAATGACAGGAGGCGGCAGGCGATACGAACTGGCAGCCGCCATGTTGTGTCTCCGGGGGGCCCGGAGCGACGTCCGATAGTAAACAGTAGATGACGGTACCGCCGCTCGGCAGTTCGCAGGAAAGGGACCGCAGCTGGAAGCCATGAGCCGTCCGTCCTCAGCCGGTGCCGGTGGTGGAGGACTCGGGGCCGGGAAAGCAGGCGGCGGAAAGCACGGGGGACCGGGAGGTGCAGCTGCCGCCGCCGCTGCGGCCGCAGCAGCAGCAGCAGCCGCCGGTGTGGGCTCCGTGGCGGGGTCGGGGTCTGCAGCCGCTTCCTCCGCGGTGTCCCTGCCCGCAGCCGGCCTGCCCGGGCAGTCCGCTGAGCTCACGGGACTGTTCGAGTGCCCGGTATGCTTTGACTACGTGCTGCCGCCCATCCTGCAGTGTCAGGCGGGTCACCTGGTCTGCAACCAGTGCCGCCAGAAGCTGAGCTGCTGCCCGACCTGCCGAGGCCCGCTCACCCCGAGCATCCGCAACCTGGCCATGGAGAAGGTGGCCTCCACGCTGCCGTTCCCCTGCAAGGTAAGACCTCCGCAGACACACCTGTTCACGTGCTAACAGAGGGCCGACACAAACACGAGCTAACTGCTCACTTCAGTCCACTTTTTACAAAACTTCCTCGTTCTGTGTCATGCTAACCGGCGCTGACAGGTGTGTGCGTATCACATGTGACGTCACAGGGTGTCACAAGGACCAAAACAAACTCTGTTTAAAAAGAGTCCGTCTGAAAACTGTCTGTGGAAACTTAACGAGGCAAAAGTCATTTTTATTTGGAAGGTAAGAAACTTCTTCACAGAAGAGTGGAGCTGATTTATGTGAACCCCAAACCAAACAAGTCTGTCTATAAAGACATTTACAGCGTGTCTTTATTCACATGTATGAAACATTAAAGTGGAAACCAAAAAGTCTGTGCTTCAGATAATTCTTATAACTTTTTTGTTTATGTTGACTTGTTTGCTTTTTTAAATTCTTTTTGTGTTTATTGATCCAGGGAATCAATGCTCTTGTTTTTCTGATCACATTCACACACGCTATATGATGTTTGCGTGGCTTTCTCTTACATGTATGCAAATAATAACGACAATAACATGTTTTGTCTCTTCCGTTTCAAACCAGTCAATCAGATTTTTTGATGCTCAGGTCCTCACAACGTGTTTTTGAAATTTGGGATGTGTACTTTGGTTCCTCTGTGACCTACGTTCACCTGTAACACCCCCCACACCTGCTACAGCCTGCGTAAGGGCACCTCAGTGGTTCAGTGGTGATGAGTTAGCCACATACTTTTGGATACAGTGTTTGTTTTTGCCAAATCTTTTTGCGACAACACACAATGATCTTTATGCAACAAACAGTGTTCTTCCAGCTTTGTGTCAACAGTTTGTTTGTCCCCAGAAATCAGCAGATTGATGTTCATGGTGTCACAATCACATGTTCAGCTATCATGTATGAGTGTAATGTTTGGGTGTCTGTGTGCGTTTGGCGTGTAGTGTGTCTGTCAGCTGACAGTAGGACCTGCAGTCATATAGTTGGCTGTCAGAAGTGACTCTCTGATTGTGTTACAGACACATTAAAATTGAAGTGAGCGTCTGAGGCCGACTGCAAGCTGAAGCCTGAGGAAGAAAAGCAGGAGGAAGAGGAGGAGGAGGTCTGATTGGGAGGAAAAGAGGTCATGTAGGAGAAAGAGAGCTGAGTGCTGAAAGCTGATGCTTTTCTGCTCTGATCAGCGATTGATTTGATGGTTGACTCATTACAGAGATGAGAAATCTTTAAATTATGACTTTCATTCACACATATTAAAGCATAAACATCAACACCTACTAGGGATCAATACAGGCACTGCTTATCGGTATCGATACTAAGTAGTATGATAGCAACATTAGCCGCCTTGAGTCGCGACAGTTGCGTAAACTGTGACATAAAAAGTTAAACTACATCCAGACCAGCTGCAGTTTACAGCAGTGCTGTGACTCCTGGGGGCTAGCTCTGATCTTTAGGTGAATTTAACCGTCATTTTCATTCTGTTCCTCTGTTTGTTGACAAGACGTTATGATTAGAGAGTTGAAGCGCTGGGAGTCGACAGAACAGTGTGCGGATTCCACTTCGTTTGTCAACCGTCTTGCACATGAAATCCTAAAAAATATGTTTTCGTCCATCTGCGTTTTGCAGGGGGAAAAAACGTGAATTACCCCCCAGCTTGAAAAAAAAAATCCGATTTTAATTTTTTGCCAGCCCTACTACGACCTTCAAGGAAGTATATAAACGTAGTTAATCAAAAAACTAAATAAACAAGGCATAAAATAATGAAGAAAAAGCAATGTATGTGCAGAAATAATGACTCCAAAGGCCTTTATTGAGGTGTGACTTCTATACTGTATGTAATACAATTCCAGTTATAAAGGTATAATAGTTCTAGTGCTTTCAGTTAAATATGTTTCTTTGAAGGTTACTGTTGTATGATTTGGAGACTCTGCAGTGGAACATTTAACATCAGTTTGATGCTTTCATGGTTTTGTGGACGTCTGCAGTGTTGTGATATACTCTCAAACATTAGAACATTGTTCTATTTAACATCATGATATTGATTTCAGTCCTTCACTCCCCATCCTGGCTGCTGATGTCTCTTCACCTCCCTCAGTGAGGTCATTAATGTGATGAATCTGATCCTCCTGAGTGCTCACTAAATTCTCCATCAGTGCGTAATTGAATTAAAGTGTTTTTTTTATGGAGCTGCTCTCTGCTCGTCTGTCTTTTCCCTCCTCATCCTCCGTCTCTGCTTCATTCAGCTCTTTGATCTATTTTCTTTCTTTCTCTGCGTAACTGGCCGTCATGTCTAATCTTGCGACAGGTTTTGGGGTATTGTGGTTGTGTTTATTGAAGTAACTTAGTGTGACCATGAGGCACCAGAAACTTTTAAAGGAGGCATATCATGCTTTTTGTGATTTTCTGTTATTTATATCCTGTTCTGATGTTAAACATGCTCAAAGTTCCAAAACTTAAGGTGAACATATGTAAAATATGCTCACTGTAAGTCAAAAGTCAGGGCTTCAACCTGCTCTGAATGCTTCATTTGCAGTGTTACCTGTACATCATCCACGTCAGATCGTTCGCACATGCCCACAAACAGCTGTCTGTTCTGTAGCCTGTGTTGCTAAGGTGGTTGCTAAGGTGTTTCCATGTGTTGTTCACGTTGTCCACTCTCATATCTCAGATCTGATTCAGCTCCAACATGTACGGATGGATTTGAGAAGTTGACATTTGGAGTAAAGAAGGAGAAAAAGAAGTGAAATCCTGCTACTATAGTTTGTTTACGTAGCCTCCAGAGCCGGAGGAAGCTTCCTGAAGCTGACCAATCAGAACAGAGCGGGCTCATCAGGAGGGGGGCCTTAAAGAGACAGGAGCTAAAACGGCCTGTTTCAGACAGAGGCTGAACTGAGGGGCTGCATAAAGGGCCAGTATAAGATAAATAAGGAGTTTTTAACTGGAAATCATGCAAAGATATTCCAGTAGAGCCCCAGAATATAAATATAGAGCTGGACATGTGCAGAATATGTGTCCTTTAAAAAGCTTAACAGCTGCTGTCAACTCAGCAACACACACACATTTACACACAGGTATAACATATGATAAACACACACAGCAGAGTTAAAAGGAAAGAGAGGCATGAAAGCAGATCAGTGTGTCCTACAGTGTGTGTGTTTTTTGCTGTGTGTGTGTGTGTGTGTGTGTGTGTGTGTGTGTGTGTGTGTTGGGGGGGTGTCGACAGATGCTTGGAGGAGGAGGAGGATCACACTCAGCTGAGCGATACTGCCCATTTATTCTCTCTCACTCTCTCTCTCAGCTTTCTTTCTCCCCGCCCCCACTGTGTGTGTGTGTGTGTGTGTGTGTGTGTGTGTGTGTGTGTGTGTGTGTGTGTGTGTGTGTGTGTGTGTGTGTGTGTGTGTGTGTGTGTGTGTGTGTGTGTGCGTGCTGCAGCGTCTCGGTGACGGCGCTGCGCGGTCGGTTGGAGGACGAATGTTTTTCTGCCGCTCAGTCAGAGAAGAAGAAGAGGTAGAGAGACGTTTACAGAAGCAGAGAGGGAGAGTGTGTTTCACCTTGGACGGACGAACGCCACACAGCTGACAGAGTGTGTGTGTGTGTGTGTGTCGGCATCCGCGTGTCAGTGTGTGTTTTCGGTGCTTCAGGTTTTTTTCACCACAGAAGAAGAAAACAGTTTGTTTTTTATTTTTCTGCTGCTGCTGCAGGGGAGAGAGAGAGAGAGAGAGAGAGAGAGAAAGAGAGCGGGCGAGCGAGGGTCAGCTGCATTACTGCTGCGTCTGTTTAGATTCACCAACAGGAGCTGGTACGTGTGTGTGTGTGTGTGTGTGTGTGTGTGTGTACGTGTGTGTGTGTGTGCGTGTGCGTGTGCGTGTGTGTGTGTGCAGATTGGGGATGCAACTAAGAATTCCTGTGCTGATTGATTATGTATTGGTTATTGTTTTCATTCATGTAGTCGGTGTTGTTGGACAAACTGCAGCCGGTTAATGTTCAATATTTTGTTTTTTTGACTGGAGATAATCGACTTAAACAGCTGATAATCGGAGTTGATGATAGATTTTTATGTCAATCTGATTAATTGACTCATTGTTAAACTTGCCTAGTTGTGTGTTTAATGGTTTTCTTTTGTGTTTGTGTGTGTGCGTCAACAGTAGGGCTTTCACTAATGATTATCTTCGTTATTGATTCTACTGAGGATTATTTTCTTAATTAATGTGTCAGACTGTCTGTCACAGTTTCCCAGAGTGACATTTGACATGTTCAAATATCTTGTTTGGTTCGATCAACACTCCAAAACCCCAAAATATTCAGTTTACAATTATATAAAACAATAAAACAGAGAAGCTGAGACCAGAGAATATTTAGTGGTTTTGCTTGATAAATGACTAAATCATTATATTAATCTGTTAAAGATTCAAAAAGCTCAATTTATTTATCCACAAAAAATTGGAAATTTCACTGCTCACATCCTAATTAACCAACTCTGATTACCAAAATGCAGAAAATAAACATCCACAAATAAATCAAAGATAAAAAACAATGTAAAACTATATTCCAATCGACTGATCAGTTAATGGACCAGTTCTTCTGTTTCAGTTCCAGTTTACAATAATGTGTCTTTGTTACTGATCAAATGAGATTTATAATCTTGTTGATTTACTTATTGAGAGAATAGTTTCTGATTTTTAAAATTGTATTTAGTTCTTCTTCAGCAACTTTTTCAGTTTCAGCAGTTTTGGCTTCTTTTGGTTTTTGTAGATTAACGTTCAAAATGAGGGAAATTGGTTTGCAGTGTGCGCACATCATTTGTTTTTATTATATTATATATATTATATGTGCATTAGCCTCAAATTATTGTAATGTTGCACTTTAAATTGCACTAACCTGCATGAAAGTTGCTGTAGAAATAAAGTTTGAGTGAGTCAACAGCAGTTTAACAAACTAACACATGAGCTGTTATCTAGTATAAAAACAATTAGTTATTTAATTCACTCAGTAGAGAAAAATAAATTATCAACAATTCTAATAATAAATACATTTTTCAGTCTTTTATCAAGAAAAACTGCTTCTAAATTGTGACGATTTGCTGCTTTTCTCTGTTTCATATCACTGTAAACTGACAGCTTTTAGACTGTTGGTCACTGTAGATATTTTAAAAATATTTCCTGACATTTTGTTGGCCAAAAAAAGCATGAGGAGAATCGATAATGTAAATAATCATGAGTTATATCGTTATAGCTGCCCATGAACGCACCATTCTGCCAGAGGGATTCAGTTTACAGAGAAATTAATTCATTGTAATTGATTGTCACAATTTTATGTATTTTCTGCTGATTGACCAATCAGTGCAGTTTATTCTCCGATGAGTTTTTAATCTTGTCAGTTTAAATCTTAATTGATAAATTGATACAGAAAATTAATTGGCAACAAGTTTGATAACCAATTAATCATTACAGTCAAATTTGCCAGATGTTTGCTGGTTGCAGCTTCTCAGATTTCTCGGATTTAAAGCTTTTCTGTGTCAAACATGATAATTAACTGAATATCTTTGGATTTTGGACTGTTGATGGGACAAAACGAGACATTTAACGATGTCATCATGGGCTCTAAGAAATTATAACAGGTTTTTTTTTTTACTATTTTCTGAAATTTTATAGACAAAAATAATCTGCAGATGAATCGATAATGAAAATAAAACATCAGTTTAAAGTTTCTAGCTTGGAGTTTGCAAATTTACCTGATTGGAAGACTTCAAACAGAAGTTCAACAAGTGTGGTTGTGATCTGTGTCCTGGAGTTAATCTGGCGACTCACATGTGAACAGCGACGTCATGAATCGTCTGTCTGAGTGTAAACAGGATTTATGTCATTCAGACGGAGGAAAATGATGTGAATTTCATGTGTTTTGCGGAAACCAAATATGGTCAGACATGCAGCCAGTTGACGTCTTAATCTCTCTGCTATATGATCTCCACGTGGCTCTGCAGTCTGTCTGAGCAGCTGCTGACCAGCTGCTGTCTGTTTTTGTCCTCCCGTCTGTCTGGTTATGTATGGAGAGCAGAGAGGGACAAATCACTTCAAAAAGCCAAGTTTGAACTCTAATTTTAGGGAGGTGAAGCAATGAATGAAATCTTTTGTCAATGAGAGAGAAATTAGAGGGAGAAAAAGAAAAGTGCAGCTTTGAGCCCTTTACTGGCTTTTATTCATTTGTAGTTGTAGTGTGTTGTAGTATGAAGTCAACTCTAATTATCACAGATTAAATCATATAGAGCTGCAACTAACAAGTATTTTTTCATTATCATTTAATCTGCAGATTATTTTCTCAATGAATTGATTTAAAATGGTGAAAAATGCCTGTTTATAATTTTATAGGGATCATGTTGACTTCTTTAAAAGTCTTGTTTTGTCTGATCAAACAGTCCAAAATCCAAAGATATTTAGTTTACTGTCGTGTCTGACAAAGAAAAGCTTCAAATCTTCACATTTAAGAAGCTGCAACCAGCACATTTTTGGGCATTTTTTACTTAAAAATGTTTAAAACAATTATTTGATTATCAAAATAGTTGCAGCTGATGAATTTTCTGTTGATTTACTAATTGGTGAATTGACGTTACAGCTCTAATCATATATACTTAAATCATCTTTTGTTTTTTTTAATTTAAGAGAAAATTGATCAGTTTACTATTTAGTAATTTTTTAACAGTTGTATTAATTTCTCCACCACTCGTGTGTGTTGTGAGCTATAGAGAAGCTCTTTTTGTTTTTTTTTTCTTTTCAGACCTGTAGCTCTGCTGCTTTGGGAGTGTTGTGTTTTATCTGACAGTGTCTGTGGTTTACTGATGATCCCCTGACTGTGTGTGTGTGTGTGTGTGTGTGTGTGTGTGTGTGTGTGTGTGTGTGTGTGTGTGTGTGTGTGTGTGTGTGTGTGTGTGTGTGTGTGTGTGTGTGTGTGTGTGTGTGTGTGTGTGTGTGTGTGTGTGTGTGTGTGTGTGTGTGTGTGTGTGTGTGTGTGTGTGTGTGTGTGTGTGTGTGTGTGTGTGTGTGTGTGTGTGTGTGTGTGTGTGTGTGTGTGTGTGTGTGTGTGTGTGTTAATTCCACCTTGGGCTGGCTGGTTTTTGTTGCCAGTTGCAGCAGCTGTTCGTAAGTTCATAATTCACCTTGTTATAACATCAGTGTTTGCTAAGTGCAGATTTACACATCACTAAATTAAAACAAACTAGCTGTTACAGAGATGTTCCTAAATATTTACAGCTACTAACTGCAGGTAGTGAAAGAGGTAATATGGAATATGGTCGACATGTGTATAATAACATCAGTTAGTTTAGCATAATCTAACTTTAAATTGCATGAATGTTAATTCTAAAACACACACATTTCTTCAGGTATGCAGATAGAAATAAAACAAAGTCACACCTACATTCACAAAGGATTATTTTATCTTTTGGCTCCTGTAATTTTCTGAAGTTATGATACAGCTCCTGATGTTACAGTCACAGTTTCCTAGCAAATGATTTACACATTACTAAAGTGTTAAATAGCTAAGACATTTCTTAAGTTTTAATGGTGCAACCTGATTTAATTTGAGCTGGTAGTTACTGAGAACTTAAGAAAGACTTTACACACAAATGTAGTGACGGATTTATGAACAACTGGTGCAACAAAGTCCTGGACTGCAGGACTAAAAGCTTGGGAGTAATCTCTCTCTGTGTGTGTGTGTGTGTGTGTGTGTGTGTGTGTGTGTGTGTGTGTGTGTGTGTGTGTGTGTGTGTGTGTGTGTGTGTGTGTGTGTGTGTGTGTCAGCAGTGGTTGTGTGTTCGATGCTGTGTCCGGCCTCCTGCCTGCCTCTCCTCAGGGAGCTGGCTCAGTGGCGCTGCCTGCTGGGCTGGCATCGCCACCACGGAGTTGGTTCAGCTAGCGCTGCAGGGCTAACCGCTAACACTGGACAACAACAGCAGCAGCAGGGGTCAGAGGTCAGGGACAGGGCCAGTCGACCTGTCGGCCACACCAAACCGCTGCCGGGCAGCCAGGTGAGTCCTGGAAGATACCAGACAGATTTAAAGGAAAATAAGCAGTCTTTGCACATCCCGTCTTATATTCAGGACGTGCAGGACGACAGATTCCACACATTGAATTTTAGCTCCCAAAAAATTAATTTCTCTGACAAAAGCAACGATTTGACACTACCAGGTCTTCATCAGGCAAATGGCAAACAAGACAAAGAGAAAAAGTTTTATAGGCAACGACTTACAACATGCTGACGTCATTATATTTACAATTCATGGTAGGACTCGATACATAATCAAGAATCACAGTTCCCCCAGCATAACAAGTGAGACCATACAAAGTGTAATAGACCAGATACATAAAATATCCTGGTAGGTTTTCAGTGAAATACATTTTTGGGAGCTAAAGTCCAGTATGTGGACATTCTACTTTGTTCTTTCCAAGATTGAAACCACTTTCATGTCAGCAGCTGGTTAGCTTAGCTTAGCACAAGGACTGGAAACTAGTGGAAACAGCTAGCCTGTCTCTGCCCAAAGGAAACAAAATCCACCTACCAGCATCTCTACAGCTCAAGTTTGTTTACTCCGTACAAAAGTCGGCACATAGCATCCTTGTTAAACAGCTATTTATTGTTTTTACACATTGTCTGTGTTGTCTGATGGGCTCTCTGCTCATTTAAAAACCTGTTTCCACCTCCTGAAGCTCGTCTGCTTCATTTTAAATGTCTGTCACTCAGCAGGCCTCTTCCTGCCTGCAGAATGAAAAGCTATATTTATTTGTCTCTGGGTTGTGGCTTCTGCACGTCGGAGGACATTTGGATAAAGTTGAACCTTTCTCAGTTTCTGCTGCAACGCAATCTGACATCATCTGGCCAGTCAGATATATGCAAAGTGTTATAAAATAGACAGATAATACAGTTCTGTAGCATTTTTGTCATCTGATAAACCTTCAAACTCATGAATCTGTTACACAAACTGGACTTGTTGGTTTGTATTTCATCATCTCGCCTGTACTGAAGCAACACAACCCCTTACACCCTTACAACACAGTGCTGTGTTCTGTGTAAGAATAGCAAAATCATCAGGATGTTGTTTGTTTTGTCCACACATGATAAACACTGCAGCCTGTAGGAGACGCCAGCAGGACTTCAACTGTCAGACTACGTCTACATCAAACCGACTAAATTCAAAAAGTACAAATACCTCCGTCCACATTAAAATGCCAAAATGGGTAATTCTCCTTCTACTGGGCATGTGCGGAGGACAGACAAGAAAACCAGCGAAGAAGAAACGGTATACTGTTTCCGCGGCAGCTTCCTCATGTTTACTTTATTGCAGCAGATTCCAACAGTTTGAGCAGAGAAAGGTGGCAAAGTAGACATGAAGCCGTCTGCTGCTGTTATTGTCGTTGTGTTTCTTCTTCTTCTTCCTCTTCCAATGAAATGCTGCACTGCTGCCTCCATCTGTTGTCAGTGATATGACAGCGTTTCTACAAAACTCGTACACACTACAACACCAAGCCGGCGTTTTCACATTTACACACTCTGGAGGCTGTTTGGGAAAAGCTCCGTTTTCAGGGGAGAAAAACGCCAATTTAGCGGGCTTACTGTGGACACGGTCTTAGTCTTGTCTCTTGTCATGTATTAATGTCCTGACTTCATCTGTTTAAAGACTCTCATTTATCTTATTTCATTATTGATCTAAAACGAACTGACTCCACTGAAAAAACTCTGAACCTGTCTGGTAAATGGGTTAGAGGTAAAAAGATTTCCTTCACCAAGCTGTCTCACCACACACACACACACACACACACACACACACACACACTCACTAAGTACTTTTATCCTGATTGGTATTGATCGCGGTGATGCAGGCTGAGGCTCTGCAGAGTGTTTTTCTTGCTGTGTTGGTTTTCCAGCTCTGCTCTGATGGATCTGTCCTGCACAGAATCAGTGAGACTGTGACGGAGAATGTGGTTCAGTTGAATATTTCAGTGGCTGAATTGCTGAATCCTGCTCTTGTTCTCTGACCGGCAGCTGTTCACCATCTGGTTATAGATGTCAAAGCTGTCCGGCTGCAACTTTACTGTTTGGTTCACTCTCAGCGCTCTCATAGCGTCGTTTTCAGAGAAAAAGCTGTAAAAAGCCACTGTACACTACCTGCTCAGCACCAAACAGCAAACAGACACAGTTAGCTGTAGACTAGCTGGTGAACATAGTGGAGCATTTAGCAGCTAAAGAGCCAGATATTTCCCTCAGGAGTTGGTAGAGAGCAGAAACAGCTAACAGAGAGTGAATATTGGACTTACATTCACCAGGTGGACAGAAACACGACTCCTAATGAATGATAATGTTGCTCCGTAACTGCTGGATGTGGAAATAAGCAGCTGTTTGCTAACAAGTTCAACATATCAGCTTTTATCATTATGTTAGTGTTGTGGTCAGTACGTGTTATTGTAGCTTTAAACAATCTTTTGAATGAGTCACTTTCCAAAATTTGGTCCTCCATAAATAGAGAAGTGCACTCACACAGTCCTGATGAAATCCCTGCACAGGTTTGCTTCTTAATCCTCTGAAAAATGTATGAATGCAGCTGGATAAGAGGTGTGTGTGTGTGTGTGTGTGTGTGTGTGTGTGTGTGTGTGTGTGTGTGTGTGTGTGTGTGTGTGTGTGTGTGTGTGTGTGTGTGTGTGTGTGTGTGTGTGTGTGTGTGTGTGTGTGTGTGTGTGTGTGTGTGTGTGTGTGTGTGTGTGTGTGTGTGTGTGTGTGTGTGTGTGTGTGTGTGTGTGTGTGTGTGTGTGTGTGTGTGTGTGTGTGTGTGTGTGTGTGTGTGTGTGTGTGTGTGTGTGTGTGTGTGTGTGTGTGTGTGTGTGTGACAAAATTTTCTGAACTAGAGGTCGACCGATATGAGATTCCTGCAATGACTCAACCTCCTTTTTTAAGATTGAAGTAACTTGATGACATCAGAGTCTGTTTGTGGCTTCAGTCTGAGGTGAAAGCATCTCCGTCTCTTTCTGCTGCTGCTGTTTTTGTTTTTTTTAGCATCTGTTCCACTAAACAACACACAAGCTTTAAAGGATGTTTGACTTCTTCTTCACCTCACACAGTATCTTTGCCTCACCTTCAGCTCTCCGGCGCTGCCCTGAGGAGGCTTTTGGCTTTGTCCTGCTGAATGTCTGTTATAGACCAGATCCCGTCTTGTCTGAACGGGGCTTGAGTTGTTGTTTTGTGAGTTTCCGACAGCTCTGATACTCCTACTGGGCCAAAAGAGCTACAGAACAGCTGGTAAAATAGAAATTAAAAACTTCCATCCACTAGGATTTAAAATAAGGAACAAAGTTTGTACAAACCACATAAAGATGGAGTCACAGAAAGTTCTGTCATGGTTGAAAATTTGGACTTATTTTATAAAGCAGGTGTCTGTTTTAAAGCTTCTCTGTTTTGAGGAGTCATTTTTCAGTCGTCACTTAAAACCAAGAAAACAAGCAGCAGTTTGTTCTGAAACCTCTGGTCTTGTTTTCCAGCCTGCTGCCCTTTTCGGGAAGCTGCTGCTGCGTTCTGACCCGCAGAGCAGATGAATATTTAATCAGACAAACACTGAACCTCCTGCTGAGCAGTTAGCTGCTCCTCTCTGAGTGTCACCTTCCTCTCATCGCTCTCCTTCTATTTTCATCACATACTTATAATGGATTATTCTGATCATTACTGCAGTGGATATTTGGAAATTAAGACTGTATGTCTTTTATTTCTTGTCATGTAAATTTGTTTCCACATCTGTTGCCTGCTCCTCATCTCTGCTGGAGGCTAGCAGCTCCAGGCTACATTAGCCACTACTAGCATACACACACATTCAGTTGCATTGCAGGTAATGTGGGCACCATGTTTTGACAAAGAAGAAGGATGTGTGGAATAAAAAAGACGATATCTCTGCTTCTGATGCGATGATATTGATCCCTTCTTTTTCTTACAATGTTTTAGGAATCCCGTGATAAATCTGTGCAGGACCCTTTTGATATTCGGGCGTCTCTGGGCTGATTTTTCAGACTCTTCTCAGTGTCTGCACTGGTTTCATGTTGTGTCCTTACAGCAGGCTGTGTTGCTGTTGACAGATTCAGTGTCGTCTGCTGCTGTAAATAAAAAATGTGTCACCAGGCATGAGTAAACAAAAACAAAGGTTTAAATGATATATTCATGAATAAATGAAAGCATCCATCATTCACCCACTGCCTGTTCCCTGCAGGTGTGCAGGTGTTTTCCTTTTATCCAGGCCAAACAGCTAAATCCACTCCTGCACTACACCTGTCAGAAACTAATCCACTTATCATGCTGTTAGACAAAACAATCAACAAGCAGCAGAGCAGCAGAGAATATTAAGTCTGTCTTTCACAAGCTCCAGGAAAATGCTGATAAATCCATCCATCATTTTCACATTCAGATGTAATTATTATTTAATCACATTATTGTTAACAGAGTGTTTGCACGTTCTTCTTGAAAAATGACTCCAAATCGATTAATTGACTTATATTTATAATTTGGAGCCTGATTGTGGGGAAAAGGTGATGTGAGCACAAACAGTTCAGTTGAGAGATGGCAGACAGGATGAAAATGATTTTGTCTCATTTATGATGTTTATGTGACGATTTCAGTTTTATTCTTTTATTTTCTGATCGCCGCCGGGCTGCAGAAACAATTTACTGTCTGGTGTCCTAAAGGTCAAACTGACCAATCAGCAGGCGTCTTCTGGACACACTGATGCCGTCAGTGGAAGATTTAATACAGCGAGTGAAACTGATTGAGATTTCTGTGTGTATTCGTCTCTCGCTCTGTTTTTCTGTCTTCTTGAATCTCCCCCGGGCGCTGTGACTCCCCCGCTGCCTCCCTCTCCCTCTCCTCATGTTTATGGATGCTCTCGTGATGTTCAAACTGCATCACCAACACCGCCGCCTGCCTCCCTCGAGTGCCTCTCTGTCTTCCGTAGCTCCTCGCCGCCTCGCCGCTGTTTTCATACCTCATTTACCTTCCTCATCAGTGCACCGCTACAGGCTCCGGCTCGGTCTGTAGGTGCTGTGTTGTTCAAGATGAAACGGGGAGGGAGGGAGAACCTCATCACTGTGACCTTCAGCTTCTCAGAAAATCAAGGAGAAAGCTGCAGCCATTATGTTGTATGTAATCTGCTCCTGAATGACCAGATACACACACACACACACACACACACATATGCTCACGCTCACGCTCACACTCTCACACACACACACACACACACACACACACACACACACACACACACACACACACACACACACTCTCTCTCAGGCTATATTTACATCACAGTCTGCCTCACACTTCATCTGCATCGTTTTAATCAGGAGTAAATTAATTCACAGGATGTTCTCTTGGCTGCAGGCAGCAGCAGTGACGCTTCAGTGTGAGGATGCAGGAAAACACAGCAGACTGAATAAATCAGCGTGTATGAGGAGATAGATTTTGAAAATATTACGCTCCTTTGTCATGTATAGATGAATTCGGGTTGTAGGTGGAAGTAAACAAGCAGCCAGCACTGCAGTCGCTCCTCACTTGTGAAATATATAAAATATATTCATACAAATATATTCAGTTTACTGTCACAGAGACTAAAGAAACCAGAAAATATTCACATTTAAGAAGCTGGAATCAGAGAATTTTGGCATTTTGTTTCTTATAAATAACTCAAAACAATCAGTTAACAAAATTGTTGGTGATTAATTTTCTGTTGATCAGCTAAATGTTGCAGCTCTAAAAGGATTTCAGTTTTTGGGCGCTTTTTCCAAGAAATCTGTCAGGAGATTCTGTAGAAGAAGTTCTATGTAGATCATATTGTCATCATGTGCCATAAAAATAATAGAATAGAACATACTTTTCCTTTCCCTGAGGCTCAAACACAGAGCAAGAGCCGTACATAACACGCAGACAATAACCTGTTCATTGTTTATGCTTTTGAAAATAAAATCTGCATTAAATGGGTAAAAACACTCACACAGTTATAGTCTGTAACTGGGATTATAATTTAGTGTTAGTTTAGTTTTTTTATCCATTAAATGTTCTTACATTATAAGTTCAGCTGCTCCCTTCACTTTATTTTTTAGTCATTGAATATTGGTCTGTTATGCAACATATAACTGAGGTATTTCCCATCAAAAAAATGCTCTGGAAATGATCCAAAATGCCCCCGAAACATATTTCATGAGGGCAAAAAAGGCGTTTGTTAATTTCCTGCCCTGCTCTGTGACAGTGAACTGAATATCTTTGGGTTGACATTTGAAGACGTCACCCTTTGTGAAACAGTGATTGAGATTTTTCACCATTTTCTTTAGAGACAACTAATCAAGAAAATAATCGAAAGATTAATCGATAATGAAAATAATCATTAGACAGCACAAGCTTCTGCTCCATGAAATCTGTTTGACTTTTATAAATCTTTAAATCTTCATGTTTCATCCTGAGCGGCGTGCTGACAAACGGCCAACCAGCTCGCTGCTCACGTTACGTTTCTTTTACAGTATCATGCGTTTCAGATTTTTATGACATGATGCATTTCTTCTGATTACAATGACAGAAATCAGGAGTTTGATGATTGAAAGTAATTCCTGCTGCTTTAATGAGCGACTCCACACAAACAGCACTTTGACATCCTGGAGGTCGGACAGAAACTATGTTCATGTTATTTTTTTCACAATTTCACACTTGTGTTGTAAGTCTGAAGAACTTCCACATGCTGACATGTTAATGAGATGCAAATTCATGGACTTGTGATGTTTTACAACTATGTTTTTGTAGTTTTAACACACAGTATTCTGTTAATTATGCAGCTGCACAGAATAAATGTGGTTTGGTTAATTTAAAATGTGACATTCTGATTTCCATCTTTCTCTGCTGCCAGTGAACACATGCAGGAAGGTGATGATGAAAGTGTGTCTCCCCCTCTGTGTCCTCTCTGCAGTACTCGTCGGCCGGCTGTCTGCTGTCTCTTCACCACAGCGAGAAGCCCGATCACGAGGAGGTGTGCGAGTTCAGGCCGTACACCTGTCCGTGTCCCGGGGCAACCTGCAAGTGGCACGGCTCGCTGGAGGCCGTCATGCCTCACTTGATGCACGCACACAAGTCCATCACCACGCTGCAGGTGGGCACCAAAGCTTCAAATTTACAGCTCAACACTGCATTTTTCATTAAATGTTGCGTTTAGGTGCAACATGAAGTGGATTATATTTTTATTCACATTATGGCTGAATATGGACTTAAATGTTTTTTTATTACATCAGTGCATAATATTTCCTTTCTCATGTTGGCTCATTTCTGATTTCTTTTTTTCCAAATGAACTCCAGTCTGACCTGTTTAATATTCTGGACTGAACCTTGATCTGATGTTAGAGGTCTTTGGTTGTTGTATATATTTTAGTAGATAGTCTGGACACTGATTTTGAATTTAAGTGCATCATCACATACTTAAGGTGCAAAACACCACAGGGACGTCCTGCAAAAAAAGTTCCTGGTGGATTACTGAACGCCGTATTCAACTGTTTAACCTCACAATTGTCGTAACTGGTAACTGGTTAGCGGTCATTGGATGACACCCCCCACCCCCGCAGCCCCTTGCATTGTTTTAGTGCAGGGCTAATTTCAGTCGGCGTCTGCTTAGATGACGTCTGTGGAGCAGAGAGAATATACATACAGTCATTAGTAAATTACCACAGCAACAAAAAATGAGCTGCAAACCTTTTTTCAATCTGCTGTAAAGCACAAAAAAATGTCAAAATGTGTCTGAAGAACAGACTGAAGATAAAAAGATAAACAAATGTTGAGAGTTTCTTTGGCAGAGTTGATAAAAGTCATAATGTCTGTGCTATAATCTCTCTCTCTCTCTGCAGGGGGAGGACATTGTCTTCCTGGCGACGGACATCAACCTGCCGGGCGCCGTGGACTGGGTGATGATGCAGTCGTGCTTCAGCCACCACTTCATGCTGGTGCTGGAGAAGCAGGAGAAGTACGAGGGACACCAGCAGTTCTTCGCTGTTGTGCTGCTCATCGGCACCCGCAAGCAGGCCGAGAACTTCGCCTACCGCCTGGAGCTTAACGGCAACCGCCGCCGCCTCACCTGGGAGGCCACGCCACGCTCCATCCATGATGGGGTGGCGGCCGCCATCATGAACAGTGACTGCCTGGTGTTTGACACCTCCATCGCTCACCTCTTCGCCGACAACGGCAACCTGGGGATCAACGTCACCATCTCCATGTGCTGAGGGAGCGGCAGGAACGGACGGACATCACAACGGAGACGCGATGCAGGATCAGTTTGAGGGCCAGCGAGGTGTTGACTTCACCTTCTGTCTCGCTGTGACTGTTGCTGATGCAGCTGGAGTCGTTTGTGAGGACAAAGCAGAACATTGGAAGCAGCTCCTCAAAGCGCTCGACAGCAGCAGGAGGCCGGCTCCGCCCCGTATGATGTCTGTTTATATTTAACGAATGACGGGACACGACGATTTGTCTCTCTACGTGTTGAAAGTGGGAGAAAAGTCCAGCAGCAAAGAGCATCAGGCCTCCACAGTCCTTCTATAATCGACGGGAAAGAGGTCAGCCAGCTGCTTCACGACGTGATCCGGGCTGAAACTGCCAGCCGGACAGAGAGCGAGCTGTCCTGGGTTTAATTACCCAAACTGAAAGGAGTCTACTCTTAGCCGAAGAAATGGACGAACACTTTACCACACAAGCCCTACGAGCTTCTGTCAGGTTCATCAGACTTCCTGTCGGCCGGACGGCGTGTTCACAATATTCTCATCTTTGCTTTGCTGCTCTTTGATCTCAGAACATTTATCAGCCTGCAGTATTGATCCTTTCAAACGGGGTCGAGTCGGCGACTGTTGAGAAGTTCACGGCTTTGCAAGAGGAGGATCTCTGATAGCTTTACGAGTTGTGATGGTTTTTAAAAAATTCAGAGCAAATTTTGTCGTCTTTATTGTCACCTGCTTTTTATTTGCTCCTCGGCAAATGTAGGAAAAGTAATCAGTTATGATATTTGAGAACATGGTGTCGTCACGTCGCCGAGTTCAAAAACACGTCCTCCATTAAAGACTCTTAATGACCTCCATGTTCTCTCTATTCAAGGTGTCATCCACCATGAATGAAGCACTCCCTCTTTGTGCCAGTTGGTACTAGGTTAAGAAATAGTGTAGCGCCCCCTTTAGGCCAATTAGTGCTATTATAAAAATATCAGAAAGGAGCAGGGAGATGCATCATTGACTCTGGTTTTGTTAAAATAAAGTTGCAGCTGAACATTGCAGTCAGTACTGTAAGTCAGTCATTTACGAATGCTGAACCTACAGGTAGGAGTGGGCGGTATATGGGTAATAAAATGAATATGAATATATATATATAAGTTTTATAATCCAATGTAGATCTTGAAAACAAATAACCAGATACGTATGTATGTTTTTGGTTAATTTAGCAAATGTGGTACCTGAATAATTTTGGTACTTAATTATATTAATGTAAAAATCATATAAAAATCCAAATTGAACATGTATCAGTCCTTCTCATTGATTTGCACCATTACCCACCGCGGCATAGTACAACCAGAGATATTAAAGACAGGTATTAGTGTTAAGGCAAGTTGACAAATTTATATTGTTTCATTGTATAATATGTTGTCATATCAGAAAAATTTCATTTGATTAAATATTTGCACAGTAAAAAAAGCTCCCAGACTTTATTTGACACTAAAAAAGGCAAATATTTTGTATATACTGCCTCATTTGCCTGATGAAGACTTGGGCAGGTTGCCTTTTTTTCAGTCCAGTAAACTTTTTGGAAGCTTTAAATCCAGCGTGCAGATACTTTTTAATTTTTCCTTCAGTGTGGCCTAAATATTGGACGGGGTGTGCATACAGTTACTTTCTTCATATCGTCGAGCCGGTGAAGTTTGAGATCGTTTCCATGATGTGTAGACAGTTGGAACAATGAAAATGTTCGCAGGAAATAAAAATTAAAACAAAAAATGCTGCTTATAAACGGCTGCTGGCAGCTCAAGTAAAGCAGAATAATGTGAACACGCGTGTTCGGCTTCAGTTCTGATGAACAGAGCAGTGACCTGCGTGTGACTGATGGGGAGGTTGCTGGTTCAAATCCCTGCAGCAGCCTGTAAGAATCAGGCCATGGACTGTTTTTGTGACTGTGCAGTTTGGTTCTCTGCAGACTCATCTCTCACATTTTTGAGGTTAGTGTTTAACCTCTGTGGGAACAGGCTCAGCTGTGGAATCCAGTTAATCCTCAGACCTTCTTTAATCTCAGATAAAAGCAGAAAAATGGAGGAATAATCCTCCGACCTTTTCTCCTGCAGTCTGTTTAGCCGCCAGCGCCTTATTTTTGTACTGCCGACCTCCTCTTCTTCCTGTTTGAGCTCTTTCTGAGGGAGTCTCGGTGCTGATGAGCCCAGGGAAAGACAACTGAGGACTCTTTTGCAGAACTGATGATGCAAGAGAAATATATTTAAAAAAACACAGATTGCTGTTTGCTTGTTTTAAGCCACAGTGACCTGATGGACAAATATCCTCATTATTATTATTATTATTATTATTATTATTATTATTATTATCTTTAAAGGCTCACAAGGCATTGTGGGGGGAAAACAAAAAGATTTCCCAACATTCCTTGTCTCTAAACCTTTGTAGCAACTGACCAGATACCTCTGACCACGGACACGTCTGTAACTAAAGTGCAAACCTCTCAGACCTCGGCGGTGTTTCTTCCGTGTTTGTTTAGAGTGAAAAAATCCAGATGTGAAGCTTAAATCACCACGAATTAGATCAAAAGAGGCATCGACATCTGAAACTTACACTACAACATGGGGACCAAATTTGATTGTGGACAGACAGAAGCATTCCCATCATATACTTCAATAACAAGCAGCCGAATGGGGAAAAAACCAGTCTGAGATATCTAAAATATTAGGAATAATATCTCCCACTTGGGGAAAGAGCTACAGAAGTGAGAACAAACTGGTGACAAAATGGTGCAAAGCCTCCATCAGTGGCAGTTACATTGAATTAAAATCCGACATGGTAATAAAGTCTGTTTTAACAGTTTGTAACAACGTTTGGCTTCTTCAAAACTGAAACCAGATACAAATAGGTTTAATTTAAATTAATCTGGGGTGACTACAGAGCTAGCATGGGGGGTAATCATTTTGGGTTAATGTGTAAATGTCCCATTATGTCAACATGTAGCATAATGATACATTACCGCTAATTAACTCTACTGTAACTAAAACTGACATTAAAAGTCTGGGAAAATGAATGTTGTGCGTCTACCAAGCACAATAGCTGTTAGTATGTTTCCATCCTCCTGTTTGATGTACAGTTAAATTTGTGCATTTAAATGGTTGGAAAACTGCAGAAATTGATTTAAAAAGCAGAAATCTTACAGAGAATGGTTTAAATCTTGGCTGAAGTGGAAAACTTGCTAAGATGGGAACAGGTTTTTTGACAAAACAATTAACAGTGATGTTAATTCATTAGATTAGAATAAAAGGCTTAAAGCTACAATGGAATACCACAAAGGACCAGTTACAAAAGATTAACTGGTGCTTACTGGTTTCATTATATCATGGAATATTTCCATGGAAGTAGTTTAATAAAACTAACTCATTCACATTTTCTTTGACTCATATTTCCTTAAATTCTTTCAATATTTGGCTGGAAGCAAAACTAAGTTACTGTCAACAACAGGAAAGTTATGCTAACCTAAGCTAACTAATGTTCATTAATGAGCTAGTAAATATTCTGGTTGTCTGGTGTTTTAAATTTCATTCCCTGCTGCTCGCCTCTTGCCAAATAAATAGTTAAATAGTTAGTTAGCTAGCAAGCAACAGATATCGGAGTATATTAATGGAAACATCACTACTGTCAACAACGGGGAAGTTATGCTAACAAAAGCTAGCAGGTGAATTAGTTTCAAAAGTCAAAGGACCAGTCTGTAGGATTTAGTGGCATCTAGCAGAGAGTTTGCAGATTGCGACCAACTGAATACCCCTCCCCTTCCAAGCATGTAGAAGAACTTACGGTGGCTGCAAAACTCGCAAAAAACGCGAAAGGCCCTCTCTAGAGCCAGAGTTTGGTTTGTCTGTTCTGGGCTACTGTAGAAACATGGCTGAGCAACATGGCGGACTCCGTGGAGCCACTTCCTATGTAAATATAAAGGCTCATTCTAAGGTAACAAAAACACCATGACTCTTATTTTCAGGTGATTATACACTAATTAAAATATACTTATGAATATTATATTCCATTTCTGCCAAGTCCGTTCTGCCAGATGCCACTAAACTCTACACACTGCACCTTTAAGTTAACAATAACTAGCACCTTAATAAATCTGACAGATTGGATTCTGGTGTTTTTAAAATTTCATTCCTGCTGTTCGCCTGTTGCCAAAAAGCTAGCGTTTATTATCTAGCAAGCTAACGTATCTTAGCTGAGACATTAATTAGCTATCTAGCTAACAAGCAGCAGATGTCGGATATCAAACCTGCAGAGCGGAACTTTTACATATAAATGAACGTCCGTTACATTCAAGCCAAACGACTTCACACAATGCTGATTAAGCCTTTCACCGCCAGATAAATCTCTCTGTGTTTCACAGTATACAGAGTTTTTAATCTGATGACGGGTTTGACATTCCTGATGAATGCATACTGAGCATGCTCTATGGGCAGAGCATGCGCACCAAAGACTCCCGCCGGCCGAGCTCACTGCTAACTGGAATGGGGATAAAATAATTTAATCGTGCGGCTCTTCTAGACTTTCCAAATGTTATCGGATTCTGATAGTGAAACAAATCATATCGCGGGGGTTGTGTGATGCTCAAAACAACAGCACAACAGTAGCGACAGAGTAGGCTACAGCAGAGCCTATGATGTAAACACATGTCAACAGTGTTTTTGTAATTACTCTCACTGCCAGAAGGGGGAGACAAAAGTCCTGCACTGCAGCTTTAATTAAAACAGCTTTTACTGTCACAATACAACTTTTACGTGGAAAAAAAAGAGAAATATATGATTAGCTGGTGTCTTTACTGTTAATTTTACTGTGATTATTGTAAACTGTAAGGGAGAACTGGTGGGTAGTGACCAAAAATCATTATTTTTTGCCACTTTAGTGCATTTTCCTAAATTCTAAATTTATTAGGACTCATTAATTCAAATAAGTAATTCAAATAAATATATTTTTGTCTCATTTTCAGGCTGTTTAATCCAGATGTTTTTTGGTTTTGATGACCTCAGTTTCCTGCTCACTCAGCTCGGTAACGAACACTGTTGATGACGTGACATCAGTGCAAACGCACAGCGCTGAATAAAACCAGAGGAAACACCGCTTTCTCTCTTTTTCTCTCTGATAATCACTTCCACTTCACAGCCTGACTTTCTACAAAATGTTTTGAAATATTGTAAATGAAGCTATAATGACAGTATATTTTCTACAAACAGAAGACTGCTAGATTTATTCCTCGTGCTCATTTTGACATGTACAGTATTTGTGTTAGCGGTGGCTCAGTTGTGCAGAGATTTTCAGAGTAATTTTCTAAGTTTCTGTAGTCTGACCAACAGCAGCTGAACTGTCACCTCAACAAATTAACTGATACGAATGAAAGACAAGGACAAAACAACACATACAGACATCACAAACTATGTTAAATCAGTGGAGAAATACGTTATTCTGTCAGAAATCTTTCTCTGTTCAGTGGTGTGTTTTCATCAGTCGTTTGTCTTTGATGCCTCGACTCAAAGCTCAATTACCAACCAGGCAAAGTGACAAAACTCCAGGTTTACTGTGTGTTAGTTAGTTTTTGGTAATTAGCTTTTTTGTGCTCTTTTTTTTTTTTAGGAATTTGCATCTCAAAAGTACAATATAAACTGGGTTATTAACTGATCTTGTGGTCCTGTCATGTAGAGGGGCCCTGTGTCAAGATCTGACTCTAAAACCTGGATTGTTAAATTTACTGTACGTGGTGCACAATACTAAATAAAGCTGTGTTTAATCAAGTTAGGCTGCAACTTACAATTATATTAATTATCAATGAAAATGCTGATTTATTTTCTCAATTAATCAATTAATGGTGCAGTCTGTAAAATACTAGAAAACAGTGAAAAATGTTGACCTGAAACGTTTTGTGTATTGGCAGAAAATTAATCTGCAACTATTTAATAATCTGTTAAACCAAAAATGAACTGCTTCCAGTTTCTGAGATGTAGATATTTGCTGGTTTTCTTAATCTTCTTTTATGGACCAAACTATCAGTTATTAAAGAAAATAATGAATCTAAACTGATAATAAAAATAACTGTTAGTTGTGACCCTAGAAAAGTGTCCAAGGCAACATCTTCAAATGTCTCGATTTGTTCGACCAACAGTCCACAACAGACTTAAATGATTATTAAAAATAGTGGATGATTAATTTTCTGATGATTAATCTGCTAATTGTTTTAGCTCTAAATCAAATTACCTCAAACTATCAGACAGAAAACCTGGACTGGGACCAGATATTTAGGAGTACTGGTCTGTTTCTGGATCTCTGGACTAAAATATAAAAAGAAATCAACATGTTTTGTGTTGTTCACTGGACATGATGAGAACTTGGACCCAACTGCAGAATTTTTGCCCCCTTAATGTTTCATTATGGAGAAAAATAAATGTTTTTGCATTTGTCATTAATCCTGTAAACAAGCTGCCTGATCGTCATCATACATCAAACATCCTCTGGAGCTAATGAGGCTGTTAGTCTAATTACTGCTTTAATTAGCCAATGATTCATTCAGTGCAACAGTACGTTTCTACAAACGTCACATTAATATGAAACGCTTAATTTTACAGTTCTGTCATTTCTAAGAGGTTTCCTGGGAAGGATTTTAATTTAGTTATAATTATGGAGAAAATGGAGTCAGTGTTTAACTGTTTAATACGCTTCAAGGTTATTAATTCCAATTATCTGCTGGTGTTCAGCCAGGAAAAAATGTCAAATTTGTCTTCAGAAAAGCAAATAATTCAACATATATGAGGGTTATGATAATAAATGAATATTTAGTTTGGTTTAAATGCAGCTCTTCTTCCAACAACTGTCCTGATTTCCCTAAAATTTTTACCAAATTATTTAATTCTTTTCAGGATAGGTCTCAGAAATGATGGAACCTGTGAAATAAAGAGTCTTTAAGCACTGAGGCGTTAAACGTTTCCTCTTTAATAAGAGAAGATCATCATCATGTCAGGTGGATTTTCTGCCACATCAGCAGGTTATTTCTGTCCTGTCAGCAGGACGATAAAAAGCTCAAATTCACACTGAAATGAATAAAATCCGCCAGTTGAAGCTGCAGAACTGCTCACAGGATGTTTTTCATACCAGCTTTCTTTGTTCTCGATGTTCTGCTCAGTTCTGTAATGTTTCTTTAATAAATGGGTGCAGTTTGTTTCTCTGTGACTCTGATCTTTACACCGTTTGTTTCAGGATGGTTCGTTAATATTCAGTTACTGTTCAGTGACTGATTATAATAACACTGCATCATGTTTACATCTTATCTGAATTTTGCATTTTTTCCCTTTTACTTTGTACAGATGAAAACATCAGTGAGACTATGCATAATTATTTTTATTATCATTTAATCTTGAGCAGGAACAATTAGTTAATTGATTAATCCGTCGAGTCGATCAACAGAAACTATTTATCGAATAGACATTTGTGGTTCAGAGTGAAATACCTGGACAACTATTGGATGGATTGCCTTGAAATCTAGTTCACATTTAGAAATATTCAGGTGTGGGTTAAAAGTTCCATTTTATATAAAACACTGATATACTGCAGCTAAAGACATTTCTTTTTTTATTACAAAAATCTTCCAAACTTTACAAACACAAACTTCACTGGACAGCGAGAAAAAAAACAAGGAAACCAGGGAGGATGTTACAGCCTGTGCTTCAAATCTCAGTTTATCAGTCAGATTTCCACAGAACCCAGGAGGGACCACGGGGAAAAAATAACTAGTTTAAACTCTGTTTAATAAAGCACCAATTAATAATTCGAGAGCAATAATTATGAAATTGAGAGAACAAATTAGTTATTTTTTCTCCACAGATTTTCATCACATTTACTGATCTTAGATTTTAACGACCCTCCTCAGTACGTTCAGTTTTCTGTCCATGTTTTACATTTACAGTAGATTTACAGTTTACTACAGCTGGTCTCAGTGTTTACGGGGTCTGTCTCTGTCTGTCTCTCTTCTTCTGTCACTGTCTCTCTCTCTGTCTGTCTCTCTTCTTCTGTCACTGTCTCTCTCTCTGTCTGTCTCTGGTTTCCTGTAGCTGTCTCTCTCTCTGTCTGTCTCTGGTTTCCTGTAGCTGTCTCTCTCTCTGTCTGTCTCTGGTTTCCTGTAGCTGTCTCTCTCTCTGTCTGTCTCTGGTTTCCTGTAGCTGTCTCTCTCTCTGTCTGTCTCTCTTCTTCTGTCATCTCTGTCCGAGCCTGTCTCTCTTCTTCTATCATTGTCTCTGTCTGTCTCTTTTCTTCTGTCCTTGTCTGTGTCTCTTCTTCTATCATTGTCTCTGTCTGTCTCTCTCCTCCTGTCGCTCTCCCTCTCTCGGTTCCTCCTCCTGTCTTCGTCTCTCTCTCTGTCCGTCTCTCTCCTCCTCTCATCCTCCCCTCTGAGTCTCTCGTTCTCCCTCGCTCTATGTCCATTCTGTTGTCCTCCAGGTGGCGCCCCCCTCTGGTTGTACTTATCATAGGCAGCGTCCTCTTTCTCCTCCTTGACTCTGACAGCAGGAGGAGGAGGAGGAGGAGACGAGGAAGAGGAGGAGTGCAGTGCCCGGCTTCCCCTCTCTTTCTCCTTCTCTGCCTTCTTCTTCTCCTTCTTCTCTTTCTTCTTCTTTTTCTTCTCTTTCTTGTCTGAGACAAAGAGCAGAAAGAGGAGGAATGAAAATCTGTCCCACAAACAGGTGAAAAGATGAACTGAGCTGCAGAAGACGACAGGAAGTGACCTCACCTTTTTTGGGCTTCTTCACAGGGATGGCGTACTGCTCGTCTTCCTCTGAGGAGGAGGATGAAGACTCGGGCGCTTTGGGAGCGCAGCCCTGATCCCGGAGATGTTTGGTGATGTCGTCGATGTCTTCTGCGTCTTTGGGAGGACGGTAGTCTTTAACGTGATCCACACGAATGGTCCGACCTTTAATCTGACAGCAGACACACGACACAGACTCAGTGAAACATCAGACAGACGTCACATCTTTAACCTGCTGTAGAGAAAGAAATCACACACACTCGTCTATAAAGCCTTTTATTATTTATGTAAATACATTTACCAAAAATATGCAAACTGCTCAGTCTTCACTGAATGAAGTAAAAGAGTCTTAATGTTTGCTCCCTCCGCCTGGAACCTTTTGCAATTTGAAAACAGCAAAAACTCTTTTTGTAAGACAAAGTTCAAACATACATCCACTAAACTGCTGTTTATCTGCTGATATTCACGGGATGGAAACAAGCATGAACTCCTTTTTCTTTTGCAGATTTTCTGGAAATTCAGTTAAAATCTGCGCCACATTTGGATGGAAACTCAGCTCGTGTGCAGCTTCCTGCACTGCTTTAGACGGAGACACAGGCTGTGCTCCATTTGGCCAAAATGCTGCTTGTTTCGTAGCAGCGGGGAAACGCAGTTCAACGGTGAGCAGGCGACATATGAGGCTGCAGGTATGATGTTGAATCTATCAGCTAATAAAATGAACATTTTAATTTCCCTTTGGGATTAATAAAGTATCTAATTAAACAGCAGCAGGTGGTGAACTTCAATTTCATCTTATCGCAGCTTTTAGTGTTGGCAGGGGAGCTACAGAACCTTTTCCACTTGGATTCAGCCATGTCAAACGTGTTTATTAGTGTGTCTTGCTTTATGTTGCTGTTGGTGATTGTGGTGTTTTGTTCACTTCCTCTTAAAACCACAAACATTTTTGTTTATGTTCAGATGAAACAAACCAGGTACAGTGTGTTATAGTAACAGCTGTGTCACCTTGATGCCGTTGAAGTTGTCCACAGCCAGGATGGTGCTCCTCTGGTCCTCGTAGCAGACGAAGCAGAAACCTTTGGACTTCCCCGTCTTCTTGTCTCGCACCAGGTTGATGTTGACAATCTCTCCATACCTGGGGAGGACGCACAGAAAGTAAATTCCATGTTTTTTAATTGCTGTTGGATGGTGGAGAAGAAGGGAACAAGAGAAAATGTGCAGGTACATACTGAGAGAAGACGCAGATGAGGTCGCCTTCAGTCAGCTCATAAGGAAATCCTCCTGCAGGAAACACAGAGAAAGAGGTCAGAAAGCAGCACCATATTACAAATGACAAATGCTAAACTCAAGACAAAGCAGAGAGGGTTTGGGCAAAACTTGAGGGAAATTATTTAACTGGAGAGGCTGCAGGTGTTTGTTTATCTTACCAACAAATATCCAGGCGCTGTCTTTGTACTCTGAGTGCCAGGAAACAGAATCCTTCACTCCGAGGTTGGCCTCACGCTCATTCAGTTCATTGATCAACTTCACCTTTGTCAGCGGACTGAGAACAGAAGACAGAGAAAATGTTGCACTTTTAAATTTTTTGTGTTTCAGAGCTGTTCCTCCACATATATCTCCAGACATTTGGATTTACCATTAACCAGCTGTCCATCATGTGTACTCATGTATCACGGGGCTTGTCCCCATTCGCTACTGGGATTTACTACCTTTGTCTGCCATTTGAAGGAAACTGCCTACTGACAATCTCTGAAATATACAGGAGCGCCTGAATGCACCTTTAGTTTTTACACACAACACCCTAATTACATAATTGTCAATACAAAACTTTGATTTGTGTAAAATACGAGCTGCTTGGTGTGTGACGACTTAAAAATATGCTCCTAAAGACTCACAATAACATTAGATGTTATGTTTGAGGAAGTGTGATAAAGACGAATCGTTAATTTGTCAGATTTTGAACGGGGTTCGGCGTAAAGAGAATGAAAGATAAGGCTAAGTTAACTTTACGTATAAACAATTTCCGTTACCGTTAGCTTTGAGCAGTAGCTAGCGGGGTAACGCACATCGAAGAACGAGGACAGACGCCATGACTAAATAACCAACAGTAGAGAGAATGAGAAATCATTAATTTAAAGTGAAATGTTTGCTTACTTCATGGTGAACCACTACGACGACAGAAACCGGTTACGGTGGAACTGGTATTCTCTTCTGACACGAACCACTTCCGTCTGAATTCCCGCCTGCGCCGCCACCTGCTGTTTGGATGTCTTAACTGCAAGTAAACAATTATTGTTCAGACTGTATATAAAAGTGTATATGATCGTATTTTTTTTGCTTTATTCATTTGCGTTTATATGTATATTCACCATCACACTACCTTATTCTTTCTTTTCCTTTTTATTGTTATTAATTTGATATATTCTCGTTATCTCGGGAAATCGGCCTTTTGTTTTCGCCAGAGAACGAGATAAATTAAGCCGTTATCACGAGAAAACAAGATTTTTTATATCGAGATCACGAGATAATTAGCTCGTGAGCTCGAGATAACGGCGTTAAAAAAAATAATTGCAAGCACGGCCGTTCGGCTTCCGTAGTTATGCTTGAAAAGTGCTATATAAATAAAATAATAATTATTAAGATATCCTCCTGTACGGACGGTGGCGCTGTGACGCTAACTGTCATCCGCTGACCCGGTTTGTAAACGCAAGTCTGTCAGTTGAGAGAACGGTCCTGTTTAGATGGTAACCCTAGATTTGCGAACTCTCGCGAGCCGCTTCAAAATATTCTTGTCTCGCTGTTTTATAATGCAACAACGCTGTTGTTAAGGTCTGGTTACGTTTAAGCACAAACACCACTTGGTGAGGGTTAGGAAAAGATCATGGTCTGGGTTACATGGTGTGGTTTACTTACTGCTCCTTACAAATCTCGCGAGAGTTTCTATAGGGTTACCATCTAGACACGACCGTTCAGAACCAGCTAGTTAACGTATAGTTAAGTTGCACTGTAATGCCTCAAGTAATGTTTTTATCTGTATAAATGCGTCATTATCGACCAGTTTATCATGACCTTATGTCTCGTGAATTATTAGAGGTTTAAGGATGCTAAAATAGCTAGTTATTTAACGGTTGGTAAGCCAACCCGGCTAGTAAAATAGCTTTTACTGTCATCCATGGTTTAGTAATTTATAGTTATTATTATTACTAAATACTTATTATATTTAAAGTAGCGTTAAATTAACATTTTGTCTCCTCTACCTCTGCTTCACTGCGAGCCTCCTGCGGGTAAGTAACTTAAAGCAGTAACACAGGTACATCTATGCTGCCCGCCAAACTCCTATACATACTCCTCCGATTTAACGTGATTTGACTTAATTGCAAACTTTTTTGCCCGCTAGAAACATTTTCAAAAACTTCACTTAGTTGTCCGGAACGTCTGATCAATTCGGCACAAGTTTTATCAGCGTACACTAAACACAATTTGTTTTAATGTAATGTCTGGTTCGCTTAATGCAACGCTCACTATCCTCATGTCCGGTTGGAAATTTTAGTGAAAAAGGGAAGGGTAAATAATCAATAAACTGCATGATGCATAACAAATATATCGACTTTACCTGTGTGACATATGGATGTTAAAAAGGACCGAGGGAATCATGCCATTAAGTATTTTTTTTACACATACAAGGAGACCTAAAATTGACAGAATATTGAGTGGAGTTTGGTTCTTCAAACGACAAAACGGAACATATTGGTGTTAGACAGATTTAATGATCCCCATTAGGCACAAGACATATACAGTGATGCTGTGTGCTGTAGAGATGTAAAAAAGTAGTTAAACGAAAGCATAAAAAGGTATAAATAATATTTTAAGTAACAGGAACCAGACTGTTAAACACGTCGATGCCTGCATTTACCGGCAGGAGGAGCTACTGTATTATAGATGTTTTTCAGTAGGCTGGATTTAAAAGCATCCTGGAGCCAAAAAGAAAATTCATCATCTAGATACATTTGAGCTAAAGTTGATTTATTTCTGTCTCTCTCTTGTCTCTCAGCAGGATGATCTCTCAGGTCTTCATCTTGTCCTCAAAGGGCGACCACCTCATCTATAAAGACTGTATCCTCACTGTGCCGCCCCACATCTACAGAGAAAACAGTCCAAATACTAACACACAGGATTGTTTTTGGTCTACTTTAACATACACATTTGTTTCTGCAGCTCAAATTTTGTTTGTTATTTGTTTTTCAACTGTATAAAAGTTCTTAACCTGACCACCAGTCCGCGGAGAAGCAGGAAGCAACGTTGTCAGTATCTTTTATGAGAAAGTCACAGCGCTGACCGGAGACCAGCCTCCAGTTGTCATGGTAACACACTGTGTGTCTGTCTGTGTGGGTATTAGGATGTTGTGAGCCCTTTTTTATAGATATATTGCATTGCTAAGAACACCTACAACTATACTGTCAAACCATAAAATCACAAATGAATTCACAAGAAAAGTTGGACAGGCTGTTTCCCTTCTCAAGACCTGCTGACATTCCTGGGAACCTTCTGTGACGATGGGCTGAGTGTGAAAAAAGTTACGATAGTATTCATTTTCATGATCCAATCACAGCAGTTTGTTGATTGTAAATTGTAAAATTTCCCATTTTCACTCTGGACATATTTGTAGACAAAGAGCTTCAAAACAACCAAGTGTAGAATGAATTTAGAGGAGAATCATTTTTCAAAAACAAACAGTTAAAATTTTCTTTGTAGTTTTTCTTGCTGTAATCATTCCTCCTGTTCATACTGACCATTAGAAGATCCCTTCATAATGCACTTACAATGGAAGTGATGGGGGACAAAATCCACAGTCCTCCTTCTGTGCAGACATGGATTTCAAAGTTTATCTGAAGCTAATATGAAGCTTCAGCGTCCAAATGAGTTAAATCAAGTAGATATCTTTCAACGTTACAGTCTTTTTAGTGCCAAAGTCCCTCTTTTTGTTACTATACTTCCACCGCAGCTCAACAGGGAAACACTGTCCGAGGAAACACAAAGAGGGAATTTGATGCTAAAAAGACTGTAAATGTGGCAGATATCCACTTGATATGACTAACTCAGACTGCTGAAGCCTCATATAAGCTTCACATCTACTTTTAAATGACTGTGTGGACACACTGTGGATTTTGGCCTCCATCACTTCCATTAAAGCACATTTGAAGGGGATCTTTTAATATCCAGTATGAACAGGAGGAATGATTACAGCGAGGAAAACCTCTTTCACTGTTCATATGGACACCTGACTGTTGGTTTAAGACAGACATGAAAAATTGTGAACCTGTCCTTTAAATGCATCATCCCTCCTGTGTTTTGTTCTACAGACTCACAAAGATCTTCACTTCGTCCACATCAGGCAGGGAGGACTCTACTGGGTCGCCACGACCACAGCTGACTCCTCCCCCTTCACCATCATTGAGTTCCTCAACAGGTACAGTGTGTCGCCATGGAAACAAGCTTTCTGTCTCCGGGTTCAAAACCATGCTTCTAATAAACAGGAATAATTTACCACATTAAATACATAATGATGGTATATGTATTTATTGTTATTAATATTATTTTATCATATGTATCCATTAAAGCTGCAGTTTAATTGCACGTAAAAAAACAGGAAAAAAACACAAGACGACTATGTGATGATTAGGGCTGTAACTAAAGACTATTTTCATTATCGATTAATCTGATTATTTTCTCGATTAGTCAATGAAATGCTCAAAAATAGTGAAACGTTTGGATACAAAACATCTAAGAGCCCCCTGTGATGTCTAAAACCTTATAACAAAGAAAAACAGCAAATTGTCAATTTTTGTTGAAGCTGGAACCATCAAAGGTTTTAGCATTTTTGCTTATAACAATAGTTGCTGATTAATTTTCTTTTGATCGACTCATCAGTTAATTGACAAATTGTTGGAGCTGTACTGATAACGTATAAAATATTGATCTGAAAAGTATCTGTAGATGAGTAAAAAGTACATATTTCCCTCCGAAATGTAGTGAAGAAGTACAGAGTAGCGTAAAATAAATACTAGTTAAGTACAAGTACTTCAAAATTTTACTTGAGTACAGTACTTGAGTAAATGTACTTAAATACATTCCACCACTGATTTTTATATTATCATCCTCTCTTTCTGTAATTTTCTTTCTGTCTAATGTGCACTGTGACACAAAATGAAGATACTAATCTTTAAAACCAGCTCTAAACTCTAGTTATCAGCAGTGAACATGTCAGTTAAACCGTCTGTATGTGCTGTGACAGTTTGGATTCTGTGTTCGCAGGTTAACCGCTCTGGTTAAAGATTACTGCGGCAGCCTGTCGGAGAAGTCGGTGCAGATGAACTTCGCCCTCATCTACGAGCTGCTGGACGAGGTCGTGGTGAGTCTTCCTGAGTCACGTACTCCTCCATGCAAGCTGGAGGTCGGGGTGAGGTTATCCATCAGGGCCTGAATTTATCAAGTGTCTCAGAATCACACCAACACACTTATTTATAAAGCTTCAGCATAAAGAAAGACGATTCCTGTTGAAATGATCATGGCGTAGTTTGTAATATTAAACAGTGGTAAGTAGCACCACTTTCATATAAAGACTTAAAGTGTATATATGTAAAGATAACATTTGACTAAGCTTTCTGTCAAAAACATGATGCCAAAATTAATAAATAGCTTAAATCTCATAATGATATTTAACAATAAGCTAATTGCAAAAGGCTATCCTGCCTCACAAAGGCTCAGAGCAGTAACTATAGAAACAGTTTATAAAAACATTTTAATGTTTTAAGGTGTAAAATCTAATTTATAAACTGTATAAACTACTGAAATGAGATACTACACTCTATCTTTAGGTCATCTAAGCTAACCTAGGGCAGCTAAGTGTTACTGTTTTTCTTTGTGATTTGATGTAGCTACTCAACACACACATATCCTAAGATGTTGGAGCTTCAAAGTAGATTTTTCAATTACAGGAAACAGGTGAGAAAAAGTCTGTAAGTTAGCTTTAGCTAAGGCTAGCTGGCTCTGCCCTCAGGCTGCCCTTAACTAGCTGGAGGAGTGCAGACAGTGTGGTTTGGTTTTTACCTCTGTTTTGTAATTCCTGAAAATTTTACATGTTGTTTTCTTCAAAAATTACACATTTTTACGGTATAATATTTTTTATATAGTAAAACAGATGTGAAACCCACTGTGTTATAGGCAGTACAGGTTAACACTGGCAGGCCACTTGTGTTTTTCAAACAAAAAGATGTATATAATTTAAAACAGTAAATAATTTGATTGAACTGCCATCACAATCAATCAATCAAATGATGAAAATTGATGCAGCAGAACCAGAGATATGTTTTTTTTTCTATTCCACACTCTTCTTCCTTGTCAAAACCTAGCGCCTACATTACCCACAAAGCAACTGCACAGATTGGGGTGTGTTATGCTAGTAGCGGCTAATGTATCCTGGAGCTGTTAGCTTCCAGAAGAGATGAGGAGCGACAGAAGTCATCACTTCTTTCTAACTCCACACCTCCAATTTTTTTCATTTTCAAACTTGTAGTCTTCAGCCCCAACCAACACTGACTCAAGTGACATCATCAGTGACATCATCAGCTCACTCTGGAGCCACAAAAGGCTTTATAAAACTTTTTACACACAGAACGCACCTGGGAAATCACTGCAGTTCACCTTTAAGAAAGTTGATAAAATGCTTTTACTTCTTGTCCTAAAAGAAGAACCAAAAATGTGTCACACTGAGAATTTTTGGCCAGTTGGGCCAATTTCCGACTCTGAGATGCTTGATAAATATTTGCTCCTGAAGACCTCTTTCACTGAAGATGTGAAAAGACTTCAGCTGCCAGGAAACTCCTCCATCTTTATAAAGGCTTTATTCTGTAAACACAGAGGAGTCAGAGTGAGGTTAAACAGGAGGAAGAAACTCTAACAGCTGCAGTACAGTTTGAGGTCAGAAATCCCTGTTTTAATACCTTAAAGTTTAGATGATATAACGCCACAATCCAGAAAATAACTGTCTTTCTCTCTGTCTGTCAGGACTACGGTTACATCCAGACGACATCCTCTGACGTCCTGAAGAACTTCATCCAGACTGAAGCTGTCTCCTCCAGACCGTTCAGCCTCTTTGACCTCAGCAATGTTGGCTTGGTACGTTCACACCAACAACGCCCATTAGACAAGAGGTCAGAGGTCACTGGGAAAGGGAGTGAGTAAAGCAAATCAGCACATATTATTTTATACGATACAGAAGAGCAGACCTGTGAGTTTTCAGAGTGTGTTTCTGAGGTTTTTGTCCAGCATCATGTTGTGTTGCAGCTGACAGTGTAACATCACCTACTGTAGCTGTAATATCCTCCTCTAATATCTCTGTGATGTCACATGACACCTCTTATATTAGTCATTCAGCGCTTCGCTTTAGAAAGAGTATCTAGTATCTAACTTCGTGTCAAAGCGTTCCCTCTTTATTTCTGTCTCATGAAACTCACCCACAAACGGAGTGGAACAGGTCGCCTTATATGGACATTTTTAGGGGATGATGATGCTGATGATGAAATAATAATAACAATAATAATAATAATAATTTATTTATATAGCACCTTTCATACAAGAAATGCAGCTCAAAGTGCTTTACAACAAAAGAAACTGCATGCACCAAGTGGTTTACATAAAAGAACATAAAAACATGTAAAAAAAAAAAAAAAACATACTTCAGTCGTGGTAATTTGAGACTTAATAAGGGAAAACTCAGAAAGTATTTCACCATGTGTACACAATCTGTAAACCGGCGCCTAGGTCTCTGAAGCCATAAACAAACAGAACCTCCCTTTTCCCAACAGACACAGACTCACCACCTCTTGATTAACCGAAAAAAGCCTCTTTCAGCTTACCCCAGAACATCTTCCCACAGGTTTTAACCTCACTGTGGCTCTTATCTGTGTCGGGTGCAACCTGAAGCTGCCCCAGGAAAAAAAAACACTTTTTGCTCAAACATACCAACCACTGACCTCAGCACCTACGTAACATAAGATGGAAAATGAAACCCACTTGATAATAAAAATAAGATAGAATGCATAATATAAGATGGAAGATAAAATCCACTGACACATAAAATAGAATTCATACTGAATAATAATAAAAGAATAAAATATAATAAAAACAAGTTAAAACATAGAATGTATAAAATAAAGTACAAAGCTGACTGAGAGGCTGGTTATGGTGTTTGAATGTAATGTTCCTGAGACCCTGGATTTACCCTGCTGCTGTTGTTTTGTTGTTTTGCTGCAGTTTGGAGCGGAGACGCAGCAAAGTAAAGTGGCTCCGAGCTCTGCAGCCACCAGACCCATCCAGTCCAGCAGAGAGCAGGTACTCAACATCCTGAAGAGGCTGAACACGACGACACTGTGACACACAATACTCACATTTTCCACTTGACTTAAATTCCCTTTATTTTTAAAAAATAAAATATAAAGTGCAAAAGAGTTCCCACTGTCAGACAGAGCAGTTCATCAAGTCTGTGGGGAAGTTGGTGAATTTCTGGGACTTTTGATAGCAGATTATTTTCTTTTAGAAACACACACACACAGAGATGAACAAACCAGACACAGGAGCAGCTTTAGGCCCTGGAAGTACTCATGTGTTCAATAATATGTAATAACGCATCATTTTTCACTGACATCATTCCAGACATTTTCAGAACAGACAGAAAAGCACAAAGATCTTATTAATTTTAACCAAAGAAGAAATGAAAATGCCCTCATAGTTCTGCCAAGGCTGCACAAACTACTTTTATTATAGGAGCTGTGAAAAAAGGCCTTTTAGAGCTAAAATAATTAGTCTGTTAATCTAATAACTGACTAGTTTATTAATCTGCAGTTATAATTATTTAATCATTATAATTGTTTAATCAAGAAAAAATGGCATCTTGCTGCAGCTTCTCTAATCTTAAGATTTAATGCTTTTCTCTATTTTTTATCATTTTAAACTGACCATCTTTGGGTTTTGGGCTGTTGGTCAAAGATCAAACAAGACGTTTGAAGACGTCATATTGGACTTTCAGAACTTGTTTTTTTGTGGACATTTCACAAACTAAATGATTAGTTGTAGAAACAATTGACAAAATAATCAGTGATGAAAGCAGCAGGTAGAAGAGAGAAAATCAAGCAGGTGACAAGTTTGAGCTGATTTTAAAGGGCTGGGAGTTTTTGTAAAATGACTGACATTTTCCAGTAAATATTCTGATCCCAGCTGGAATGTAGACTTCCTGAAACAAACTATTCTGATCATCAGTGATGAAAGCAGAAACAGACCTCACAGTTTCCATACGTGCCTGTTTTTCCAGGGAGGAAAGAGCGAGATATTTGTGGACGTGATTGAGAGGATGTCGGTCGTCATCGGCTCCAACGTGAGTAACATCAGCGTGAAAACAACAGTCACCTCAATGATCCGCAGTATTGAAATATATTTAATCTTAAAGCTGCTTCCTCTCTGCTGATGTTTTGTGCTGCAGGGAGTTTTGATGAAGGCCGACATCGAGGGAGAGATCAGAGTCAAGTGCTACATGCCGAGCTGCTCAGGTGGGTTTTAAAAGAGGTTAACACTGTAGACCTGCTCCCCCTCTCCAATCCAAACAAGATGCTTTGTCTCTCTGAATATCATTAAAACCAGAGTGATGGTGTGTGAAATAGGTACCGTAAATTCTATAATAGCTGACCTACATAACCTGAAAGGATGGGTATGCATTTTGTAGCACTGATTCATGACTATTACACAGAAACTACCAGGTGTGTTTCCAGGTAATCACTGTGTGGTTTAATCTAATATCAACATGAAATCAAAGTTGCAATACGCGACATTGAGGACATTCAGCCACTAGATGCACTATAGCACCAACATCTCAGACCAGAAAAAAATTAAGCCGACAACTCACGAAACTCAGATCAAACTGTCAGACTAGGCAGAGCTGATCTAATATAGATCTATATTCTGTTACTGCGTTGCCTTTTTCTGCCTCAAATGCCTTCAGAAACATATTTAGTTTACTGTTTAGCTGTAATTTGAGAAAGTTTGTGACACGGCCGCCATCTTGGAAACAGACGCGGAGGACACATGTTAGTGCATGTGAGTCCTCACATGCACGCTCACATGCACTAACATGCATGCACGGCTGGTGCAGCTACCAAAACAAAGAACAGAGAAGCTGGGATAACAACACACACAGAGGGAGTGTGACTTTATTCTCTGGTAAGGACGCCATCACTCCGCCATATCTCTACATCGCAAATAGTCTAATATCTAAAATCTAATATTACCTAGTTATACCCCATTATATTACATTATTATTATTACCTCTTTATTATCAAAATATTACCCACTATTACCTGTTATTACTGAGCTAGAATGTAAAGTGCCACCCAATTGGTTTTGTGTGATCAATTCAATCATCTTTTTATTTACACAGGAGACATGACTTTCAAAATATTCCTTTTATTTTATCCTTTATTGTGATGCAACCGGCAAAGTCGGTTTTGATATGAACACTACAAACTATCATTGATTATGTTTCCTTTGTCTAAAGCGATGATGAGATATCAGTACTGATGATGGTTTACAGATCAATGTAATTAATTAATGATATGGATGCTGTAAATAGCAGCCGTGTGTAATGACAGCTGTTCTGCTGTTGGAGAACTTTGCCGGTGCAACACTTCTTCTTTCCTGTTTGTTTCATTGACAGTTGTAAAGACTGGTGGAGCAGGCCGCATGCTGATATGAAAACAGCTGATTAAGGGCGTGTCTGCATCCATTTACGGCGAATTGTGGGAGCGTAAATAAATTCTGTGATGACTGAAGTTTATAAAACAGAACCATGTGTACGCACAGCTTCTGTCGCACACAATCTGACCAAAACAGTTTGTCTGCATATTTCTGTGCGTACACACAGTTTTAGTCATGAATCTACACAGTTTTACACACCTGGTCCCAGATGTTTGTGGTTTTTGCAGCAGACATGAACATGCAGAATAATTAAAGATTAAAATATTGTTTTAAAGATCATAACATACATTATTTGTCCAATTGTGTTGGTAGAGTCAGTTTTGTCAGAATTAAGTTTTGTTCCTGAGGGACACCAGGATTATTAGTGAGGGACAGTGTTTGATTTGTTTCTGTTTTCTCTAATCTGATATCTGATGTCAAAAGATGTTTTCTGCTTGACTCAGTTTGGTCCTAAAGAGTATAGAAACATGACTGAACACACACACACTTTCTAACATGCTGTCCTCACTCAACAGAGATGAGAATCGGTCTGAACGAGGAGTTCAGCATCGGCAAGTCACAGCTCAGAGGTGAGTTTATACACACACACAAACTCAGGGAAACTAGATAACAAAAGATACACAAGTCAGTCAACTCACAACTATTAAAGGATTTAGTGGCGATTTTCTATATTTGTCAACAAATCTCATGTTTGGATCCAAACCAACAATGAACTGATCTACTAACAGTATTGTGTGTGTATCTAAAGCCTGATATATCTTATTCCTCTGTTGTCCAAAAACTATTAAAAACACGTCAGTGAGCCACACCGCTGCACTGGGTCACATGTTCCTTCATTATGAAGAGTTTGGTCACATTAGTTTGTTTAGAAACGGCTCCAAAGACTAATAACAGTGATCATGTTTTCAGTCTTTGGAGAGTAGTTCTGTGTAAGGCAGACGCCACTGAGCATGTGCAGGAACGTGGTTCTGTTTACAGCTTCGCTAGCTTGTTGTGCTGCATATCACAACCTCTGACTTTGTACATTGTAAATAACATCAGTACAAAGTCACTGCCTTACACAGAACTACTCTCTGGAGACTGAAAGTGTGATCGCTGTTATTAGTCTTTGGAGCCGTTTCTAAACAAACTAACGTGACCAAACTCTTCATAATGAAGGAACATGTGACCCAGTGCAGCGGTGTGACTCACTGACCTGTTTTTAATAGTTTTTGGACACAACGGAGGAATAAGATATATCAGGCTTTGGATACTTGTTAGTAGATCAGTTCATTGTTGGTTTGGATCCAAACATGCTGACAATAAGAGAATATAAAAAAATCACCAGAATTATCCATTAAGTTTAGTTTTTAATCTAAAATCTCAGTGAAGTTAAATTGATTTATTTTGTCTGACCAGTTGGTCACATGACGTCTGTCCTCTGCCGGATAAATACAGAGCAGCATTAAACCAAATTGACAGACAGAACATGTTTTTATCCTGTCAGCTTTATTAAAAACAGGAGGACTTCATTTCCTCCAACATTTAATTTCCTGCTGTTGTTCACATGAACAGACACATCAAATCAGTGAGAAACAGACAAATGTGTCTTTATTTTTTAAAAGTTATTTCAGGGTGAATTTAAAAGTCTTATTACACTTTCTGAAAGCTGCATGTACTCTATTGATTCATGTCAGATTATTTTAGGATTCATTAATAATGACTTACTTCTTGAATAACACTTTGTGTTCAGTGTGTGTTGTGTTTGTTAAACAGTAAGATTCTTGTGCAACAGTCATGTTACTTTTCACAGGATGTGAAGTTTCAGGGCTCGTTTTTTTTTGATTGGTGAAGCAAGATAAAACCCAACATAACTTAAACATAACATAGATACAGTGAGATAAACATTAAACGATATAGGGCCAAAAGGTTTGATGTGATGTGAGTGTGGTTTGTTAGGAGAGTGTGTGTGTGTGTGTGTGTGTGTGTGTGTGTGTGTGTGTGTGTGTGTGTGTGTGTGTGTGTGTGTGTGTGTGTGTGTGTGTGTGTGTGTGTGTTATTAAGAAAAAAAATCCATCTAAAATAAGAGCAGCTCATTCCGCAGCATCGCTTCTCTTCACCTGTTAGTCTACATGTTTGAAATAACCAGAACACTTTTTAAAACCAGGTGTAAATTCAAAGACCTGAGTTCATCATCAAGGTAGAAATCATGTGAGAAACAAACTACCGTCCGAGTTTCTGACCTGCAGCATTTGTCCTCTGCAGGTTACGGGGCTGCTGTTCGTGTTGACGAGTGCAGCTTTCATCAGGCGGTCAAACTGGACGAGTTCGACAGCCACCGGATCCTCCGACTCTGTCCGAGCCAGGGAGAGGTGCTCTCATCCCCTCACCACTCACTCTGTCATTTTGGTTTGATTTCTGTCTGTGTTTGTGCTGGTTTGGACGGCTGTTCTTTATGTTGAAGTAAAACCAACCTGTAGGGCCTATTTTGTCCATAATCAAAATGCTGATGCACCCTAAAATATTAGAAACACCTCTAAGTATAAAGTCCTCAAGACACCAGGATTTAAAATGGTGAAATTCTGCAGCAAGTTCAAGTTAATCTGCATGATTTTTTGCATCAAGTTCAAATTTGATGAACTTCTTGACAGTTGACCTTTGGGGGAATGTAGAGTCCAAAATGGAGGAAGCTATCATAGCTTATTAGCTGTGTTGTAACATCCACTTTTACTGAATTAAAAACTGTTTCAGAAATGACTTGTATACAGTTATGAGACAGGAATCGATGGTACAAATATGTCTTTTGAATAAAGTGTGTAAAGTTATTATTCCCATTACTAACCAAGCTAATACTGCATTTATGTCCAGTTGGAGTTATTGTAATTAGTATTATTGAGTTTCTGATAAATTATAAACAGTGTTCACGCCAACAGCCAAGTCGTAATTACAGTTGGGAAGCTGGGATTTTTCTGAAAGCTCAGATATATGTGACTTTGCACTTCATAATACAGAAGTGCCTGAAAACTAAATAAACATAAACACCTCAAATCCATCCTTTAATGTAATTAAACCTAAATCTAATGAATATAATGTAATTTTGTCAATGCACATTATTTTAAATCATCAAGACCAACTCAGCCAACATTCAACCTTCCTGAGTTATCAGATTTTATGAATACTTGCAAGTCCTTAACATGGGAATCTTTCTGATCCTTCCCATCCACCCGACTAACGAGTTTAACTAGCTGTAATTCTGGACACTCGTTAGCTCGTAAATCTTTTTTTCCCTCTTTAGTGACTTTTTATTTAACAAAATGGTGTGCAGTGGTGAACAAAATGCCAGGGGGGAGTAAACAGAACAGTAGAGAGAAAACAGGATTTACTGTATGTCTATTTACATCACCAAGCTTCAGGGTCCACCTATTTCACCAATCTCATCACAAGGTCAGTTTAGTACCAGTTCACAATCTTTCTCAGCAGATCCCAGTGTGTTAAACAGCAGTCAGGTGTCCATATGAACAGTGAAAGAGGTTTTCCTCGCTGTAATCATTCCTCCTGTTCATACTGGATATTAAAAGATCCCCTTTAGTGCAAAAATGCATTTAAAAGTAGATGTGAAGCTTATATGAGGCTTCAGCAGTCTGAGTTAGTCATATCAAGTGGATATCTGCCACATTTACAGTCTTTTTAGCATCAAATTCCCTCTTTGTGTTTCCTCGGACAGTGTTTCCCTGTTGAGCTGTGGTGGAAGTATAGTAACAAAAAGAGGGACTTTGGCACTAAAAAGACTGTAACGTTGAAAGATATCTACTTGATTTGACTCATTTGGACGCTGAAGCTTCATATTAGCTTCAGATAAACTTTGAAATCCATGTTTGCACAGAAGGAGGACTGTGGATTTTGTCCCCCATCACTTCCATTGTAAGTGCATTATGAAGGGATCTTCTAATGGTCAGTATGAACAGGAGGAATGATTACAGCAAGAAAAACAGGTTTCACTCTTCATTTGGGCTCCTGACTGTTGCTTTAAGATTTGAAAAATTGTGAACCGTCCTTTAATGTTCTCTGTTCTTCTCTCTGCTTCATCATTCTTACTTCATATTCTTCTTCTCCTGTTGCAGCAAACAGTGATGCAGTACCAGCTGGCTGATGATCTGCCTTCAGCTCCTCCTTTTCGTCTCTTCCCCACCATTGAGAGAGACAGTGGAGGAAGGTAGAGAGTTCCCACAGTCCAGTTATCATGCACTTACTCTAAAGATAGCCGATCAGTTTAGTTTTTTTATTTGCACACGTACACAACAGCATAAAACCACAAAATAGAAATAAAACCGGCAAAGTCGGTTTTGATATGAACACTACAAACTATCATTGATTATGTTTCCTTTGTCTAAAGCGATGATGAGATATCAGTACTGATGATGGTTTACAGATCAATGTAATTAATTAATGATATGGATGCTGTAAATAGCAGCCGTGTGTAATGACAGCTGTTCTGCTGTTGGAGAACTTTGCCGGTGCAACACTTCTTCTTTCCTGTTTGTTTCATTGACAGTTGTAAAGACTGGTGGAGCAGGCCGCATGCTGATATGAAAACAGCTGATTAAGGGCGTGTCTGCATCCATTTACGGCGAATTGTGGGAGCGTAAATAAATTCTGTGATAACTGAAGTTTATAAAACAGAACCATGTGTACGCACAGCTTCTGTCGCACACAATCTGACCAAAACAAGAAAGAAAGTGATGCAGCAAACAGTGATGCAGTACCAGCTGGCTGATGATCTGCCTTCAGCTCCTCCTTTTCGTCTCTTCCCCACCATTGAGAGAGACAGTGGAGGAAGGTAGAGAGTTCCCACAGTCCAGTTATCATGCACTTACTCTAAAGATAGCCGATCAGTTTAGTTTTTTTATTTGCACACGTACACAACAGCATAAAACCACAAAATAGAAATAAAACGGATGTGACAGAAGAGGTCAAGAGGCCACGATTTAAAGAAAAGTTGTAATAATATAAAATATGTCTTCATAGGAGAAGTTATAATAACTACTGTACATTAACAAACACTGACATCATCATCATGTTTGCTAACAAGTTCAACATATCAAGATAAAAGGTGATGATATGTGTGCGTGTGTTTCATGTCTCCTCACTCTAATTGTGGCTTGTAGGCATAAATGTAATTCTAACACATGAAATGGGAGGTGTAAAAGTATGTTATGTATAAAATGTTTGGGGCCATGAGGATTTTAGGTTATAAAATTAGGCTCTGTTTTGCTCACAGTTGATGTTTCTCCGTCTCTGCAGGCTGCTGATGTACCTGAAGCTGCGCTGTGATCTGCCACCAAAGAGGTCAGTTTCTATTTTGAGACAAGCTGTCAAAACCAAACTTTATTCACCTCAACTACGCTGCAGTCTGACGGGTGATCTGTGCAGAGCAGAAACACCTCAGCAGTGAGCGCTTAGTGACACAATGTTCATAAACATATTGAGGATTAGCCGGTGACTAGCTGATGGTAATGATGTCATTGATTTGTTTTTGCAGCGCTGCCATCAACGTCTCTTCCACCATCCCTGTTCCTAAAGGCTCTGTGAGGTGAGACGCTCCCATTCAAATCAGCTGCTCTCCTAAAACTGATGTTTGTTATGGAAATCTGTCTGTATGTAAAAATCCTCCAGCTGCAGGCCGACACGACCTCACAGTCCGAGTCTGCACTCCTCACGTTGTAGTTTTTATTTGAATATGACTCTTGTGTGATATTTTGTCTGCAGCTTTTCGTGTCTGTTGTTGAGTCAACCTTCTGAACATGAACAGGAAGTTTCAGATCAGGCAGAGGAAGTCAGCAAAGTTCCTCATCTTTTTGAGGAAATCAAATTTTAAAGTCTCTTGTTGTGAGTGCACCTCAGTTTTTAAATAGAAAACAACATTAAATAGGAAAGCATCACCGAGAGCAGAAGGAAGCTCTCTTAATTTGTTATGTAAAGTCATGGAAATCAAAGGATGGATGGAGGGTCAGGTGCGCAGACATTTGCTGTAGCTATTGTACTGTAGCAGTAGTTTTAGACCAGTTAGAGGTGTAAGTTAATTTAGAGTTTGTTCACATAAAGCTGGTTACATTTCAGAGCAGCTGTACAGATTAATACTGTAGTCTGGATGTAGTCTGCTAACACCAAGGCTGGATTATCAACAAGGCATCTGTCCAGGGGCCCCAAAAGCCTCACGTTTCCTCTGTATCATTTGGGTCTACATAATTTGATTAAACTTGTTGATCCAGCCACAATATTTTTAAGAAAACTTTTCATCCAGTTCTCTTTTTAACCGTTCCAACAACAGATAGTTATCAGTACATGGTCATAAGCTAGAATAGCTGGATGAGCATTCCTCTGGAAGCTCAGTATTCATGTTAAATAATGATTTTACCAACCAAACATCCCACAGTGGGTATCAGGCCGTGTGTCATAAATCTGCTGCATCTCATGACAGGTGAGGAAAACCTCTTTCACTGTAAAACACTGAGTCAATTAATTTCTGGAGTAAAAATGAATTTGCTATTTTACAACTATTTTATCAAGTAATTGTTTAAGTCATTTTTTTCATGCATAAACACCAAACATTTAATAGTTCTGGGTTCTCAAATGTGAGAAAGTGCTGCTTTTCTTTGATCTTACATTACAGTGAATTGAATATTTTTGAGTTTTGGACTCTTTGTTGGACAAAAGAAGAAATTTGATGAAGTCACCTGGTGCTGTAGGACACTGTGGACATTTCTCCTGTTTTCTGAGGATTAATCGAAGGAGTAGCATCCACTTACTTTGTGAAGGCGTATATAGTGTAACTACTTTGTATGATGCAATTTTTATGTTATAGTGTAACTCCCACATATCTGAATTTATACACAACTGCTGCTGGACTTGAAGCATTTGTCAAACTGTGATGCATATAAAAGCACCATCCAGACGTGACTGAAAGCCTCTCTGCTGCTCTTGGTTCATTTTATTTGTGGACCGGAGCAGTGTTGTGGAAAATGACAGAGTTACATCAGCTGAAAGCCCTCAGCGGGATTATCTATCAAATCACCTTCAGTGTGCTCACCTCTGAAAGCCTTTCTGCCTCACTGCTTCACCGCCAGCTCATCCCTGCAGGAACATCTGAACCCTGGTGACCCCTGAACTCCTCAGGGGTCACCTGAAGTTTCTAACATTGTTGATGAGCAACAGGTTTCCTCTTTACAGGTGACTGTGGATGAGAAGATTGTCTGGAAGGTGTAAATGAAACAGTGGAGGTGAACTGTTTGTTGTTTGTTTGTTTGTTGGTTCAGTTTGTCACAGGAGCTCAGCAGTCCGGATCAGAGCGCCGAGCTGAGGCCACAGAGCAGAGCCATCGTCTGGCAGATCCCCCGCTTCCCCGGAGGAACACAGCTCTCTGCTCTGTTCAAGGTGACCACACACACACACACACACACACACAGGTGCACATTAGCACCCACATATTAATGTGTATTTAAGTGGACAGTCTTGTCCTGCAGCAAGATCAGAACGTGTTAGCTGCTTTTCCGTGATCTAAACATCAATTCAACTATGAAGAATGAATGTTTTTTACACCATATGTCACTTTTTGAACAGTGTTGTGTTGTTAATGTACCTGCTGAAGTGTTACTGAGCCTTCACACACATATACACTCACCAAGCACTTTATTAGGAACATGTGCAGTCTAATGCAATCCAATACAACAGCTCTGCCAAAAATTCTATTTTATGAAGTTTATACATTTTCAGTTTTTGTTGACATTGTCAGAAAGGTGATAATTCTACTTTATGTTTATTATTGAGGTCATAGTGGGTGATGGTGTACTGGAGTGTGTTATATTGAAAAGTGTTCCTAATATTTTGCCCCACTCATGTATGTTAATGGAGTGGACATAATTTTCTCAATGAATTTAGTTCATAAAAATGTCAGATAACAGTGAAAAATGCCTGTTACACTGTAATTTCCCACAGCCCAATGACGTCTTTAAATGACTTGTTTTTTCCAGCCAGCAGCAAAACCCAAAAATATTCAGTTTACAGAGAAAAGCAGAAAATCCTCAGATTTGAGAGGCTGGAACCATCTTTGGCATTTTTGCTTTAAAAAATTACTAAAATGATTAATTGATTATCTAAATAGGTGCCAGTTAATTTTCTGTTGATCAACTTTACTACTTGATTAATGGACTAGTCATTGAATATATGCAGTAGTAAGTTTGGACACACTTTCTCATTCATTCTCATTCAGCAGCATTCGTTACTAATATTTAATTGATTTTGCTTTTTATGAAGATAAATGATAAGAAAACTTTTATTAATATAGTATTTTAATTGTATATGTGTGTGTATATGTATATATAATAAATCATATATTTATAATAATAATATGTGATGTAAATATGTGTTTTCATTCTCTCTCCTGCATTAAAAGACACCAACAAAAACCTCTTAAGTTAAAAAAAATAAAAACTCAAAAATGAGACGACAAAAACTAATCTCACAGCAGCAGCTGGAATCAGAAAAAAATCACTAGAAAATGTAAAGATCTGTCCCGGACACGTTTGAATGATTGATCCTCCTTTTTCAGCTGGAGGTCGCCGGCCTCAGCTCGGCCTCCATGTTGGAGGTCGGTCCGGTCAGTCTGAGCTTCGAGCTGCCCAAGTTCACCGCCACGGGGCTGCAGATCCGCTTCCTCCGCCTGTCGCCCATCCAGCCCGGCCCGTCGCAGCGCTGGGTCCGATACGTCACCCACTCTGACTCCTACACCATCCGGATTTAACCCCAACAGTCTGCAGTCATCTCTGACGTCTCATCAGTTTCATGATGAAGCAGAAAGAAAACGACTGACTGATGATACTTTTATGAGACAAAGTGAAATAAAGCAAATAATGTAAATTCTATCCTTTCAAAATAACAAATTTGTGGACATTTTGTGGACTCTATTTTATTTTTTGAACTGCCATTTTCATTCAGTGACATACTGACTATTTATTTCTGTTTTTGAAGCTGGATCTGAATGTAACTCCACATACAGTCTGTCTGTAACCTGCAGATGCTCCTCTGTAAATAAAATCAGAAAGATACAGCCTGTGTACTGTTGCTGTTTAACATTTTTATGTTTAATTAAAGGTTAAGTCTCATGTTATTCTGTAATTCTGTAAAATGTAGAATATCACCAGACTTACACTTTCAAAGGACAGTTCACAATGTTTCAAGTGTGCCTTAAAACAGCAGTCAGGTGTCCATATGAACAGTGAAAGAGGTTTTCCTCGCTGTAATCATTCCTCCTGTTCATACTGGATATTAAAAGATCCCCTTCAAATGTGCTTTAATGGAAGTGATGGAGGCCAAAATCCACAGTGTGTCCACACAGTCATTTAGTGCAAAAATGCATTTAAAAGTTGGTGTGAAGCTTTTATGAGGCTTCACACTGAAAGATATCTACTTGATTTGGACGCTGAAGCTTCATATTAGCTTCAGATAAACTTTGAAATCCATGTTTGCACAGAAGGAGGACTGTGGATTTTGTCCCCCATCACTTCCATTGTAAGTGCATTATGAAGGGATCTTCTAATGGTCAGTATGAACAGGAGGAATGATTACAGCAAGAAAAACAGGTTTCACTCTTCATTTGGGCTCCTGACTGTTGGTTTAAGACACACTTGAAAAATTGTGAACCGTCCTTTAAGTTCATTAACGGCGTATTGCTTCAGAGGACAGTGGTGTGTGTGGTCTGATGAACGTGATATTTGGTTGTAGTGACCCTCAGTGACTCACTCCTCCTTAAAGATGAATCATCTTCTGTCTTTTTAACATTTAATGCTTCGTGTTGTCATGTTGCTGCTGGAGACTGCGTTGCGCAACGTGATCTGCAGCCGCTGCACACACACACACACATACACACATACATACACACACACACACACACACATACACACATACACACACAAACAACAGATCCTGCCTTTGCGGAAGCCAGAGGAGTCGAGGCGGCGCTAAATTAAATTAGCATACTAACTAGTTAGCGGTGAGCTGATGTGGATGGACGGATGAACTGAGCTGCTTGAAGAAACACATTTTCTGAAGTCGAGACACCACCGAGTCCGGGCTCATTTTGTCGGGATCTTCCTGCCGTCCGCCTGCCGAGGAGATGGGGGACAAGGCGGGCACCAGGTAGGACGACCACTGGAGCAGCTAGCAGCTAGTTAGCATCCGTTCTCACGCACTTTGCTAACGCTAGCCGAGCCGCTGCTGGCCCGGGCAGGGGGAGCCTTTCTCAGCCTGTGCAGGGAGCATTTACCTGCCTTGTAAAGAAGGCCCGACACAGAAAGCGTTGAGTGTTTCCCCGAGGTTCGTGTTTGTGCTTTTAAAGACGATGCCCTCGTTTAGAGGAGGCAGAGTTAGCACGGCAGGGTGGGGTTAGCTAACCGACGGGACGCTGTTCCAGCCTCCGCTCACAAATCTGTCAAATCTCGTCCCTTTGCTTAATGCACCTATTTCACTAAAAACTAAACATTTTATAGAGTATTAGCAGCGGATATTTCGTTTAGTATACCCAACACACATGCAGCTGAACTTATTTTAATATAAAATACGTTATAATGTTGTGGGCAGGAATCCCCACGGTGCTTTTCCAGCAAAATACGGCCGTAGTGGGCGGCATCGACCCGTGGAAGTCTACAGTTTAACTGGAGATTTTATTGAATTAAAGTCCTGCTTGGTTAGATGATATAAATGCCGATTGTAACGGAAGACTGAAATGATTAATAAAATATGCACAGGTCTGTTATATATTGTTCACTACATAAGGGAAGTTTAAAATGAACGTATTTTACAATGGAGTTTGGTGCATCCCCGCGTAGTGGGGTCATCCTGCTACTAATACAGGCTGATTTCGGGTATGTGGGTACTGCAGGCTCGTGCTAATAAGCTGTAAACGTATTTTGACGAGTCTGGAGGCTTTTAATTGAAATATATCTGATGCTAATTTGCTTTGGATAGTGTTTAATAGCAGGTAAACAGTGGAAACGCCTCTGGTTCGGTTTGTTTTTGACTGATGAAGATGCGCGTTGACACTTGGGATGTGCCGGTTTCATATTTTCACGCTACGATTATTGGTAAAAACAATCAAAATTATCACGATAATAATGTGTCCTGGAATCATTTTATTAGTGCTAAAATATAAAGTTAAATGACTTCACACCATGATCGCCTTGGATTTTATTGACTGTACAGTATATTGCAGTTGTGTTAGACTCAACATAAGAAATAACATCAAATACAGTTAAATACGAAAACAGTTTACTGGAAATTACTTAAATGTTCAGTGTCCTCTGAACACAACGAAATGGTTGGCAGTGTTGATACCGTCAGTATGTGTATATAGTAGAAATGGCATACTGGCACATCTCTAGTTGACACACTGAACATATTATCTGACAAATGGATTTTCAGGTTTCTTAAAGCTTCAGGATGCCATTTGCGTGTTTACTCCCCCTGGTAACTGGGTTGGTAAAGGCTTTTCCCTACGTGTATTTGTCTTTATTCTTAATCTGCAGATCCTGATCAGTATTAGAGATCCTGTTTTCAGACTCAGCAAGAAACAAGAAATACTTCATTGTTGTATAATCTGACAGGTGTACACTTGCAGCTGAGAAGATGCTTTTTCACCTGCATTTTCAACAGTGCAGCACAGTTTTTCTCCTGCACATTGGATTTTTAATAAAACGATGACTGTGAGGTTAAAGTGCTGACTCCCAGGTTTAATCTGAGGGTGTTTACATCCACATCCTGCATGTTTGTTGTAGGGACAAAGGGTTGGTCATTTTACAGCTTATATGTGCACAGATGCCTCTCTGTTTTGAATTCATGTAAAAACCTGAAGATGTTTCCTTTTTATTTTGTTAATGATTGGCTGCTGGATTAAAATTTATGATCAGGCCTCCTCATCTTTAACAGACGCTGACTTTACTGTGATTTAAACAAACAGCTGCCCTAGCTCCGTCCACCCCTGGCGTAACTTTCCTGCCTCTCTTTCCACACTCAACTCCCAGTTACTTCCTGTTAGGAAACAGGTGGGAAACTGGGAGGAGGGGAAATGAGCAGGAGGAAAGACAAACGTCACACAAACAGTGACGACTGTGGAAGAAAACAGCTGATATCTGCCCTATAGGCAGTGACAGATCAGCTGTGGATAACAGATGATATGTGATCAGCGTAGTGACCTGCTGGATGTTGAGTCTTTCTGCTCTGGTACTTTGGTGTTTATTGTGTCAGCCATAACGTATTGCATCAGATTGTACTGTTTACACATCAGCAAGTGGTGATGGAAAGTTTCACTTTACTGAACTTCTTCCATTTTGTGCTGCTTTTCACTTGTGCTCCACCAAATCTCTGAGGGAAATGTTGCACTTTTTACACAACATTAATCTGACAACAGGAACTTAAAGCTGATATAATGAAGGTTTTTATATTAACGATAGATCAATGACTCTATGTTTAGGTGTTTCACACATGGAGATAAATCCACAGAGAATCATCTAGTGCTGCAACTAAAGATTCATTTCATTATTGATTAATCTGTCGATTATTTTATATTTACATATCGATCAGTGTTTCCCAAAGCCCAAGCTGACGTCTTCAAATGTCTTGTTTTGTCCACAACCCAAAGATATTCAGTTAACTGTCATAGAGGACTAAAGAAACCAGAAAATATTCACATTTGAGAGGCTGGAACAAGATTTTTTTGCATTTTTTATAGTGATTAATTTTCTGTCGGATTAACTAATCGAGTAATTGTTGCAGCTCTGGAATCATCAGCCGACTCTGTCTGTCTAAAGTAGAACTGCAACGATTAATAGATTAGTTGCCAACTATTAAATGACTCGCCAACTATTTTGATAATCGATCATTTTAAGTCATTCCTTAAGAAAAAAATGTATCTGATTCCAGCTTCTGAAATGTGAATATTTTCTGATTTCTTTAGTCCTCTATGACAGTAAACTGAGTATCTTTGGGTTGTGGATAAAACAAGACATTTGAAGACATCATATTGGGCTTTGGAAAACGGTGATCGTCATTTCACCATTATTGGACATTTTATGGACCAAACAACTAATCGATTAATTGAGAAAATAACCATTAGTTGCAGCCCTACTCTAAAGCTTCATAGCACCTTTCAACTCATAGTTTTGGTTTTACTGTTTTGTATTGAGACTCACTGTTCTCATAGCGTTGTTTTGCTGCAGTTTTCAACAAAATATCTCTGATAAAGACAGTGTAAATTCCCTGCTCAGCACCAAAAAGCAGTTAGAGACTAGCTGGTGAAGAAAATGGAGCTTTTACCAGCTAAAGAAACAGATATTTTCCTCAGGAGTTGGTGGAAACCAAACTAGAACTAAAGGGATAAAAGGAGAGTGATTTATGTTCTTCAGATGGACACAAACTGGATTGCAAATGAATGGTAATGTTTCTCCGTATCTCCTGAACGTGTAAATAAGCAACTGTTTGCAACTGTTTTACAAGTTCAACATAAAAGCTTAGAAAGTGATAAAATGTCAGTGTTGGCTTTACAGCTTGTTACAGCTGCAAACACAATCAGTAATTGCAGGTTTAACAAACATCATTGAAGAGTTCCTGGAAATAAATTTGGGTACTGCTCAGGATGTTCCAGGTACTTTCAGGTGTTCCTGGAAGCGCTGTCAGTTGTCCACGATTGGTCGAGCAAATGCGATATGTCACATCACAACGAGGAAAACCAAACATGGTAACAGTAGCCACCGTTCACTGCTGCATCTGCAATACTTGTGATTAGAGCTGAAACGATTAGTAGATTGATGAGTTAATTGACAGAAAGATAATATGGATTCAGTATTTAATTACATTTTGAAGCAAAAACACCAAACATTCCACTTGGTCCAGCTTCTCAGTGCTGAAGATTTGCTGCTTGAGTTGTCTTATGTGATAGTAAACTGAATATCTTTAGTTTTTGTTGGCTGTAGGAATATTTTTCACAGTTTTCTGACATTTATGTATCGAGTAATCAAGAAGATTATCGGCAGATGAATCCATAATGAAAATAATCGTCAGTTGCAACGCTATATGTTGGAAAACCCAACATGTCCAGGTCCTCATTAGTATCTGTGGAGAGGACGACGATCAGAGGGAGATGGAGGAAATGGTTAAAAACCCACAAGTTGGGCCAGAAGGTTTCTCAGTATCTGCTAGAAATGGTGAAACAACACAGAGCTGAACAGTAAAGGTAGAGATGTGCTGGTTTACTGGTTTTACTATATACTGCGGTGAAACATTCTGACGGCATCAATACCGCCAACTGTTTCCATTACCGTGATCATCGTCGTTTTCAGAGGACATCGTGAACACAGAGCAGCACTCCTGCCTTCATTAGCAGTTTGATTTTGTTTAGCCACAAGGACAGAGCTTTCTACTGGTCATACAGAGGCACAATAACCAGAGAACCAGCTCTGGCTTCTCTGGCCATGACTTTCTATATTAACATCAGCTGTAAACCCACTGAAGTGCAGCTAACTTAGCAGTGTTTAGTTGTAATGTTCAGTGAGATGGACAGAGCTGCATTTTACCTGATTGTATACATCACACATTAGAGCTTAAACAGTTTTTGAGTTAATGTCTTATATAGTCCAAAGCCGCAACATACAGACCACTGTTCATTTAATGAAATTCAAGGCAATCATGGTGTCAAGTCATTAGCACTAATATTAGTATTTCAGGAGACGTTCTTATCATGATATTTTTACCTATGATAATTGTTGCATGAAAGTTTGATACCGACACATCCCTAAGTGCGAGGAAAACTTAAAGATTAAAGAAGACTGACTCGTGTTGAATAGGGTTTTTCGGGGTTAAAGCTGCAATTAGGTTAATGTAATAAAACTTTATTTATATAGCACATGTTATACTAAAAGACACATTAGTGTGCTTCACAAAACATAAAAATAACACAAAGACAGATGCAATAAGTAGTAACATTAGAAACAACAGAAAAAAACAAATCAAAGAGCTTTAAAAATGTATAAAAATTAATAATAAACAACATTTTAAGAGGAAACAGACTTTGACATAACACCTGCCCGAGTCGTGGGCGTAAACTTGTATCTCATGTTCATGTAAATGTAAAAGAAAATCAGCAATATCACTATATACTTCAACTGCTGTCTGCTAACTCCTGTAGGGCTGCAACTAACGATCATTTTCATTAATGATATCGAATTATTATTTTCTTCCCCAAAAAAAAAAAAAGACTCAAAACGATGAATCGATTATTAAAATAGTCGGCGAATCATTGCAGCTCTACCTTCCTACCGAACAGACCATGAAACTGAACCTTTTTTTAATTTACACTCACTGGTCACTTTATTAGGTACACCTGTACAACAGCTCTGCCATGAGTTCTACTTTTACCAAAGACAATACATTTTCATTTTTTTTGACGCTGTTGTTGTCACCCAGTTTCTGTACACAAAAAGGGGCAAAATATTAAAAATTCCCTTTTTAATATAAGAGAGTTATCACCTCAGTGACAACAAAAATTGGACATTTATAAGCTTCATGAAAGTAGAGTTCAGAGCCGAGCTGTTGCATTAGATTACGACTCACAACACTCACAAGTTTAGGTTCAGGTTCATAGTTATTTTACTTTGCAGATTAAAATTTAACATAAAAAACATTTGATGAGCTTTTGAAGTACAAAATATTGCTAAAGTTTAACTACCAGCAGTATAAAACAGTTCAAACTAGTTCTACCTCAACCAGCTTCAACATTAAAATGCGTCTTACACATTCATGTATCACTATTAACAATCTAATAATATAATGTTCATTCATTATTCATAACAAGCACTTCTTCTTTTGATTCCACAAATACACGTTTTCAGTAACAGTTCTGTACTTTTATGTATTGTATTTTTATGTCAGGGCGTTACTAAGAAGTTTCACCGCTGTCATTAGCAGAGGAAGAGGGAGGGAAGATTTGGTGTCTGTCGGTTTGGTAACATTTGGAGGGGTTTAGGTGTGAAATGTCTTCGCGAGGAGGTCAGCTGACATCACCGCATGTCGGTGAGTCATATCTGAAGTTGCTGCAGGTGTCGTCTCCAGTTGCTCTTTAACAACACCTGAAAGTATTTTGTTGTTCTTCTACGACCTTTGGTGTTATTTTTAATAGCCGTGGCCATCATTACGTTTTATTCACCAGTCTTAATCTTAATCTGTTGATTATTTTATGGATTAATCGGTTAGTTGTTTGGTCTTTAAAATGTCAGAGAATGGTGATAAATTCTGATCAGTGTTTCCCAAAGTCCAACATGACGTCCTCAAATGTCTTGTTTTGTCCACAACCCAAAGATATTCAGTTTACTAATATAATATTCACATTTGAGAAGCTGGAACCAGAGAATTTGGGCTTTTTTTTTTTTCTTAAAAAATGACGTCAAACCATTAATTGATTATCAAAATAGTTGGTGATTAATTTTCTGTTGATCGAGTAATCATTGCAGCTCTACGACAAATAGTCTAGTTTAATTTATAGGAATATTTATAATCGCAAATTTGAATTGCAAAACACTCGATTAGATTTTCCTCAAATCATTCAGCCCTATTTTTCTGACATTTTATAGATTAAACAATTAAGCGCTCAAACAATGGTCAGATTTATTAATAAAACAGTCAAAACAATCCAGTTTAACCATTGACTCTAAATCACCTATTCAGAATAATAAATGAAAACCATCAGTCTAAAAATGATTCTCCAGTTGAAATCTGGCAGAGCGAGTTCCTGCTTCGACAGCATTGACCTTATTTTGTGCACCAGCAGGTTTATAATATAACCGATGTCCAAACCTGCCTGATGGCTTCTGTTGCACTTCCCTGTACATTAACTGGTCATTTGTCTTTTAAATGTAAGCAGGTGAGTTAAAGGGCAAAACCACCAAAATGAAACCCAGGGTATGAGGAAATGAAATGTTCCTTTTTAACACTGACAGACTGAGGCGATGCGTTTTGGGATTTAGTTTTTCCTTTTTTTCCCTCTTTTTGTTCCATTTCAACTTACACCAGACGTGTTAACTGAAGGATTGTTTTAATTGTTTAACAGACGGTGATGCTTCTTAAAAGATGAGTGAGGTGTTTGTGGGCAGCAAGTCGACAAACTTGAGTGTTGCAGAGGAAATATGATGAGGAACCAGTCCAGCGAACGTGAGGAAGTGCTCTCGACGAGAATACAGACTCGTGAAATAAAGTCTGCATTTCTGAGTCGCAGTGTGAAGTTCACTTGGGCTCGTGTTAATAAATAGCTGTGGTTTTAGGTGAGGTTGGTGCTGAAACGCTGAGATCAGAATGTCTCTGAGCAACACTGAACTCTGACCGACAGGAAAGACGGTTTGTATTTTCAGAGGGTATTTCCTGCTCTTTTGACCCGTCTGTAGAGTGGAGATGTGCCGGTAACAAGCTACGATTATTATAGGTAAAAAATATCACGGTAAACTGTATTATCACGATAATCATCAGTGTTTCTTGAAATCCTGCTTAGTGTTAAAATACAGTTAATTTACTTCTGGATTTTATTCACTGACATTTTATGCAATGTCTTGTTTTGTCCACAACTGAAAGATAATCAGTTTACTGTCATAGAAGACTAAAGAAACCAGGAAATATTCACATTCCAGAAGCTTGGTGATTCATTTTCTGATCAAATCGCTGCGGCTGTAGATTTTACAGCAATGTGACGCGTAGCAGACGCTCGGGGAGACGATCGATGGGGAATAAATTCCCAAAGAAATGAAGGCACACACTTTGTCAAAGTACAAAAGTTAAAAAGCCTTTATCAAAGTGGCTTTTGTGGACATTGAAAACCAGCAAATATTCACATTTTGAACCAGAAAGGAAGCAGGAACTCATACTTAAAAGATGATTAAAATAATTAATCAGATATCAAACTAATCATTTAATGGACTAATTGTTTAATGCGGTCAGTGATGGCAGATGTCTTCAAAAAACGCTAATTTTTGTACCAACAAAAATTCATATATGTATCTAGAAGTTTCTGTAACTCCAACCACTGGAATGATAAATCTCTCCACTAAACTGTTTAAATTATCTGACGAATGAATGAATGAATGAATGAATGAAGGATTAATCTGCAGAAAAACGTGTCATAAAAACACTCGCCACTACATCATCGCATACAGGGCATTACCACCACACAGCTGGAAGTCACAGCATCATCAGGTGCAGGTGACGCAGTCTGCTGTCACAGGGGGACGGGACTTTCCTCACTTTGACTGTTTGTGTGAGCTGCTGTCCCTGCAGACCCTCCTGTTGCAGGTGGATCAGCCGCCGCTTGCTGCTCGCCGCTCGCAGGCGTGACGCGTTCATCCGGCTGGAAAGTTTTGGAAGCAGCCAGCCGAGCGTTAAAGCGTGTTTACGTGCGGCCGGCTGTTTTCTTGTGGAGCTTGATTCCCACGACGGCCGGTCCAGCCTCGCATCACACACACACTGAGGGGGAGTGGATGTAAAGGAGGCAGTCGGGCTCTGCTGCTGTTTGTGCAGAGATAAACATCTGATGCTCACGCCAGGAGTCAGAGATTAAACAGAGCGTCACATTTCAGCGTAGTGTGTTTGGACTGGTCCCACAGCGTCACATCCTGACTCATCAGCTTCATCTGCACAAGTTTAAACTCTTTTCTCCCGTTACACTGCGCTGGATTCCTGCGCTAACATTTTGAGTAACACTTATTTTACAGGTCCTTTTTAATTTTATACAAATTTTCTGGAAATTTTCAGAGCAATTTGCAGGTATTTAACTGTTAATTTTTAGGACATTTTTTAGGATGGTGCAAATTGGTCCGAATTATTAGAAACAACTTCAGAAAGTGTTTAGTCGGTTTAGTTGGTAATTTTTCCTTACTTAGTTTTCAGTGTGTAGTTTTGTGTGTCAAACTACATGTTGGCATATTAGGTTGTTTCTTAAAAACTCATAACTATAACAAGCACATTTCCTGTATACTACAAAAAAATGACATAACCCTTATGTTCTATAAATAAGCCGTTAATTTCCTGGAAATTAGTATAAAATTAGAGGACCTGTAAAATAAAGCGTTGCCACATTTTGATTTGCACCAAAGCTGAAATGAGCAGTCATTGATCTTTAAAGTCAATTTTTCAGTGAAAATGTTCTCTGGTTGCAGCTTCTCCAGTGTGAGTGGTTTTTCTGTTTAATGTCACTGTAAACTGAATGTTTTTGGATTTTGGACTGTTTGTCGGACAAAACAAGACATTTGAAGACGTCACCTCAGGCTTTAGGAAAATGAGAGAGACTATTTTATAGACCAAGCAATTAATCAGGAAAATAGCTGGCAGATTAATCCAAAGTGAAAAGGATTGTGAGTTGCAGGTCTTAGTATTTAAAAAACAGTTTTGTTTCCTCAGAGTCCAAAGGTGTTGAATACATCTGTTGTAATTCTTTCTGTAAGAGTTTGCGGCTGTCAGGAGACGTTGTACATCTGTAAACTACCAGTGAGACGGTGCCACAGGGGATTGTGCTGCAGGAAGCTGTTTTTGCAGCAAACACTGTCAGTAGCTACAGTAGTGAGGAAGATCATCCACTCACAATGAACAAGTAAAGAGTTGCCTGTTGTGAGTGGAAAAACTTCATAAAAATCATCGTTTATTTGTTCATCCATCCTTTTTCTACCGCATCTCTAGGTTCAGGTCACGTAATTGATTCATTATATTACTAAGAATTGTTGGAAAAGTACTCTGTGGTATTTTAAAAGGTTTTTAAAAAGTCTTAAATTCAGTTTGGTGAACACTACATAAAACTGTGGCTTTATGACACTGTGATGGACATGTTACAGACCAAGTGATAAGTCGATGAATCAGGGAAGTAACTGGCAGATTAACTGATGATGAAAAGAGCTGTTAGTTGCTGTTGTGAAATGTTGCATGTAGATCAGGGGACCAAAGGTTCACTCTGTTTCTACTGATGTTTTTTTTAGGCCAATATTGATATTTGAGAATTTGGGTTTAAAATATATACTGAGTGTGACATTTAAAATGTGAAAATAAACTTCTCTGCTTGCTGAATTTAGGAAACTCTCAGGCTGGATGGAAAATGCTGATGACAAACAGTATAAAAGACTACAGAAATGGCAGCAAACAGACAAAATAAGTTAAATAACAATATTTTGCAACCTGGTGGCTCTTTAAACTCAAATATAAGTCAGTTTACAGCTGATTTCTGCGACTGCTGAATGAGCTCCGATTACTGACATCAAACGTAGAAAACAAAACATTTTTAAACATTTAAACATTTTCTGCAGCAGGCAGATGTTTTAAAGGCTTCAGTCGGATGCTGCCTGTCACGCAAAGTAGTTTCTGTAAATATCAGAAGGAAGAAATCAGCTCCATAGTCATTAAGTTAGATTTAACCCTGTCCACTCACAACTGGCTATAAAGTGTCACATTTAAACAGAAACACAAGAAGATTTTGGCTAAAATAAATAAAAATACACACTTGGGACAATTGAATAATGGATATATCAGACATAATTTTCAGGACATCAGTTCTGATACTGTTTTTACTGGAAATTGAAAGTAAAATTAAATTAAAGGAAATTATTCTGCAACACTCAAACGCCAAATATTAATATCTGGATCCAGCTTCTCTACTGTGAGAATTTTCTGCTTTTCTGTTTCTCTGCGTTTTTCTATAACCTGAATATCTTCGGGCTTTGGACTAACGGACAAAACAAGACGTCACCTTGGAAACTGTGACGAACATTTCTCACTGTTTTCTTAAACAATAAAGGAAATAATCAGACTTTAATCAGTAATGAAAATAATGTGAGTTGCAGCCCTAACTGATGCTGTGTGCAGTGTGTGTAAATCGCTTTTAATTTGTGCTTTGAAGTAATCTAAATATAACGCTGGTGTGGAAAGGCTCAGCAGCTCTGACAGGAAACAGCCATCAGCAGGAGCTGCTGCCCTGCTGTAAACAGTTTACTTCAGTTTAACAGTGAAAGCAGCAGCTCATGTCACAGGCCAACGTTTCCAGCTCTGCCTAATCAGTCGGTTTGTCTCTGCGCTGCTCAGATGTTTGACTTCTTCCTGAACATCTCTGCTGATTTTTAACTTCGATTTCAAACCAGAGATGTGAGGAAGCTAAACTGCTGGAGTTGTTACTTCCTGTTTGTGTGTTGCAGCGTCAGTAGTGGGAGGAAGCGACTGTTCACATGCATGACGGTCCAGGCCGTGTGGCTGAGTGATGTGACCAAAATACCGTATTTAGAAGACGACGCCTCTTTTCCAACAGCTGTTTTTGGACAAATGCTTTTAGAAGACACTTTTGACGCTCGTCCTGATGCCAAAGTTTCCCAGAGAGAGAGAGAGCGAGAGAGAGAGTCCTCATCCTTAAAACCTTTTCTCTCATAAAAGTGAAATACTTCCATTAAAGCAGAACGTAAATCCCACATTAATATATCTCGTCTGTCCGTCACACACTTTTTGAGCTCCTCATCATCTGTGACAGCAGTAATTCTTGTTCTCGCTGTGTTTCTGCAGTAAAGACGTCGTTTTCACTTGTCGTTAATTTATTTCCTCCGTGGCAGAAAAACCTTCAGAAACTCCTGCAGGTTAAACTACTGCTATACTACAACACTATGATGACGTGTTCATGTCATATCAGAGTTATCGTAATTATGACTTGTAAATAATGTTCAACTTCCTTTTCGTAACTACATCTGGGAAACTTGCTGATATATTCGAGTCATCGCTTCGTAATTCAGAAGTATTTGACAAGGTAGTGAAAGACGCCTCACATCAGCCAAAGCTCAGATACAGTGTTATGATGTCAGCGCACAGTAGTTTTAGCATCACCCGACTAGAGCTCCAACAATTAGTCGATTAACTGATCGATAAAAAATTATCAGCAGCTATTTTGATAATCATTTATTGTTTTGAGTAAATTTTTAAATAGAAAATGCGAAAATTCTGATTCCAGCGTCTTAAATGTGAATATTTTCTGGTTTTAGTCCTCTGACAGTAAACTGAATATCTTTGGGTTGTGGACTGTTGGACGGGACAAAACAAGACATTTGAAGTTGCATTTTGGGCTTTTTTTAAACATTTTCTGACATTTTGTAGACCAAACATCTAATCTATTAATCAAGAAAATAATGGACAGATTCATTTATAATGAAAATAATTGTTAGTTGCAGCTCCACACCCGACCAACTCTGTGATCATATAACTGTCTTAAGTTCCCATATGACTTGAACGACACTCGCTAGCCTAGCTACATTAAGGCTAAAAACAACCCATAATGCAACACTCCCTGTAGCAGCCTCTGATGCAGTATTACTCTCTCCATTCAGAAAAAGACAATCTGATGTTGTGAACTCTCGTCCTCAAATATGAGGACCCAATTTTTCAAATGTAATCCCCAGAATAAAATATTGTCTCATTTTTTTTTCTTAAACATGATTAAAAAGTCATATTTTTTTTTATTTTCATGTGCAACAGTTGAGCAAGATTAAAAAAAGACCTGCAGATGATCAAAATAGTTCAGTTTATAGTTCATAGTTCAGTAATGATTGACTAAGTATTAGTTGTTGCTCTGCTTTGTGGTACAGTCTAGTTTTTTTTTATTCCCTATCTTTCTTCAATACAAGAGTTGAAAAGGTGAAACGGTTCACACCACAGACAGTTTCACTCACAGTGGATCATTTGATTATCCCAATCAGGGCACAAAATTAGCAGCAGCCACCAGCCTGCTGGTAAAATCTGCACGTGGCTGCTAGATTATTCTTCACTTACCAGCAAAAAAAAAAAAAAACTGGTCAAATTTGAACATTCACTAGACATTTGGCTGGTGGACAAAAAGAATTATTTTGGACCCTGATCACAATCAACCAAACTTTATTTGTATAGCACCGTTTATAGTTCATAGCTTAGCACAGTTCACAGGTGACTAATAAGACAGAACAAGTGTAGACCGACTGTACTTCTGAACAGTTTTTAACCAAATAAATAAAAACACCTTAAAAGTTGATGGGTGTGTTCTTCGAGAATGACAGGATGGATTGAACCCTCCACCTGGCCTCATTAAAGCTCTGTGGTGACATCCTATAATAACCCAGGTCATATAGAGAGCTTTTCTCTCAAACCACTTCCCCTCCTCTCAGCTTCCTGCTGTGTTGAAATAAACGTGGCCTTGTTTAAAACTGAGATATTTCCTCAGATTATTTTGACAAAATACTCTTTCAAAAGATTACTGGCTGCAGGTTTTCAAACAGTTTGAAACATCATCACAGTGTTTTTAGTTCTGGTTATTTGTTTGGTGAAGCATATTAAGACTAATTAAACCAACTGACACAAGTGTCTTTTCTTTTTTTTTGTTCTGCCCCCCCCTCCTCTTTCTTCTTTCCAAACCTCTCAGAGTTTTCAAGAAGTCGAGCCCCAACTGTAAGGTGAGTCAGTCTGTAACAGTGGGTGTCTTTTTCTAGCCTGCTTTAGGAAGTAATGTTAGTTATAAAATGTTTTTTAATGTAATTTTAGCAAATCCTGGCAGGAAAATCCACAATTCTATTGTTCCTGATCTCTGACCTTTAAAGGAATAAAGTATTTTTTAATTGGTTAATCGATCTGTGCATTCACCCATTATTTTTCTGCTGCTTGTCCACGTCCAGGTCATGATTAATGAGCAATTAGTTATATTATTGGGAATGAATGTTATATACTGCCAGTAAGTAATGACAAAAATGTGAAATAAAATTAAATAAATTGACATTTATTTCACATTGCACTTGGTATCATCACTAATGGTTTTTATTGATATCTTTCATACTTTGACTGTGAAATATGTATTAAATTGCATTCTATGTGATATCAAAAATGTTTTAAAAAGTCTTAAATTAAACTTTGTGAACCCTGCAGAAACCCTGAACCCCTTTCACTCTTCGAGAACTTTTTTAAATGAAACTCTCCAGAAAAACGAGGCGAAACAGGTCACCTTATATGGCAATTTCAGGGGCGTTGATTATGCTAATGATCACATCTCACAAACGTTCACCTCCTCATGAACAGGTGACATTCATCAGGCTGAAACCAGAGATTTACAACAAGTTCAGGCAAATCTCAGAAAAAAGTCGGAGTTTTAGGATAAAAATATGAAAATGTTCTTGCAGGAGGCCCATTGACTCAGACTTTTACGTAAAAGTGACTCGGACGTTTAGTCGGACGAGAGTGTGAGCGTCAGCATCAAGTTTGTGTATAACCCTGTGATTGGTCTGTGCAGGTGACAGTTTACCTGGGAAAGAGAGACTTTGTGGATCACCTGGACCATGTGGACCCAGTAGGTGAGTCAGCACATCTGGAGGTTTGTATTTTAATATTTTATCAACCTTTTTTTTTTTTTTGAGAATCCTAAAGCTATGAAAGGTTATGGAACTACAGTGTTTGCCTTTCAGGACTGAAAGTTATTAATTTTTGTGAACTTTTAAAATTAAATCTTTAGCAGTTAGTTTGCAAATGTCGCAGCATTTCTGCAGGTTGCTTAAAGCATGAATACTGCAGTCGTGTGGTCGTTTTAGTGTAGTTTGAGATGAAGATAAGGTGTAAATAAAAGTTTTTTGCTGGAAAAAGGATCCTGAGCAGGTGAAATCCACCTGTAGAGTTTCTGGCTTCAGTCGGACTTTAAATCTCAGCGAGTGAACAGACTGTGGACGCAGTTTTGTGGTGACACAGATGTTTGTTTTCCTTCCTTCCTTCCTGCGGACAGATGGAGTGATCCTCGTCGACCCCGAGTATCTGAAGGACAGGAAAGGTAAGAACTTCCTCCTGAACTTTCAACACGACCGGTCTGGTCTTCTGGCACGAGACCTTTAGTTGTTTCAAAGTGCAGGACAGAAACGTTTGTCTGCTTGAGGATTTGAGAGCAGCTGAAGGGCATTATTTTATTTAATTCATTATATTCATGTTTTATAATGTTTTGTTCGCTTTTATCTATTTTATTTGTCTTGTCTCTTATCAAGTTCTTATTTGATTTGATTTTAAATTTATTGGTTTTATTACATTTTCGCATGAATTAATCTCATGTTTTATTGTCCTATTATCAGCTCGTCAGTCATCTGTGAAGCTCTTTGAATTACACTAACCTGTATGAAAGGTGCTACACAAATACAGTTCTGATGTTAAAACAAGCCTGTAACACACACCAGGTCTTCTTAAATTCAGTTCCAAAAAAAGGAAAATTTGTGCAGCACGTTTCAAAGGTGTTGATTGACACAGTGTCGATTCAGTGTTTTAAATGAGGTGAAGGTGCAGTGTGTAGAATTTAGTGACATCTAACAGAACAGACTTGGCAGATGCTGGCTAGATGCTGCTAAATGCCACTAAATCCTACACACTGGTCCTTTTTGAAGAAACACAATTAAAAATCAATAAGATCAATACTTGTGTAGCATTGTAGCTAAAAAGCAGCTGACTGCTTCTCTAAATATCTAAAGCACAGGTGACATTTCTGAACCACTCATTCTACTCACCTGTTTCTTCTCTTCCTCGCTGCAGTCTTCGTCACCCTCACCTGTGCGTTTCGATATGGCCGCGAGGACCTGGACGTGCTGGGTTTGTCTTTCAGGAAGGATCTCTACATCTCCACCTTCCAGGTGAGAGCTCCGCTGCAAACCTCAAACCTCACCTGAGCGGTGAACTGAAATCTGCATGAAGACGCTGTTGAGTTAGTTTTTAAAGTTTGAATGTCAGCTGCTTTTTTTCTTCACTGCTTCATGTTTGTCCTCAATGCTTCATTATTTAGCATTAATTATTTAAAAAAGATTAGTAGATATTTATAGTTTAGTTGCAGTAACTCATCATTGGTATTTTTTAATGATTTCTGGGATTGTTTTCAATCAGGTTTAAAGGTGCAGAAATTCCAAAACTTTCACAGCTATAAATGTGTTTTACCTGTTGGCATCACAGCGCCCTCATTTGGTCATTTAGTGTCAGAGCAGCTCAGTTTGTGATCCTGAAATCTGCAAGTGTTGAAGCTGTGAACGTTTTTTTTTTTTAATGCTTTTTAAGAACATTTCCTGTCTGTGTGTGTTGGGGGGAAAAAGCTCAAATATAAAGCAAAATATCTCAACCCAGAGTCATCCCCTGATTCAGACCAGAAGAAACCAGCTACAGGTTTGAAAACACCTTCAGTGTGTTGAGTCTCTGTTGATCTTCTCTCTCAGGCCTTCCCTCCGGTGCCCGAGGAGCGGAAACCCAACAGCCGGCTGCAGGAGAGGCTGCTGAAGAAACTCGGCCAGCATGCACATCCCTTCTACTTCACTGTGAGTCACTGCTGCTCTCCAACACTTTTCTCCTCACAGGCTTTTCCACAAACACAGGAACCTTCAACTAGAGGAACGATGATCTACAATAATAATGCATTCCCTGATGGGCTGATGTTTGGTCAAACAACTTGTAAAGCTTCATTCACACAGTTAAAGGACGGTTCACAATTATTCAAGTGTGTCTCAAAACAACAGTCAGGAGCCCAGATGAAGAGTGAAACCTGTTTTTCTTGCTGTAATCATTCCTCCTGTTCATACTGACCATTAGAAGATCCCTTCATAATGCACTTACAATGGAAGTGATGGGGGACAAAGAAGGAATTTGATGCTACAAAGACTGTAAATGTGGCAGATATCTAACTCGCACTTGGTTCCTCTGATTGAAATCCAGGTTTAGTTCCTGAGTTCCTCAAAAGGTTCTTGGTCCACTGGGGGGAAACAAATAAGGAAGCACTGGATACCAGTTTGGATAAGGAAGAGATTCAGTCATTTCTTGACTTTTTTGTTTTTTGTTTGTTCAAACAAAGTAATGTTGTGAGAGAGAGAGAGAGAGAGTGAGAGAGTGTGTGAGAGAACAGAGTGAAAGAAAAGATAAAACATTGTTTCATGGCGGTTATGTTCTACATTCATTTGCATAATCCAAAGGTTGTTCAGATGTGTTGGAAATGCAAACAGGAATGTTTAAAGAGGGTTTTTGTTTTTAAGTTCCTTTGGTTCCACAGTTCATGCAACTTTTTGGTTGAAAAGGAGCCTCTGTGTTTTATGTTTTAAACGCTGCCGTGGCTTTTAATCCATCATTAGTCTGATCTGCCTCATCTACACGGTTCTTCAGAAACACAAAAGAGACTTTTCAAAGGTCAAAGGCTGATAAATAACCTTTAAACTCAGCAGATGATCTACTTTGGCGACAGATAAAGTGACAAATGCGGAGGCCATTTTTTTTAACCCACCATCAGTCAAATTTGCGAAATCTACAGTTCTTCTGATGTGGAAATTCAAACGAGGTGCAAAAGGGACCTTTTGTTCCTGAGTGTAGTTCCTCTGGTTCTATAGTTCCTGGAACTTTTTTGGTCGAGAAGGCTGATAAACAACCACCAAAAAAGGAGCTTCTGTGTTTGTTTCAAACAAATCATCGGTCTAATCTGAGCGTTTTTGTGGTTCTTCAGATGCAGTGGACAGGCAAACAGGAAAGCAAAGTTCTGTGGCTGCAAAAGTCCTGGAAATATTTGTTTGAACAGGGAAATACAGCATGATGGGACTTAAACTTGTGCTGCAGGTTGAGCTTATTAGAGTCGTGTTTGTACTTCTCACTGAATGAATTAACACCACGGCGGCGTCGGCGCGACCTCACAGCTGTTTCAGTCTCTCAGGACGTGTAGCAGATAACAGAATCACATTTAATGGATGAAGAGTATTAGCAGACCTCCTATGGTGTCTCTGAGGTGTTTATAAATCTGCGTCATCAGGACTTAATCTCTGTAATCTGAGGCAGTTAGTCTGAATCAACAAAACTATTTATGTCGGTTTGTCGGTTTTGTTTGAACCAAACACTCATCATCCTCTCAATGATGGATCGATTAAAGTCACATTAGCTGCATCAGTGAAGTTCACCTTCATACATGATTAAATGTCTACTGAAGACTCATTTTATAAGCTTATTATTATTATTATCTATTCAAAGAAGACTACTCCAGTTTCCCAAAGTAGGATGCACACTTTTTTACAACTTTGACTGTGTGGAAATTAGGGCTGAAACTGATTATTTTTTTAATAAAAACGTCTAAAAATGTCATTCACAGTTTCTCAGATCCTGCTGTGATGTTTAATTTTAATGTAATTAGCTTGTTTTGTCGGACCAGCAGTCCAAAATGTAAAGGTTTTTTATTTACTGTCACAATTAAGAAAGAAAAGCAGCACATTTTCACATTTAAGAACCTGAAACCATCAAATCTTAAAATTACCTTAAACAGAAGATTTTTGAATGGGAGTCAGTTGGAGCGTCTAACGGCCGTCTGTGGCACTTTAAGGTGTTTCAGACTCAAAACGTAGTAGCTGCTGATTGATACGACCTCTGGTGTTCAGTGTGCAGCATAAAAAGCTGCATTAAAGAGGAAAATTCACCCTGATGGATGAACTGTATGACGTTAATAAACTGTGGCTGTATTGTTGTTTTTTCTCCTGAATCAGATTCCTCAGAACCTCCCGTGTTCAGTCACTTTACAGCCCGGCCCAGAGGACACTGGGAAGGTAACACACACACACACACACATACATAAAGTTGACATGTAATCACTTTGCTATCAAATGTTAATGTTAAATGTTAAAATACTCAAAGACACGACTGAAATTTCTCTTTGTCGTTGCCGGGTTTGATTTCTTATTCGGTAACGAGTAAATCTAGACTTTTAAGAGCTTTTACCTAAAATATAAAACAGTCTAAACATGATAGTCAACATTTTAAATATAAATAATGATGAAAAGTACAGAATTTGTGAAAGTTGCTGTGTGTGTTATAATCCACAAGTTAAGATAATCTTTGTGTAAACATGTAACATATAACATCCGTACATAGAAATAAAATGATATACATATAAAATGAAAAGCCATCAAATAAAATACTCTGGAGAATATTTATATTGGCTTAGTTTTTTATTTTCAGCAGGATTTTTCAATTTCCAGACTTGCTTCTGTTAATTTTGGTCAGACTTCAAACATTTGAGATAAATCAGTTTCATTGGATGAAGTTTATTTAAAAACACAGTAAATTAAGATCTGATCAGATGTATAAAGTGTCTCTACAGATGTGCTGAGCTCTGAAAACAGCACCTGAACAGATAAATAACATAAAATAATCTTCAGCAGAAAAAGTAGAAAATCAGCAGGTTTAAATATATAAGAATGAATGAAGCAGCTGGACCGGTCCTCTCTTCTCTCTCTGCAGGCCTGCGGTGTCGACTTTGAGATCAGAGCTTTCTGTGCCAAGTCAATAGAAGAGAAGATTCACAAGAGGTGAGTTCAGACCTGCAGCGAGCTGGTTTAGAGGGTTTCTGAGGATTTAAAGCTTTTATAGAGGATCCACAGAGAGCTGAAAACATGTTAGACAGGAAGTGACACTCATTTTATTTCCTCAGTTTCCCCTTGAAGTAAACATAAACGTTTCTGAATCTAAAATGTAAAGCTGCAACGATCAACCGATTAGTTCCCAACTATTTTGATAATTGATTAATTGTAAAATGTCCAAATTCTCTGATTCCAGCTTCTCAAATGTGAATATTTCAGGTTTCTTTAGTCCTCTATGACAGGAAACTGAATATCTTTGGGTTGTGGACAAAACAAGACAATTGGGGACGTCAGCTTGGGTTTTGGGAAACACTGATCCACATTTTATGGACCAAACAACTAATCGATTAATGGAGAAAATAATTAATCGACAATGAAAATAACGTAGTTGTTTTTTGTATGATTTCCTGAACCTGCTTGAGGTTTAAAGTTGCAGTCACATCTTTTAGCTGTCAGACGTTAACCCTGGAATGTTACAAAATGAAAATGTAGAAATAAAATGTAAAAAGGAGAATTTGTGGTTTTCGCTATTTGTTGGAGCTATTTGTTGACCAACAACTGCTCGATGCACGCAGCGTCTCATAAGTCCTGAACTCAAAGTGACGCTGTTAGGTTTGTCCTGACTCTACTGTCAACTGAACCCCGCTGACGACGGTGTGGATTGGTGACTCGCTTAATGGCTAACAAGATAACAATTAGCTCTTAGATGGATAACAAGATAACATGAATGTGACGTCTGGTCCTGATATTTCCGGCAGCTCCAGTGGAGTCTGAGGACACGAAACCAGTCAGTGATCTGAAATATCAGCAGTCAACAGTCTAATCAATTTAAGGCTGAGTTCAGAATCATTCACTGTTCATTATGTGTACCACTGTGTTGTAAGTCTGTTTTTTTTTTTTTTTTTTTGTTTTGTTTTTTTTGGAGGGAGAAAGGGGAACAAACTAGGACTGTGCAATATATAGAATTAATTTGAATTTTGTTTAAGCAGGATGTGTAAAATGTCTAAATCGTGAGTGTGCACAACCAAGCACACTGTAATCGACTCCGAGCTTAAAATAAATCGAGTTGTATTTTTTCAGAGTCAGAAAAGGAAACAGAGACCAGTTTCTACAACAACAGGAGCAACAATGATTAAGGAGATTGTGACAAATAAGTCATCTTTCTGAAAAGATGTCAGATTATCGAAGGGAAAAAGGAAAAACCTCCACACACCTGCAGTCTTAAAGGACGGGTTTTCAAGTCTGTCTTAAACCAACAGTCAGGAGCCCAAATGAAGAGTGAAACCTGTTTTTCTTGCTGTAATCATTCCTCCTGTTCATACTGACCATTAGAAGATCCCTTCATAATGCACTTACAATGGAAGTGATGGGGGACAAAATCCACATGAAGCTAATATGAAGCTTCAGCGTCCAAATGAGTCAAACCAAGTAGATATCTTTCAACGTTACAGTCTTTTTAGTGCCAAAGTCCCTCTTTTTGTTACTATACTTCCACCGCAGCTCAACAGGGAAACACTGTCCGAGGAAACACAAAGAGGGAATTTGATGCTAAAAAGACTGTAACAACCAACAACAACTAATCAACCAATCAGCTTGCATGACGCTCAGATCCACGCGACACTTGAAACACTGTTTGCAACAGAGCTGCAACTTTATTTTCATTATCTATTAATCTGCCAATATTTTCCTCGATGTATTGTCTAATGGTTTGGTCTGCAAAACAAAAATGCCCACCAAAATATATCCTGGAGCTCAAGCTGACGTCAACAAATGTCTTGTTCTTTCCGACCAACAGTCCAAAACCCAAAGATATTAAGTTTACAATGATGTTAAGACAAATAAAAGCAGCAATTCTCACATTTTACATCCATCAGATGTTTGGCATTTGTGCCAGAAAGATGACTAAAACAATGAATTGAAATAGTAATAATTGAATAATTGTTGCAGCTGCAATTGGCAGTTACCAGAAATGTGTCACAGAAGTAGGAACTTGCAAATTCTTACCATCACTGCTGCTGCTTCCACCTTCAAAACAAAGCTCAGCAGGGGACTCTGGATTGTTGACATGGATGAAGTGATTGTTTAAGGAGAAAGTGGACTAATTTCCTGTGTGTGTGTGTGTGTGTGTGTGTGTGTGTGTGTGTGTGTGTGTGTGTGTGTGTGTGTGTGTGTGTGTGTGTGTGTGTGTGTGTGTGTGTGTGTGTGTGTGTGTGTGTGTGTGTGTGTGTGTGTGTGTGTGTGTGTGTGTGTGTGTGTGTGTGTGTGTGTGTGTGTGTGTGTGTGTGTGTGTGTGTGTGTGTGTGTGTGTGTGTGTGTGTGTGTAGGAACTCGGTGCGTCTGGTGATCAGGAAGGTTCAGTACGCTCCAGAGAAGCCTGGTCCTCAGCCGATGGTGGAGACGACCCGCAGCTTCCTGATGTCTGACAGATCCCTGCACCTGGAGGCCTCCCTGGACAAGGAGGTACACACACACACCCACCGTCTCTTTGCCCTGTGATCAGGTGTGTTTAGTTTGGATGAACAGCTGCTACGTCACTAAATCAAGTCAGTGCAGCGCTGCAACTAAAACCAGACTGTATGTGTGTGACAGTGGTGGAAAGTAACTAAATACATTTACTTAAGTACAATTTTGAGGTACTTGCTCTTGAGTATTTCCATTTTCTGCTAATTTTTACTTCTACTTAGCAACATTTCAGAGGCAAATACTGTATTTTATTGACAGCTTTAGTTACTTTTCAGATGAAGATTTGACACAATGGATAATATAACAAGCTTTTAAAATACAACACATTGTTAAAGATGAAACCAGTGGTTTCCAACCTTTTTGGCTTTTGACGTCTTACAAAAAGCAGTGTGTAGTCGGGGTCACATTTCAGATGTCTATGAGTTGTTAACAGCTCCACCAAATAGTGATTTTTCCCTCTAAACTTCTCACATGGTTTCATTTCAATAAATGTTCAAATGATCCAATATTTCAGCAAAAATCAAAGATTAGAGAAAAAGTCCAAAAAGTGAAAACAGATTTGTGTATCAGAACTTTGTTTTTTCTTCTTTCCTCTCCCATTAATCATCTCACGACCCCTCAGATTTATCTGCTGACCCTTTGGAGGGGCCCCACCCCTAGGTTGGGAACCACTGGACTAAACTAGCTAACTGTATATAAAGTAGTTGAAACTAGCTCCACCTCCAGCAGCTACAACAGTAACATGCTGCTTACACACTGATGCTTCAGTATTAATAATCTAATGATGTCATATATAATAATATATCAGTCAGAGGGACTTTAATTACATAAAGCTGACAAAAACATTAATAATTATCCTGTTTTTCCCATGGTGCATTGTGTGTAGCTATATTACCACGGAGAGCCCATCAGCGTCAACGTTCACGTCACCAACAACTCCACCAAGACCGTCAAGAGAGTCAAGATCTCCGGTACGTCTTTTGCATCAGAAAACAAAACAAGGTTTACTTTTCTGTGACTGGTTCTTGATAAACTTACTAGAGAGGGAAGTGAATACCTGGACAGACAGAGTTGAATCTGATTGATTGAATCAGTTAAATGTCTCTCATATTAAAGACGCCGTGAAATGAAAAATAGATTTTCCAGGTTCTGAGCCTGTGTGTCTGTTTATTATTCATTAATCTCTTGTTACGTGCTAAAAATGTGTCAAAACAATCATTTGTTTGGATTTCATTTGGCAAAAACATAGTTTACATTTCAAAGAATGTGGTTGAGGTTTAATTTATTCATTTCACCTTTTTCCTTCTCTTCCTGATTTAACTACAGGTGTGTGTGGAGGCCAACAGTCCTCTGATTTACTGGTATAAAGTTATTAATGTTCACACTAACTGTGTCTCTCTCTCTCTGCAGTGCGTCAGTATGCAGATATCTGCCTGTTCAGTACTGCCCAGTATAAATGTCCAGTGGCCCAGCTGGAGGCAGAGTAAGTCCCAGTTTAATCTTTGTGTGTTCTTTCTCTTGGTTGATTAAACTCTGTAAAAAGATACAGTAAACTATCAAATATTTAATTAAAGAGAGAACCAGGCTTTCATTTCTAATTTGCCTGTTTTTTAATATTTGATTGAAGAAGCCTGTCGGTTTAAGTGGTTTTAAATGTGTTTAATCTGGTTCAAACCTAAAATAACCTGGATTAAACTGGTTTTAAATGATAAACTGGTTTGAACTTCTTTAAAACTCATTTACACCAGAAGTAAACTGGTTTAAACTGGATTTAACGAGTTTAAACTGGTAAAGTAGATACATGTGTAAACCAGAGATAAACAATACAGTTTCACTGAAAGTTGATGAATTTATAATAATGTCACATTTTCATCCAGAACTTTAATCTGATCTAACTGATCTGAGGTGAGTCTGTGTGGGCGGGCTTTACCTGAGACAGAGACAGTTTGATTGACAGTTGTATTGTCTCCTCAGTGACCAGGTGTCGTCCAGCTCCACCTTCTGTAAGGTGTACACTCTGACCCCGACGCTCGACAAGAACAGAGAGAAGAGAGGGCTCGCTCTGGACGGGAAGCTCAAACATGAAGACACCAACCTGGCCTCCTCCACCATGTAATACACACACACACACACACACACGCACACACGCAGAGTGTACAGGTGTGTTGTTAGAGTCATGTGACCTCGGCGCTCTGTTGTGTGTTTCAGTGTGAAGGACGTCACCAACAAGGAGGTTCTGGGGATCCTGGTGTCCTACAGAGTTAAAGTCAAACTGGTGGTCTCACGTGGAGGGTACGACACACTAACACGCACACACAACCTCACACACACCCCCTCCCTCCCTCCCGGTCTGCTGACATCACTTCCTGTCCTCTCAGCCTCAGTGTTTCCTGTAAAAAGTCATCAGTGGAGTTTTGAGCTTTCTTCCAGACTCCACTCGATGAAACATGTTCGGCTGAGCTGCACCCAGATTAACTTTAAACCTGGACTCAGTCGTGGTTGATCTGTTAGGTTCAGTCGAAGCTTTAAATCCAGTTCAAATTAAAACTGGGTTAATTTAGAGACCGTCAAAAGTGTGTTTGTACTCTTTCTCCCTGACCACGGCTGCTTCTCGTTTGTCCCTCGTTGTGTCTTAATCCCTGCAGCGTAAAGATGTGAGGAAACAGTTTTAGTGAAATGTAGAGCTGCAGCGATTAATCTCTAAGTCCATCGACAGAAAATTAATCGGCTACTGTTATGATAGTTGAATAATCATTTTACAAATTTTTTAAGGAAAATTTGCCAAAAAATTGATGGTTTTAGCCTCAGATGTGACGATTTAATGCTTTTCTTTATCACACACGATAGTAAACTGAATATTTTTGGGTTTTGGACTGTTGGTTGGAAAAAATAAGAAATTTAAAGACACAATCATTGACTCTAGGAAATTACAACGAGCATTTTCACAGTTTTCTCAGTGTTTCTGCACTGGAGGCTTCAAGTTTCCACATCACACCTGCACACACTAAATTGCATACTGGACCACGATTCGAAGCAGAGTATTTTTATATCTTAAAACATGTCTGGAGGGGATCTATTTTTAATTCTGATGCAGCAGCAGAAATGCAGCCGTGATAGTTTTAAACTTCTTTGGCTTTCTGGGTTTAATTCACGACTGGTTTTAAAGCAGGTTTAACCAGTTTCATTTTAAGAATTTCCCCCCAAAAAAGATGGATGAGATCTCTTTAATCATGAGGGAGTGAAACCCCCCCCCCCACACATCAGTACTGATATAATTCCTCCAAAACAAACACAAGATGACGCCTCTGAGGACAGAAAGGAGGGAAGAGAAGAGAACAGAGAACAGAAGAAGAAGAAAACAAAATCAGGTTGAATGAAATCCTGATTGACCATCAGTGACTCCATGTTGGTGCAGCTCAGCCGCAGCTTCCTGCCTCGAACTTCCTTGTTGTCAGTGTTGGTTACCGTGGAAACGGTCTGCTTGTTGCTGCCACTGCTCCTCACTGTGTTTGCCTCCACTGTAGGTTGTGAATGTGTTGTTGAACGTGTCGCCACCTGCTTTTCGTTTCATCACCCCTCTGTGTTTTTGGTTTTCTGTGTGCCTCCCTCCTCCCCCTCCTCCCCTCCTCCCTCCTCCCCTCCTCTCCCCCCCTGCAGGCTGCTGCGAGGCATGTTGGAGAGGTAAATGTGACTGACAGCCTCAGTGTTCATTCAGTCTGATCTGAAGCCGACAGCACGCATGAAACATCAAACAGCCTGGTTTTAATGAAAAAACAGTCCGCTGAGTTTCTGAGTGAAATTTAAAATTGCAGCAAATCAAAAGTCTTCTTTTATGTCACGTGACTTTAAGTTGAGTCCGACCAGATGACCAGCTGATACTATAGAGACGAAGTCCTGCATCACTTCTGTCTGTCTTCTGTAACTCATTCAGCGTTTTTCTGAAAAACTGAAGCATTTTCCTGGAGTTTACGTTCTCTCTACGTTTATATTCTCTCACTAATGCAGCAGTTTGCATTAGAAAACTTTGACTTAAACAAAGTTAAACAACGATTGTGAGCGTTTAAAAACACTACAGCTCCCATGAAACATTACCAACACAGCAGAGAAGGTATTTACGTCATCATTTCTTCTAAAGTCAATTTTCCTTCTTTTTATATATTTATATATATATTTTTTATTTTCTACTCCAATATATGCCAAAGTATTCAACAATACAATAATATATTTGTACAACATATATGTGTATATACACATGTATGCATATATACATATCATTACATAAGAGAAAACAAAAAACATAAAAATGTTATTACAGACATCTGAAATAAACAGACACTCGTCAGTGGTCGTCTGTGGGCTTATGGGAAATGCTGTTTGTAAAAATGCCACGAAAAAACATATATATTGAATAACCAACAATATTAGATCATTTTTTTAAATATCACCCTTATCTGATCATATGGAGTGAATAAGACACAGCTGCTCTGTTACGTTACTGTACAATAAAAGCTTCGAGAATAAAAAGCCAAGAAGAGTAATTTATTAATGTAATCCGCGCAAAAGATGGACAGACTCCAAATGGCAAAAAATATCGCCATAAAGAGTCCGACACAACGGAATGAATAGAGAATAATATGAAGCGACGTGTTTCTATCGTCACACGATAAATCATCATATCGCACTGCGTACTTCACTGTGTCATGATGAAGTTAAGAAGTCTTGTTGTTTGTAGTTTAGAACAGTTTGAAATGAGGTTTTGTATCATCAGATTTGTGAACATCGTGCAACTGACCGACACAACCAGGCTGTGTGTGTTCAGTGTGATGTCGGCCTGAGATCAGCAGTTTTTTAACACGCTGCACAAACAAAACAAGACGTCACTGAAGGTTTAAACACTCAGGGTGTGAAGAATCTCTTTACTTTCTCAATAGTTTATTTGGTACAACTATCTAAAACTAATGCAGTCTAATACAGAAACCCTGCAATAAATCCTCCAGTCATCAAGGTTATAATTAGTTTTTCTTAAACCTGTTTACAGATGTGTTTCAACTTCACGGTGTATTCAGTTATATACTGAGAGGTGTTTTTACACTCATTGATATAAATGTGGTGGATGAAAGGTTAAAAATGTGTCAGTATGAAGGTAAACAGTTCAGCACCAGCACAGACTACAGCCTCTTTTAGAAAACACTTTTAGAAAACGATTTCAGCAAAAGCAGAACATTATACCTCCTGTAAGAGTAGTATAATATCATGGCTACATTAGTTTCAGCTAAATGTATCTAATAAACTGGTAACTGAGCGTGTACATCATGTTCTGCTATGACATGAACTAAATATCTACTTTATTTCTTAACACCAAACAGCAAACAGACACAGTTAGCTGTAGACTAGCTGGTGAACATAGTGGAGCATTTAGCAGCTAAAGAGCCAGATATTTCCCTCAGGAGTTGGTAGAGAGCAGAAACAGCTAACAGAGAGTGAATATTGGACTTACATTCACCAGGTGGACAGAAATACGACTCCTAATGAATGATAATGTTGCTCCGTAACTGCTGGATGTGGAAATAAATATCAACAGATTGTGTAAAAGGTGATGATGTTTCAGTGTTGCTGCCCCCAAATGATCAAAAAAAATCTGTTCATTTAGGTCTCAGAAGTTAAACAGGAGAACAGGAAGTTGTCTGAGAGGTGATTTCCTGCTTAAGTGACGTGTGTGTGTGTGTTTGTTGTTTTTCAGAGACGTGTCGGTGGAGCTGCCCTTCATCTTAATGCATCCTAAACCTGTGGAGCCGCCGGTGTCCCGCCCACAGTCAGGTGAGACCTTTAGCAACGTTCACCTGTTATTAGCTGAGGATTAATTCACACAGACACGTCGGATGTCACGTCTGTCACTGACACGCTGCTCTATCAGCCTTTATGTAACTCTGGCCTTTTTCATCCTTGTCCATTCTTTAACATGCACTGAATTTCCATGGAGACGAGGGGCAGTTCCCATGGAAACAACAGTATGACATGTTAATATGTATATGTGTGTGTTACAGCTGTGCCAGAGATGGACCCCCCCATCGACACCAATTTGATAGAATTCGACACAAAGTGAGTATCCAGCCTGAGTTTATTATGACAAAAAATGTTTTTCTTCACAAACTGCTGTTTAAAGCCACAGTTCACATCTTGTCCCGACAGCAACAAGCTCCACGTGTCCTAAAACATGAAACCTGAGTCTGTTTGATGTTTTCTACAGTGAGGTGGTTGAAACTGTTAATAAATAAATAAATAAATAGTAAATAAATCCTCTTTTCATCTTCTCAGCAGCATCTCCCAGGACGATGACTTCGTCTTTGAGGACTTTGCCCGCCTGCGGCTCAAAGGTGTCGTGGACGACAAGGACGAGGACTGCTAGGAGCTCGCCAACCCTTCATATGCTCGCTTTGAAACCACCACACACACACACACACACACACACACACACACACACACACACACACTCTCCACATTACATTCCCCGGTGGAGGGGATGGATGAGGGCATGTTTGGACGGAGGCCTCGCAGGGGCTCGGTGGTGTTCTTCCTCTCTTGCTTCAGCCATTCGTCACGCCGCCGCCATTTTTGCCGCCTTGTTCTCCATCTGTCTTCTCTGTTTCTCTTTTCGCTGAAGGTTGAAAAACTATAATTGTTAACCAGCTGCAGGACAGATGTTGGCGGTCTGGATCGAATCTGCTGTTTCTTTCTTTGTAGTCGACACGTTCAGGCGTGGGCGGGGCTTGTGAAATACTCAGAGGGTCTGAGGTTTAACATGTGAAGGAATGATTGATCAGCTAACATAGAAGAAAAAAACATGTAGGAAGCTGAAGAGGCGCAGCAGCAGCAGCGTTCGTCCTCTTTTACTTTTAAATCTTTTTGAATGTCGCCCATTTCCTGCGGCGACGATCACCGTCTTGTACAAACAGAATATATATTTGAAACATAGAAAAAATAATCTTCTACAAGCAGTTGAGATCTGTGTTCAGTGGTGATCGCCGTTTTCTTCAAGTACATAACTGTAGATGCTTTTTACATCATGGCTGCAAGGGGAGGAAACACACTCAGTCACACACACTCACAGCAGTCTTACGCAGGCAACTGAAGTTCAATTTCACCAGCATCCGCTCTTCCGCTCTCCCGCTCTCGTCTCACGCTCAGCTTCAACCCCCGTCGTCCATTTTGTAAAATGTTTGTCATGTCGTCACATTTTGTCCGCTGCACTGTTTGTTTTGTCCCCCCCTCCCCCTCCCCCCTCCCCCTCCCCCGTGCACCCTTTTCCTTTTTTAAATTAAGAACCATTCCAGCGTTGACAGAGTTTGGTTTGTCTTGTTCCCATCTAAAGAAAAAGTTTGGTGCTGTTTCTGTCAACACATTTCAAGAAAAGTTCAGAAACAAATGTGTCGTCCATCTCTTAACACTTTCCTGCCCTGTCTGTGGCTCTCTGCTCCAAGCTCATTGGTTCCTACTGAAGAAGTAAATCTTTATTATGGTTCATAAATATATAGTTTCATTTTTGAACTACACTTGACAGTAAGTATACCGGGGTCCAAGCACAAGGTGCGACTACCCGGTTTGATTGTAAAGCCAGGAGTGTTTGTCATTTTAGGACAAGGTTTTATATAAATGATCTCTCTTCCTGCTAGTTAAATGATGCTTTCTATAAAGTGGACTAACAAGTACAAGTTTGGTGTTATTTTATATTTTTCTTGTTATAAACGAATTCCATAAAAAGACCAAAACCAACTATGTGTTTGTCTCTCGGTACTTTCTGATTTCCCGACCGTCTGCAGCTCTCATCTCTGAGCACATTAGTTCCTGCTGACATTAATCTTTATAAACCTCACAAAAACAAAAGTTTTATTTTATATAAAAAGGCTCAATAATCTTGGTACTGTGATTTTTAACCACCATTAGACATAAATAAGTATAGAATATATGTTTGTAACTTTACAACTAAGTCATAATTGTATGAGAAAAGTTGTAATACTCGTATTAGGAGCTGGAAATTTAAGATAATAGAAAAAGTCTTGTTAGAATGATCAATTCATTGTTGGTTTTGGTGTTTTCTTTGGATTTGTTGACAATAATAAAAATATAGAATATCACCAGACGTATCCTTTAAAATCTCACTTTTTCTATGTGCACCAGGTTTGAAAATGTCGATCACTTATATTCACTTTAGTAAAGACTTTGATAAAATAAATACAATGTGCAGGATTCTTTGCTTTCCTCACAGTCAATGACCAAAAGTTTTCCACCAGCTACACTTAAAGGTGCAGTGTGTAGAGTTTAGTGACATCTAACAGAACAGACTTGGCAGAAATAGAATATAATATTCATCAGTATGTTTTAATTAGTGTATAATCACCTGATAAGAATCGTTGTTTTTGTTACCTTAGAATGAGCCTTTATATCTACAGAGGGAGCAGGTCCTCTTCACAGAGCCCACCATGTTGCACCATGTTTCTACAGTAGCCCAGAACAGACAAACCAAACACTGGCTCTACAGACGGCCTCTCATGTTTTTGAGAGTCTCGCAGTTGGTTACAATGAGCAACCTCACCGCTAGATGCTACTATATCCTATTAAATCCTATTGTGATTGTTTTATATTAAATAGCTGTTCGGGTGAAAATATTAATGTGGAAAATATTTAAAAACAGCAAACCTAAGAAAAAGGAGCCTAAACTCTGATCACGCTGGAATTGTTTTTTTGTTTTTTTTAAATCAAACTTTAGACCAGAGTTGGACCTCGAGTCACTCAACTTTTTTGGATAAATTGAAGCTTGTTGCTCAGCAGATATTTCTCTTCTGTTTGTGAAACACAGATGAGCATTTACGTCAGTTCTTATGTTATGATGTGTTTGTAACTGATGCTAAACTCAAATAGAGCAGTTAGCTGAAGCAGTTTGTGACTCGATCCTGCCTGGTTTAAACTGCCATCAGCAGCTCGTTAAAGGGAAATACTGGTGTTTTTTGGTTTGGTTCATCATCATCTTTCTTTTTAAAATATTAATCCCACCTGCCACAAATTTACCCAAATGCACTTTCAGCAAATACGTACGATTATACTCTGTTTATTTCTGAGGTATCAAGCTGCATCTTGTAATTTAATCACTACTGTAAACAGCATCGTGCCTTCTGGATCTCACTGCTGCCAATATCTTTAAGTTGCCAGTCCCTTGTTTTTATGATAAATACAAACTAAAATACAGTTTGCAGCATTTCAATAAAAGCCTGAGATGCAGTTGGTGACTTTTTAGTTACTAAGCAGAAAACTACTGTAAGTGGAGGCAGGTGCCAATAATTCAGTGCTTGAATTAATTTGTTTTTAGTCTTTGATTAAGACGTTTTGTAAAAATGTTCTTGATTCTTAGTTTTTGTGAAATTACATCTTTATCCCGTAATATTACTGCTTTTTATCATAGAATTACTGTATTCCCATATTAACTTGTTTACTTGTAATTTGTCTTTTTTACCTCAAAATGATCTTTATCATCAAATAACACTTAATCTCAGATTTGTTGTAAAATTCTTAAAATCACAACTTTATTCTTTATATTGGACTTTTTCTTGTAAAATTTCAACTTATTCTTGTAGTGCTGTAGAACAAACCTCAAGATTTAAGTCATAAATCTGATGCTGTGACAGAACAGCTCTTATCTTTTCCATTAAAGTCGATGCTTTGTGTATTGAAACATGAATCAGTGCCATGAAACTTCGCAGCCAATGAGAACAGCACGAGAGATGTGATGAAGTAAAATACACCAAACAGCACCAGTGTTTCTCACCTCATGAACCTCCTGCTTCCTCCTCTCCCGACCATCATCCATTTTATTTCGTGACCTCAGACATGATGTGAAGGACTTCAGCAGCTCGGGTATTATTATTATTATTATTATTAATATTATTATTATTATTCCTCTACTAGATCTTTTTCTCTGTATGTTCATTCTTAAACACAGATGCATCATGGGTGAGAGTAGTTGCTTTTCTGACATTCGTGCATCGCCGTCAAATCTGTTTAACAAGTTTTCATGTTTATTTCCCCAAAAAAACTGCACAGATCAACATTTCAGATGACACAAAAGCACTGCACTTTCATTGGACGAAAAAACCCACAGAACTGCATTTTTATGTTTCACTTATTTCAGAAGAAAAAGAAGAAGAATGTTGATCTTTTTGACGCTTGGCCAAAATTTAGAAATTTAGTTTTTTGACAAGCTTTCGAGGCTCGACTCGCTTCACACAAACCAACAAACTTTTTTTTCTTTTAAATTTTTTTTTTAAATCTTAAAAACTGCCAAAACTCCCTCCCTCTGTCCCTCGCTCAGTCAGTCACTGAAGCTGCGACCGTCACCCAGAAGGGAAGAAGAAGAAACAGACACGGAGCATGTTTTTAATTTTTTGATTTAAATTTTTTTTTTTTCCAAGCAGTGCTGTGAATCGTACGAGCTGTGATTCTGTCCTTATTTTGTCGTGCATATGTGGGGTAACTTTGCTAAGTGTGAAAATATTTTGACAAGTGCCACGCCCCGGCCTGTGCGATGCTTACCATGATGTCTATAAGACAGGAAGTGATTTCTGCTGGTGGGACGAACACCAGAAAAGAATTATGATTATTATGCTTCTGATTATTATTATTATTATTATGGTGACTATTATTATTATTATTATTACTTCTACTGTATCATCATTGCGACCATGATTATTCTCATAATCATTTAAGAGTCTATTGTTTTGCCATGTATTTTTTATTTTGAGATTTTTATTTTAGTTTTCTTTTTATTATTAAAGGTAAAATGAACTAACAGATCCGGCTGTTGTGTCGTGCTTGTGCTCACGTGTAGTTTATCTCAAACTCTTTACAGATGTCTGTGCGGACTAAGTGTTAAAGTGTTTTTGATGTCTGTTACATGTAACAGTTGTTTGAAAAGCATGTAAATCTCAGTGTGAAGCAGGTTGTTTACACAGTAAAATGCTTTTGAAACAACAGTTAAATGTAACAGATGTCTTAAACTTTACATCCAGGACTATAGTGGTCAATAAACGTTGGGAATCACTTCACCGCGCGGCCGCGGCAGACTGATGGCTGGACCAATCAGTCTCTTTCTTTATCATAGATCAGGATGTCTGCAGGTCTTTAAAAGTCTTAAAAAGCATTGATTTCAGTTTCCTCAAAAAAGGCCTCAGAAGGTATTTAAAAGTCTTAAAGTTCATTCACAAAGGTCTTTAATATTTTTCTAGCCTGCCAAAGGCAGTAATATTACTTATATGTTTTTATGTGATTTTAGCAAAACCTGGCTGGAAAATCCTCAATTCTATTGTTCCTGACCTCTGACTTTAAATTCATTATTTTTTAATTGGTAATCGATCGTCCATTCTTTTTCTGCTGTTTATCCACGTCCAGGTAATGATTAGTTATATTTTTGCCAGGAAGTAATGACAAAAATGTGAAATACATTTATTTCACATTGCACTTGGTAAATAATTCTAGGCCTTATCACTAATGGTTTTTACTGATATCTTTTCATACTTCTAATATGAAGCAGATATTAAAAATGATTTTAAAGGTCTTAAATTTAACTTGGTGAATCCTACAGAAACTCTGTAGATCAATGTTGGAAATATAACAATAAAAAAAAAATAAAAAAATGTCCTAATAACAATTTTACTGCTGTTTCTGTTGAGGTCAACAACCGTTTAACAGATCAAGAAGACGATCATGTGTAATGTTAGTATCTGTATTAAAAGATCTGCCGATCTTTTTACAGCATGTTTCCAGCAAGTGGGACCGTTTACACTTGGTATTAAAGGACAAGTTCAGTTTTTCAAGTGTGTCTTAAACAGTCAGGAGCCCAAATGAAGAGTGAAACCTGTTTTTCTTGCTGTAATCATTCCTCCTGTTCATACTGACCATTAGAAGATCCCTTCATAATGCACTTACAATGGAAGTGATGGGGGACAAAATCCACATGAAGCTAATATGAAGCTTCAGCGTCCAAATGAGTCAAATCAAGTAGATATCTTTCAACGTTACAGTCTTTTTAGTGCCAAAGTCCCTCTTTTTGTTACTATACTTCCACCGCAGCTCAACAGGGAAACACTGTCCGAGGAAACACAAAGAGGGAATTTGATGCTAAAAAGACTGTAAATGTGGCAGATATCCACTTGATATGACTAACTCAGACTGCTGAAGCCTCATATAAGCTTCACATCTACTTTTAAATGACTGTGTGGACACACTGTGGATTTTGGCCTCCATCACTTCCATTAAAGCACATTTGAAGGGGATCTTTTAATATCCAGTATGAACAGGAAGAATGATTACAGCGAGGAAAACCTCTTTCACTGTTCATATGGACACCTGACTGCTGTTTAACACACTGGGAACACTGAACTGTCCTTTAACCATGTTAACAGTATCGGTTGACATTCGGCCAACAGATTGTACCTTTAAAATATTTACCAGAACAATAATTCATCTAGATTCAGATGTAAATTAGATGTTAGTAGTTTTTTTTGAATTTGTTCCTGTCTGTCCATCAGCTGAGCTGCTTCTGTACGTTTCTCTTTCTTCCTTGAACGTTTCTTTAAATCTTAAATCAGTTGGACCTTCTTGTTCTTTTTCTTTCTCTACTATAACATCCTGAAATTCTGCTTCTATCTCTTCTTTCCCTCCACTGCAGCCCTGTTTTAACACAGACCAGAAAACCTCTCTGACACCAGGCAGGTTTTGAGTGACACGTCCTGAACTGAACCTGCAGTTAAGAGTCCAAACCAGATGACAATTTTCTTTTCTCAGACTTTGAGGTTTGTCGACTCATTTCACCTGTTAATGTTTAAAAAACTGAGTCATACTTTTTTTTTTTTTTTACATTTTATTGACTGATCAATTAATCCAGAAAATCAGAAGATTAAATGTACGTATCGATGTTTAAAATGTAGATTTCTTGTGGAGTGTTCCTTTTTAAAGCACCCTGCGTATGAACAGTTGCTGCACGTTTTCATTTTAATGCAGTTTATTGTAAATCAGTGGAACATGATCGCAGGTTTCCTCGGGGTTGTCAGTTTGAATCCACAGTTCAGACATCACTGAGTGTCCCAGCAGACTGGTTTTACTGGTCGACACCCAGCAGGAACTGGTGTGACTGGAGGTGAAGTTAGAAGAAAGTCCTAGAAAACTAAAAAAAACTAACACGAGTTCAGTTCGTGGTGAGAGCTGTAGAGGGTCAATGTTTTTTTTTTTTTGTTTTTTTTAAAGATTATTAAAAAGTCGTCTTCAGTCACGTCGTCATAAAGCGTCGTAGTCGTCATCGTCTTCGTGCTTCCTTTTCAGCGACTCGCCGCCGGAGTTCTGCGACACCATGTTGGTGGTGATGAGGATGTTCTTGGAGCCAATCAGAGACGGGTTGATGAGGACGTTGGAGACGGCGGGCGTGGACGGCGTGGCTGTCGGGACGAGAAGAGCAGCGAGGGTTAAACCTCCTGTGTTCTGTTCAACGTTTTCACTCAAGCTAATTTTAATTTTTTGTTTTTCCAGCAAAAATGTCAAATATTTCATGTTTCCAGCTCCTCAAATGTCACAATTTGTATTTTTTTCTTTGAATATTTTAAGGTTTTAGACAAACTGAAGACATCACTGTGACATCTGAGAAATTGTGAATGTAATTTTTTCACTATTTAACATTTCACAGACTAAACAATCGATTTATCGAGAAAATAATCATTTTGTGTTGATTCTTATTGATATTTACAGTTTGTTCTGTTTGTCAGTGGACATTTGGATTTAGTCTTTTGACGTAAATGTATATTAGTTTTAGTCACATTTTGGTCATTTGATTATTGAAAGTTTTAATGAGAGCTGCAACAATTAGCTGATTAATCGAAAGAAAATTCATCTGCAACTAGTTTATTAATTGATTAATTAATTCAAGCAAACATTTGATGGTTCCAGGTTCTTAAATGTGAGAATACGTAATTATTTTACTTAATAGTAAGTTGAATATTTTTGAGTTTTAGAGTTATTGGACAAAACAAGACGTTTACTGATGTGATGACAGCTTTCACAGTTTTCTGATGTTTTATAGACGATTAATCATGAAAGTAATTAGTTTCCCTCGTTTTAGTTTTTCATCGAGAGTTCTGAGGCTACAGCTGTCGCCATCTTTACGGTGTACAGTTACCATGGTTACAGGTGTTCAACGTTCACCTGTTTATAGCTGATGATTTAATAATGAAAACAACAGTGACACAAACTGTTCTGTTACATTTCACATCCCTCATTTCATCCCTGCACTCGTTACTTTAATATATTTCATCAAACTGGGTTTAACATCCTCCACAGTTACATCATTTAATTATTTATGCTCTTGTCACTTTCATATATTTTATACACTTCATTCTTTGTCCATATTTCCTTTTTACAGTCAATTCTCCACATTTTATATCCCATTTCTAAACTATTATTATTCCATTCTCTAAATAGATTTTACACTGTAAATATAATTTTACTATTATAACGTACTTTTGTTCTATTTTTATTCTATGTAAAACATTCTGGATGCTGCAAACTTTGCTGATAAAACAGACGGACTCTGTTTCTGCTCGCTTGACATTATTATTGATTTGAGAAACGGTGAAAAATGGGGACTGTTTAATTTAGAGCTCATGGTGAAGTCGTGTTTTGTCTGAATATCTTTTGGTTTTTGGACTGTTGATCAGTTTACTGTCATGTTTGACACAAAGTATTAATTCACCACATTAGAGGAGCCGCAACCAGCAAACGTTTAATATTTTTTCTTAAAGACAAACGATTCATTGATTATCAAAATAGTTGCAGTTTCAGATCTCAGTAATAAAGAAATAAATTCTTCCTGCAGGGACCGACCTGCATTTGACTTATATTTCATTAGTAAAAGCCACAAAGGAAGCCCATAAGCTCATAAATATTAATAATGTGATGAGAATATTATGAATTAGCTGAAATATCTTCACATGTTTTTAAAGTTAGTTTGTTTTAGATTATTTTCAGTTAAGTTTGTTTCGAGGATGCAATCTTTAAATTTCTGTTTTTATACTTTTCTTTACTTCTGATTCCAGGTAAGTTGGAGCACCCTGAACTTTCACTCACATAGTTCACTTTTGTTAAATACGTCATTGTTTGTTTTATTGATTTTACTTTGTGATCTCCTTCCTCACGTTTTGACAACTTTTGTCTGATTTTGAATTCTGTGAATAGTTAAGAATAAAATGTGCATTCTTCCTCTACTTTAACTCTGTTTTCATTTTGGTTGTTGTGTTACTGTCTCTGTTTCCTGCCGTCCAGAGCTGCAACTAACAATTATTTTCATTATCAATTAAGCTGTTGATTATTTTCTCGATTAATCGATTAGTTGTTTGTCCAGAAAAATGTCAGAAAAATGAAAATGAAGTAAAAAAAAAAGTTGACCAGTGTTTCCCAAACTGACGTCCTCAAATGTTTTGTTTTGTCCACAACACAAAGTTTACTGTCATAAAGGACTAAAGAAACCAGAAAATATTCACATTTAAGAAGCTAAATCAGAGAATTTTAGTATTTTTTTCTTTTAAAAAAATGACTCAACAATTAATCAATTATCAATAGTTGGTGATTAATCGTTGCAGCTCTACCGAAGTCCAGAAAGGAGACGTAACAGTAGTATTTTATGTTTCATATAGTTTGTAATTAATTGTATTTGCTGCATATTTTGTCCAAAACACTTTTGAAAATAAAGATTTTTAATCTTCTGATGTTTTCCTGGTAAAATTAAGTAAATTCAAATAAAAGCTGTTTGTTTACTCTTCATATTTCTAGAAATGTCTTCAACAACTTTCTTCACTGAAGTGTCACTGGTTAAACTGTGATATTAAACTGGTATCAGATGTAAATAAGCGACTGGGAGGAAACTGGTTCTTACTGGTTTTGGTGGTGGCCGTCTGGGAGGGCTGTGGGATCTGCACGGTGAACCTCTGACCAGTCAGAGACACTGGAGGTCCAACTTTAGTGGTGACGGACTGGACAGACGGAGTTCCTGTGAAGAAAACACTGATGAACACACAGATCCAGTACTCACACACACACACACACAGACTGGTTTAACTGGGACTGAACAAAAGCCACATCTGTTCAGTAATGGACTTCCATTACATGACAGCAAACTTTTTTTGGACTGTTGATCAGACAAAACTGAACTCTAAGACATAAAAACGGGCAATTTTCACAAATTTCTGACATTTTATAGACAAGTACAAAACAATTAATTATCGTAATTGTAATTGGAAATAACAGATTAATTGATAATGCAAATAAGTGTTAGTTGCAGCTCTAATAAAATCTACTGTTTAACTTGCAAATAATCTCTCAGCACTACTCAGCACATTAAGATGACCCAGCTTCTAAGTTGTCATTATATTTACTAAATTCCAAATGAAGTTTTCTAACTGTTTTTCTTTCATATATAAACACTTAACAAGGTTTTTGAGGTTTCAAACATGGTCTGATTTTTCAGGTGTTTCAGTGTGGGTAGAGAGAAAAAACTATCTTGAGACGTTGATGCGGACGCAAGTCGTTTGCACACGAAAACTGTTTTAAACAAGCAGGAAGCTCCTGATTTGAAAAGTGAAGCCATTGTGGAAGTAACTTAAACCTGCGTTCTCTCTAATAGACAGCATGTTGTGATTGACAAGTCGCTACCAATGTTGGTAAACCCAGATTCACAGAGTATAGGCGTAGCTGTCACTATTTCAGTGTGTTTTCAGTTCATGAAAGTTAATTTTAACATTTTGGTCACTTAAAAAAGTCTTGTTTGGTTGAACTAAAAGACCCTCTCAGGAGTCAGATATTCAGTTTTTCCTGGTAGGTACATTTTGTTTAAATGGTTTTAAGCCTGTTTTTCCACAAGCAAAAATTAGTATTAGCATTATCACAGTTAACCATATACTGTAAATGCACCGTGCTAACAAAGCTAGCAGCTAGCATTAGAGTCAGCTCCACCCTCTCGTCCAAAATGGTCACTTCTGGCTCCAGAAGTCAAAGATGGCAACAGTCAAAATGCCAAAATGGAGGCTTCAAAACGGGAGTCCACAAACCAATAGGTGATGTCACGGTGGCTACGTACATTTTTTTCTTTTTACAGTCTGTAGTTTTAAAAGTTAGACTGTGTACACATATTCTCAAACTAAGCTCTCGGTCTTTCTGTAGCGCCCTCTACAGCCTCACAGTTACATTACAAGTCTACATGATGAGAGACTCACCGAGGGTGGGCGTGCTCGGTCTGCTGGAGACGGCGCCGACACTGAGGCGAGGCACCGTTATCCTGCCGGCAGATGACGACATCTGAAAGGAAGAAAACATCAGTTTCAGGGTATAAAACAGAAGAGAGAAAGGAAATGGAGTCAGAGGAGACTGGGAGGGAAAGCAGAGAGCTTCTTACCTTCTTCTGTACAGATTTGAGTCTGTAGTTGGGAGCAGTCAGACAGTAGCGGTCTGGAGGGAGTCGAGGTCCCGTGTAGGGTTTGATCAGCGGCAGAGGAGTCATGTTCTTCTGCCTCGCAACCTCCAAGAGGAACTGAACACAGCAGAGCAGAAAGTTCAGGATTTTAAAACACAAAGATGAACAATATAATCATAAACTGCTGCTGGGAGTGATTTTTTTACTTAATAGATGTTACTTATGAATATTATTTCACAATCAGCTCTTAGAAATGTCTTCAGTATGATCATGGCGGACAGTAACATGAGGACGAGGATGCTTACGTCTCTCGGTGGCGGCGAGGTGAACGACTGGTCCATGCGACACTGGATGGCCAGTTTGATGTCGTCAGCGTCCACGCTGGACTTCTTGGCGTGCGTGGCGTAAATCTTGGCGTCTTCAATGATGGTCGTCACATATCCTGTGATGAGAAAATTTGTGTCATTAAGTGTTGCTGCTTGATGCTACAAAACTTTATCGTCTTGTAGAGCTTGTAATCAGTCAATCGACAGAAAATTAATCAGCAACGATTTTGATAATCAAATAATCGTTTTAGTAATTTTTTTAAAAAATGCTACAAATTTTCTGGTTGCAGCTTCTCTGAAGCTGTTCTGTGTCATACATGATAGTAAAATCAATATCTTTGGATTTTGGACTGTTGATCAGACAAACCAAGACATTTGAGGACGACACTGAGTTCTAAGAGTCATTTTTCACTATTTAATTACATTTTATAGATGAAACAGTTAATCGACTGAAAATTATTGTATTGCAAGACACACATAAACAACAACGCCACAGGTCCAGGGACTAAAAACTGAAATTATTCAGTGAGAATAAACAGAACTGTCTGTAAACACAAAGCCATCTCAGGTTTCCATGATGAACATAATACTGACTCACTCAGATGTTCCCCTCATGTAAAATCAGTTTAACTTACTGTAGGTGAACTCCAACATCTGGTTGATGACTCGGGGCTCGTACTCTGTGATCCCCATGTCCTTCAGGATCTGGATCATCACCTGCAAAATACAGTTACGATCCATCAAACAACACAATCACAAACATATTTAAACAAGGTGATATATAGAACATCTTATTAGGGCTGAAACTGACTCATATTTTCATTTGATTCATCTATTAGTTGTTCTGTCCAAAAAAAGGTGAAAAATGTCAATTAGTGTTTCCCAAAAGCCCAACATGATGTCCACAGATTCTAGTTTTATCTACAACCAAAGATGTTCAGTTTACTGTCACACAGGATTAAAGAAAACCAGAAAATATTCACATTTAAGAAGCTGGAATCAGAGCATTTTTCTTCTTAAAAATTATTCAAAACAGTTAATTATCAAAATAGCTGCTGATTAATTTTCTGTTAGTCGACTAATTGTTGCAGCTCTACATCTTACAGTTCTACATTTCTCTGTACTTTAACATTTCAAAGACTGGTGTGTATATTGTATATTTTGGGTTGATTATTCCTTTAAAGTGTGAGAACAATCGCAGCATGTTTTCATTTTAATGTGATTTTTTTTGTAAAACAGTGGAACATCAGCACAGATTTCCTTTACTGCACTGAAGCTTCTGTTTGGGAGGGTTGACGGTTTGAATCCGCAGTGACACATTCAAGACTTCCCAGCTGCCCCAGCACAGCAGACTGGTTGTACTGGCTGACTCCCAGTCCAGTGGGAACAGGTGTCACTGAAGCAGCAAGTCTCCCCTCTGGTTACATGAAGGTCCAAGAAAACCTAAACTAACACCACAGGGTCTAAAACATGATCAGGATCAGTTCCTAGTGAGAATTTGTGTAATTTATCAAGCAACACAAACAATAATTCTCTGCTTCCAGCGTCTCCAGTCTGAAATGCAAAGATAGTTTTCAGATGGGTTGATGATAAAAAATTATTCCCTGCGTGACGTAACATCACAATATGGTTTAAGTGTAGGGATGCAACTACCTTCCTTATCGATTAATTCAATCAATTAATCGACCGCTCTGTAAAACATCAGAAAACAAGGGGGAAATGCTGATAATTAATAATGAAATTACTCATTAGTTGCAGCCACAGATGGACGCCATCTACTGATGTTTACATAGGAACAGCTGAACTTTGGAGCCTAATGAGATAGGCTCCAACTAATTATTATTTTCATTTATTAATTAATCGATCATTTGTGTAAAATGTCAGTAAATTGTGCAAAATGTCCATCCCGAGTTTCCAGAGCCCAGAGTCTGGTTTTGTCCTTTAATATCTGTCCGCATACTATTGGCCACATAGTGCATCACTGTGTGCCTGCACAGGTTGTAATCACAGTCAGTACAACCAGCAGCATGTTTATTACACCAACACACACCAGAATACACTGAAAACACAAGTAAACTACAACTTCCATGGTTCGTTATAAACTCAGGGACCAGTTTTACCGTAACACCTCTGAAGTCAGGTCCCGGTGTTTCGGTGTCTCTGATAAAGCTACATGTACCATTAATGTTAATAAATCCAGCGTCCGTTAAGAGCAAAGGTAAATATTAGGAAATTCTTAGCCAAATATGCACTCAAGTCACTTCTGTTTACACCCGAACACCGGCTACTGGCTAGGCTAACATGCTAGCTGGGGGCTATTGTTGTGAACGGGCGTCTGAAAGCTACATTAGCTTCACACGCTAACTAATGTTTGTCGCATCGGTTGTTGACGTTAACGGTGCTATTAATCGAAAACAACGACCGGGACTGATTCAAACTACAGCTTAGTGAGGACAAACTGACCCTAACTGTTTTAATAACGTTACCTGAGCATCTTTCGGGATGGTTTTCGGTGCAGACATTTTAATTTCCCCCGCAGCGCCTTCACTTCTGCTTCCAGCTCACACAGACTTCCCGCGAGATTATCATTACATACGAGACTACAAGACCCATAATGCAATTACTAAAAAACAGTAGTACTCATACTCATACTCGTGTACTTTACTTAAGTAATAGTAGCAATACAACAATGTAAAAATATTCCATTACAAGTAAAAGTCCTACTACAGTAAAAGTACATAAGTATTATGAGCTTGATGTAGTTAAAGTATTGCAGTAAAAGTACATAAGTATTATGAGCTTGATGGAGTTAAAGTATTGCAGTAAAAGTAGTGGTTTGGTCCCTCTGACTGATATATTATTATATATGACATCATTAGATTATTAATACTGAAGCATCAGTGTGTAAGCAGCATGTTACTGTTGTAGCTGCTGGAGGTGGAGCTAGTTTCAACTACTTTATATACAGTTAGCTAGTTTAGTCCAGTGGTTCCCAACCTAGGGGTGGGGCCCCTCCAAAGGGTCAGCAGATAAATCTGAGGGGTCGTGAGATGATTAATGGGAGAGGAAAGAAGAAAAAACAAAGTTCTGATACACAAATCTGTTTTCACTTTTTGGACTTTTTCTCTAATCTTTGATTTTTGCTGAAATATTGGATCATTTGAACATTTATTGAAATGAAACCATGTGAGAAGTTTAGAGGGAAAAATCACTATTTGGTGGAGCTGTTAACAACTCATAGACATCTGAAATGTGACCCCGACTACACACTGCTTTTTGTAAGACGTCAAAAGCCAAAAAGGTTGGAAACCACTGGTTTCATCTTTAACAATGTGTTGTATTTTAAAAGCTTGTTATATTATCCATTGTGTCAAATCTTCATCTGAAAAGTAACTAAAGCTGTCAAATAAATGTAGTGGAGTAGAAAGTACAATATTTTCCACCTGAAGCAGCCATACACAGAATTATACTTTCAATTTTGTCATTGGGACTTGGCATGGTATGCAACTGTTCAGATTTTATTATTTTTAATTTGTTACTTAGGTAAAATTACTTCTGAAATTCAAAGAATAATGGAATATTTTTACATTTTGGTATCAATAATTTTACTCAAGTACATGAGAGAGGCACTTAAAGAAGAACAAACCAAACCCTGAAACAGAGCAGAGACAGCAGAAAACCTGCAGGAGGCGCTACAGGAAAACACACTGAGTGAGTGTGAGCTCCTTTTTTCCGCCTCCTGCATCCTGCATGTTTTTTCAGGTCCAAAAAAAATGTATTGTACTGTATATTATTATATGATATTCTCCTAAAAAAGATGCTAGAACTGTAAAATATCAGACAGTAAAGGACATGATGCTCCAAAGACACAAATACAATATTGTGATAAAGATAAAAGAAACTAAACATGATTTTAAGAGTGCAGCATCAGTGTATTACAGTAATAATACGACTTTTTTTGTTATACGACCATGCATGAGAGCCAGTTTCCTCATAATATATTATTTGCTAGATTGATATAAATGTACAAGGAAATTGCATAAGTTTTAGAGATCAAATTATTACAAATATAGAAGTAAAACAGCACCAAAACACTAAATGTCCCAAACAAACCCTGAAATTTATGACATTTCATCGTGATTAAGTGCTTTCAGGTGTAAAAGGATGTAAAAGGAAATTATTATGTCATGATAGTTTTTGGGAAGGTTAGAGTTCAGCATTTTGGCAAAGTGACAAATACTAATATCGCAAAATACTGTTTCTGAATCTCAGACTTTGATAAAAATAGACTGTAAAAGATCACTCATCCAAAGCAACATCTAAATATCTACAAGGTGATTTTTATAAAAAAGATTTAAAACATCTTGTTTTTGAAAATCTGCAGCAGTAATTTGCAGAAAAAACATTCAAAAACAGCAGCATGGTCCTTTAAAACACTTTTCTGAAATATCCTAGTTTTGTTTTGTATGGACTTTTCATCAAATCAGATCCAGGAACAGTTAGTGTGTGTTTTAAAATGTGAATGAATATCAATTTAACATCTTCCTCCAGATTAAAGTTGATGCAGGTGAAGACATGGAGGGGGAATACATAAAAGCTGTACATTTGAGTATATGCTGCGAGCCGAACTGATAAGAAATCTTCCCAGAAGTCATAAAAAATGCTCTGTATCGAGTCGTATCGCTTACTCAGCAAACGAAATCCTCAGAAGAAGAGCCGCTGCAGGTTTCCAGATGACTAATGTTCCCAAAGGACGACGAGGGGAACGAGTTGAGTCCACAGTGGTGTGATAAAAACTGGTGACTATCAGCAGCCACTGTGTACTTTTACATGTAAAGACAGTACAGGTTGTGTAAATTAAAGTTATAGGATGTACTTTAAAAACAAGACAGAAGAGAGTCAAAGCCTCAGATCCTTTGCTTAAGTAAAAGTAGAAACATCATAAAAGTACACAAGTATTATTGGCTAAATTTACTTAAAACATTAAAAGTAAAAGTACTCATTTGGCTGTGAATTATATATTAAATATATTTAATAAAGTACATTATTTATACTGATGAACTGATACATAAGCAGCATTTTACTGATGTAGCTGCTCGAGTTTGAACTACAGGACTTTATAAAGGTCACAAGATGAATCTGAGAGGTTGTGAGATGATGGAAAGAGGAAATAAAATTCTGATACATAAATTTGGATTCATTTTCCAAAAATATTTCTCTCTATTTTCTTTTTTGTGAAATATTGGAGAGTTTTACCTCTTTGGTCCTCAAACAGTTATTTATTTGAAAGCATGTGAGACGTTTAGAGGGGAAATGTCTCTTTAATGAAACTCTTAACCACTCACAGACATCTGAAACATTTTACACACTGAAACTATTGATTTAAACCTAAACAACGCTGTGTGATTTATAAACTTATCAGTGTTATTTTATTCTAAATCTTAATCTAAAAAATGTACTAGTAACTCCAGCTATCAAGTAGTAGTGAAAGTACAATATTTCTCTAAAGGTTTCTACAAAGTCTGAACTGGAGAAGACTGGTTTCCAGTAACACCTCTCTACTGGAATGAACTGCAACACTGACTGATGTTTTGTTCACTAGTTTTCAGCAGAAACAAGCAGTGACCAACTCTGACACATCATCAGCTTTTAAGTTGATATGTTGAACTTGTTAGCAAACAGTTGCTTATTTCCACATCCAGCAGTTACGGAGCAACATTATCATTCATTAGGAGTCGTGTTTCTGTCCACCTGGTGAATGTAAGTCCAATATTCACTCTCTGTTAGCTGTTTCTGCTCTCTACCAACTCCTGAGGGAAATATCTGGCTCTTTAGCTGCTAAATGCTCCACTATGTTCACCAGCTAGTCTCCAGCTAACTGTGTCTGTTTGCTGTTTGGTGCTGAGCAGGTAGTGTACAGTGGCTTTTTACAGCTTTTTCTCTGAAAACGACGCTATGAGAGCGCTGAGAGTGAACCAAAACAGTAAAGTTGCAGCCGGACAGATAAACAATGAGCTGAAACTCACTATAAAGCTCCGTAAAGCCGAGGGGAGCTGCAGAGTCATATTTGGGATCTCAGCTACAATTTAAAATAATAATCTGTGAATTTGAACAACGTTAAATTAAATTTAGTTGATGTCACATGAAACACTAAACACAAATTGTAATATTCATGTTATCGTCATCTAGAGTTCAATGTGACCTCTGACCTTTGACCTCTCTGATTGTAACGTTAGTGCTGCAGGAAGTGAAGCTGTCATTGTGACAAAAGGAGGAGACTGCATGTTGTTTTTCCCACAGCTGAGCTTCATTAAAACATATTTTTAAATAAAATAAAACAGAAATATTCAGCTCGTCAGTGACGGCATCCTCGTGTTGACCTGCAGTGTTTACAGATGCATTCACACACCTCCACACCATAAAGCCATAAGAAACATGACACCTCGACAACTGTACACTGCTATATGTGAATATATATATATATATATATGTGTGTGTGTGTGTGTGCGTGTTTTTATAATGATTAACCTTTACAGCCCGTCGTCCTCCTGCAGCTCTGCTCATCAGTCGTAAACGAGGGGAGTGTTTCTGTCGCTCGTATAACATCGACTGCTCAGGAAGCGACACAGATATCACTGCTGATTCTTAAAAATGACTTTTATGGATCTTTTGACACAGTTATGATCATCATCATCACACGGTTTAATTTCAATAAATGTTTAAATGATCCAATATTTCAGCAAAAATCAAAGATCAGAGAAAAAGTCCAAAAACTGAAAACAGATTTGTTTTTTCTTCTTTCCTCTCCCATTAATCATCTCACGACCCCTCAGATTTATCTGCTGACCTTTTGCAGCGGCTTGACTGGAGGCTGTAGTTTGTGCTGATGGGCAAAATATTATGACATATTACATCTCTCTGCCTGTACCTAATAAACTGGCTCTGAAATTTGACTTTTAGCATCTTTTCCTGACTTTTGTCTTTTTTTGATTTCAGCAGTTTGTTTTTCTTCTTCCTCTCTGTTGTTCTCTTCCTTCCTCTGTCTCATTCACATTCTTTCCCTTTCTGTTTCTCTCTCGTTCAAACTCTCACGGTGTCAAAACTTGCGCCGCATCTCTGAGGCGCCAGGCCACACTTCACAGGTGCAGTCTGGGTAAACAATGGCGGGAAACTGCCCTGACATTAGCATGCTTTAGGAGAATTTGCATTTTTTAGCATTCGGTGGCTCAGAAGGTGCGAGCCCTTCTCAGTCGTCTTGGGGTCGTGACCTTTGAACCCCCAGCAAACACAGACATGTGTTTTTAGATCATGTGGAGTGAAGTAAGACTCAGGTTAACTGTGTGTGTTGTTAAAATGTCACTGATGTTTATGTGTGAGAGGTCAAATTATGAAATTATTACAAGGCAAACAATGACACGCACACACACACACACACACACACACACATCAAAGCAGCCCCTCCCTGCGGTATTTCAGTTGTCAGGCTCCAGAGGTTTGTAACTCTGTTTGACCAGAAACAGTCAGACCGCTGTAATCTGTGTGCGTGTGTGCGTGTGTGTGTGTGTGTGTGTGTGTGTGTGTGTGAGGTAATAATATGTAGAAAACATACATTAATCAACTAATTTCTGACAAACCACACAGGGATGGGCTGTTTTGATGAAGCTAATGAGTGCGTGTGTTCCTGAACTTCAGTCCCAGTTGAAATGTTGACTGCTGACAGGTTGACTGGTTGTCACTGGATCAAGGTCAGAACTAATCACTGTGTAATATGTAATATGTACATATTCGTGTCAGCCAGACTGTAGTTTGTGCAGGAGTTGCAATGTGAAATGCACGCTGGCATACTAACCTGGGTTCAAACAAGAGTCATCCTGGATATACAGTAAGTTTTAGGCACTTTAGATGTTTAGTTTCTTACCCATAATGCACCACCGTCAGGGAGGCGTCTGATTGGTCCCAAATTTATTCAGCAGCATGACAACGAGCCCAAACATCCAGCCAAAGTCATAAAGAACTATCTTCAGCAACAAGAAGAACAAGGAGTCCTGCAGCAGATGGTTTGGCCCCCACAGAGCCCTGATCTCAACATCATGGAGTCAGTCTGGGATTACATGAAGAGACAGAAGCAGCTGAGACGCCGAAATCCACAGAAGAACTGTGGCAACAACAACAACAACAACAACATCAGTACTTTCAGTCAGCCATGAATAAAGCGGCTGTATGTGGGTGGTTGCTGTAAGCTGTAACTGTTAGCCATCACTAATTAATGGGAAACTAACATCTGCCTGCAGATACAACCATAAACAGAGTTATAAATACACGAGACATAAAGGCATGTGTTTCCTCTGTATCGCTTAACGGCCCTCCAATGAAAAATCCTTAAAAAACTGATCCATGGTTGAACCTAATTGCTGACACCTTGTATACGGTGATGTTTAAAAAGTAGTTTTCATCAAAATTAAGAATTTGTCCAAGTTTCATTTGCAAATGTTTTGTCTGCTCTGGTTTAAAAAAACATCAAATTTTGATCTAACAAACTTGTTTAAAACTGCACACAGAGATATTTATAACATAAATATTCATATTCTGTCACTCCTCATTAATCTGAAGATGTTTGAAGGAAGTTTGTTGGAATAAATTGCAGGTTATATTTTGGTAATTATGAACTCTGGTAATCACAAATACAGCTGATTGAAGGTCTGAAAACACTGAATCACTTTTGCAAAAACAATCAAAGCTCCTCAAGCAGTAACTCAGTACATTTATTCAAGTACTGTACTTCAGTACAATTTTGAGGTACATGTACTTTATCCGAGTATTTCCATTTAATACTTTATATTTCCACTCCACTACAGCTTTAGCTGCTTGTTACTTTATATATTCAAATGATATATAATCCACTAATCAATTATGATGTAATATCATAGATTAGCAGCAGTATACCTATAAAGTAGTTATAATTAAAGTAATACTTACACTGTAAAACAACATACAGGAATTTAGTGGAATCAACTAATCTTTTGTCATTAACTCAATTAACTCGAATATACAAGTTTTATTAATTTCAAGCAAATTCAACATAAAATTTCTAGTTTTCATTTTAAGTCCATTTCAGAACTTATAAACAAGAGATCTTCTGACTTGTAGTTCAGTTGAATTAAGTTTCTAAAGAAACACGATCAGCTTAATTAGCAGACTTCCCAGAATGCATTGTTTCAGAGTTAACACTTAAGAAAACATACATGAAGGAAACTTTCTGTGGATGTTATACATGTTAAAACAAGTCATGGTTGTTTCTTTTCATAATAATGAAAACAATATGAATTCAGTCCTCTGTACATTCATCATTCTGTCAGTTTGATTTAACATTTGTTGATTCACAACTTAATATTTTAAATATATTGACCTCGTCATCTTTGGTCGAGTCACTTAACTTATGAGATGACTTTCAACTAATTAACTATTGTCAAATGATGTTGAACAATAAGCTGATTTACATTGTTAAATCAGTGTGATATTTTCATAGTGTACACATGAATGCATCCATAATTATAATCAAAAACTGTCATATATATGATTCTGAAATGGGCCATTCTGCATCATATGTACTTTTACTTAAGTACAATTTTGAATGCAGGACTTTTACTTAACAGAGTATTTCTACACTGAGGCATTACTTAAGTAAAAGTAAAAGTACTTCTCCCGCCACTGTCCTCAAGTAAAACAGACGACAGCTACACAGGTAGAAAAATATCCAGGCAAACCACAGACATGTCTGTCATTTCCCTCCTAAAATCAGGTCGTCTTAGTTTACAACCACTTACATTCATTATTTTTCTCAGTCATCCTGTCATAAAAAAGGAGTGGAGTCTAATACTACAGAGGAAGTCAACTGACTTTATAGTCTAGAAAAACAACAAAAAGTGTTGGTGCAAAAACAACTGTAATAAGTGAGTGTGCAGAGATTTTTTTTCTTTTCTAGAACTGGTAATTGTTTAATTACAAGTTTAATAAAACAGGTGATCTAACCTGTTGTTGAGCGCTCTGCAGTCATAGAAATATGGTTGGATTTTATAACTTTTTCCTCACAAGAGGCAGTTATTAACACCGTGTGAACAAAACCACTCAACATTCAGTATGAGCGTCAACTTCAAACAAAACTACATTGGTTCAATGCTGTGGTAAGATACATGACTGCCTTCAATGTGTGCAGCTCTGTGTTGTGGTTCTACACAATGGCAATGGCGGCAGAGGACGAAGAAGAAGAAGAAGAAAAAAGAAGAAGAAGTCTGTTTGTCTGTGTCTGTTTTTCGTCTGCTGTTGCCAAACATGAACTTGGAGAGAAATCAGGGTTCTGCAATGTCGTGTCGAAACCCCCGACGCTATCACCAGGACGAAGGTTAATGAGGGGGAAAGGTAAGGCGGGCAGGACACACACACACACACACACACACACACACACACACCTGAACCTGCAGTTAAACCAGCTTTTATAAACTGCAAGTAAAAGCAGGTCAGAGCAGCTGAAAGTACCCAGAGTGACTGACCGACTAAAGCAGAAAATAAGACTTGAATTAATTATATTCCATCTAAGGAAACAGCTTCATTTCTAAAATATATGTACAGGTTTCAATTATTATTATTATTATTATTATTTCTTTCTGTAACCACTATTAACACTTCCCAACTTTGGCCTCTCTCAATAAAAAAAAACTTTGTTCTCTCACACCTTTGATTATTTCCTTTGTTTCCATTAACCCAACAGTGGACTTTGTCACAGGACACCGATGTTCGTTTCCTGTTTCCAAAGGCGAGTCGGGACAGTTTTTAAAAAATCGTAACTACCATCGCCCCCTAACCTTATTATTGTAGCCATGACGGCGAAGGTGGCCTAACTTTAAGGAAGTAGTAACTTTAACCCACCACATGTTTCTCTGACCTTAACAAAGTGATCATTTTAACCCAAACATGATCTTTACCTAAACCTAACCAGACCTTAACCACAGCTGTCACATCATAAACATCATTATTGTTTAACAGTGATGTGTGACGGTTTTGGACAGAACAGACAGATGATGTCGTCCTGTAGATTACTGCTGATAGAGGCATACCCAATACGTGTACTAGCATTCAACATACTGTTGTGTGAATAAACAGTTGTGTGCATTTTTTCAGACGCACTGAGCTTTAATTATCACGTCACTTCCTGAGAGCCTCCTTGCCAGTTGGAGACGTGTAACCATGGTAACCTGTGGCAACCTCACTTTTACCGACATCTGCAATACTAATTTAAAAAATATATCATGCCTAGCAAAGTGAAACCTTATACTTACACTTACATTGAAGCATTATTGACGTCACGCCAGACGTCAATAATGCCTCTCCGCCGTTATGTTGTTGTTGTCGTCACTAATGCATTGCATTGTGGGATATTTATGCTGGTGTAGTGTCCAGTGCTTGCATACTACATACTAAAAAATCTCACGTGCTGTTTTAGCGCAGTAAATAGCATGTTAGTGTGGAGTTAAAATCTAAACTCTAGATGTAACATTATGCACAATATAACACTGATAAAAATGTCCAGAATTAAAAATGGAAGATGTGATGTCCTTAGGATGTAGATTACTTTTAATGATCTTGATTCTGTCTTTTGTCCACAGCCTCATGTTGTTAGTCTTATGTTATTCATTCACCACATTACATGCAGTATTTATGACTTCTGGTCATGGATGTTCCTGAGAAGCAAGTGGAGGCAGAAAACGGTATCTGAGAGAAACTTCTCCTTCCTTGTTCCCACAGTGGCTGATGATTAAACAAAGAAAGCAGTTGTGGGAATTTTCATGTCTGTCCACATAAAATAAAGACTGAGAGACTCAGACTGAAATGTCATTTTCTGCCAATTAAAACTGCTCTTTCAGATTTTTAAACTTTTTGTTCCTGTTTTAAATATACTATCTGAATATGATACCAAACGAGTTAAATACTGTTTGTTTATAAAGTGTTGTACATTGATTCTGTTAAAAAAAATGTAAATAAAAACTATTTTAAAGCTGCTTTGAAGTGAATAATGGTAACACTTTACTTAAAGTTTGCCTTTTTAGCATTTATAATCAGTATATTGTGAGAACCGGGCTCAAGTGGCCACAACAAAAAGGGAGACACACCATCCTGAATGTTTAACAAAAGATACTTTATTAAATCAAATTAAAGAAATTAACTAAATATCTAATGTGTGAGGTGGGGATGTCAGCAGGATCAGTGCGAGGTGCGTGATGCGATGTGTGTGTGTGTGGGTGTTGGAAGGTGCATAAAAGCAAGAGAAATAACTAAAGCAAAATAACTAAACCCAAACCAAAACCAGAGGACTGCAAACGCAGCAGCTGCAGGCAGTCAGAGGAGGGAGAGAAACCTGTGGGTCCTCAGGTGGTGCCAGTTTCCCCAACGAACACCTGCAGAGAGAGCAGACAGGTAAATCCCACGGCCAAACACAGATGACACCAGGGGTTATCACAATATAAACAGTTAATAAATGGTTTATAACTCACTATTATGTAGTTATAATAATATATATAAACACATAATGAATGACAATATAGTAAAACACAGCTGTAATAATCTAAAATATGTCAAGTTAAAATGAATAAATGCTTAAAAATGTCCTTATAGCAGCTTATAACTACATTATAGTATGTTCTAAACCATTTATTAAATGTTTGTATACTGCTAATAAATGCTAAATATAAGGGGACTTAAAGTGAAACTGATTAAAATCATCTCTGCCTTCTCTCCAACATTTAAACCAAATTTAGGAAATGGAGAGAAAAACTTTCAGAATTACAAATCAATAATCTGAGGAAGTTGATGTCTAATCAGTCAAATCAACATGCTGGTCCACTCATTGCTTTTATTTTCTTTAATACAGCTGAAGTAATTCATTAATTAATTTATTGTTGTTGTTTTTCTCACAGTAACACCTTTATATTATATGTTTCCTTTGTTTTGTTATATATCTCTTTTAAAATGTGAATAAATATTATTAGTAAGAGTGCAGAAATAATGAAGTGGTCTCTTGCAATGAAGTATTAAGTAAACAGTATTGACACACTGCTTTGTTACGTGAAGCTGACTCTTATGTTAAAGGCAGTAAAATAATAATAAATTACACTGTCACTAAAATACTATAAACTTTACTTAATTGAAATTGTTCTGCTGATAAGTGTGTGAGATGTGGGTTAATGGGGCTGCTGCACTTTACTGTATGATGAGCTGTAATTGGAGACAATAACCTGTCTGACTGATAGACTGTAATCACTGTTCATAAAACTCCTTGTTTCAGCTGAATACTCTGCAGCTGCTGTAAAACATCTGGAGCAGCGATACGAACAGCAGAAAATGTAGTATTTAAAATCTATAACTGTAAAATTTTTATAGATATATTAATAATATTTTTAAATTTTCTTTTATTAGGTTTTGATCATTTGTCCATTTTTTTTGTTTTGTAATTCTTTACATTTTCATAGTTTATTTTTTATATCCTCATTGTGTGTTTGTGCATTTATTTATTTATTTTTCATTCATAAAAACTGTGTGACACATACTCAGTGACACAGACTAAACCTCATTAAGAATCTGCTTCATTTTATTTATTTATCTATTATTTTTCTCTCTAAAATCATATGTAATTTTGTTTTTTATTTTTTAAATCTAGATATTTTTAAAAATAATTTAGTTAATTTTCTTATTTATATCTTCATTGTGTGTTTTTCTGTGTTCATTCACCACCTCTGATGAACAGTAACTTATGAAAGCAGTGGAAGACACACCACAGACCAAACCTCATTATCTGTTGTGTTTGACGGAGTTGTTTTGGGGGAATACCAGTAGTCCCCATCATGTCTTCAGTATTATCTGCTCTTTACAGCACACTACCGTTCCAGCACTGCTCCTTTACAACTCCACTGTTTGTCCACAATCAATGTGGCCAATAAGGGGCGTATTAGGGGCAGTAAGTAAATTGTAAATGAAAGTTTATGGTAAAATGACCCATAAACACGTGGCTGTATAAGTCTGGATGAGCTGCTGTGAGGGACGGTTCCTTGAGCGTTTATGGATGCCGATGAGAGGCGAGAGTTATTTGCTCACTTTGTTGTCATTTCTTTTATTTGCTCTAATTATTGGCTCATCAGACATGATGTAAACATCTTTAATTGGGCTACAAACAGATTTTAGTGCAGTGTAGGCGCGCAAGCTACCAGCAGACAAGATGAACTGTTAAACGAGGTGTCACAAACCTTTAATCTGACTGCACATCGACATGATTATTTGGACTTTTTGGTTTTAAGTGTATAGCTGCATCCAACCTGAGGCCTGACGGTTTTGTTCAAGGTCGTCACTGCGATGTTTTGCTGTCAGCCATTTTGTTTCAGAGAGGTGAAATGTGCCCTGAAATGGCCGCCGCCCCTGTCAGATTGTCACGCTGTCGCTGGTATTTGGAGGAGTCTCTGACTGCATGTCCATGAGTGTGTGTGTGTGTGTGTGTGTGTGTGTGTGGTTACCAGGAAGGACAGACTGATACAAAACAGATATCTGATATTGACACTGTTGATAATGATTGTTAATATGACATTTTCCAAGGAACAAAATTTATGGATGTCCATTCCCGCCACACAAAAAAAGGGTTAGGGTTAGGAGTAATAATTAAAAAATGAGATAAAAAGTAAAAAAATATGAGATACAAACTCAAACTTTTGTCTTTACAGGTTATATAAGTTAAATGATAATCAGTTGATCACTGTTTTCCAGCTTTGCAGCGACGTCCTCGACATCCTGCTCTTTACTGGCCGCTGACTGGCTGCCAGCTGAACATTTGACCTCAATGATAACAGCCGAGGATGTTGTTCCTCATTATCGCCGCCACCACTCAGTCATAAAAACCCTGTTTAAGTTCCTCACTGAGTAGTTTTACATTCATTAAAATGTTTCAAAGTGACAAAAGATATTACATTTCTTCACCTCATGGAGCTCCACAAGCCATTAAATACAGAGAATCTCCTCAATATTTTCAGTAGATGAGGGAATTTAAAAAGATACTGTTTTTCCATCATGCATAAGCTCTGTAAATAAAATTATATCTCATGGACTAAAGCAGCAGATATTTAGTTCAGATTCAGATTTATTAACTTAAGAGTGCAAAACATCATATAATAATAATAACAGTATTGGAATATATTTGTAAAACAATACAATTTATCAGACTTTGTCAGAGATACAAGTTCTGGACTTATTTCTATCATTGTCCCTGGTTTTTACACACTGTCCCCCAACTTTTATCAACACGGAAACAGCCTGCATTCAATGTCTGACATTAAAATATGTTGGAAAATTGGGCTAAAGAACTAGAAAAGTAAAATGTATGAAAGAACAATCACTAAAATATTTTAAACCTGCAATTTTTTGTCCACTAGTTTTCATCTGAAACAAGTAGTAAACACAACTCTGACATATCAGCTTTTAAGTTGATATGTTGAACTTGTTAGCAAACAGTTGCTTATTTCCACATCCAGCAGTTACGGAGCAACATTATCATTCATTAGGAGTCGTGTTTCTGTCCACCTGGTGAATGTAAGTCCAATATTCACTCTCTGTTAGCTGTTTCTGCTCTCTACCAACTCCTGAGGGAAATATCTGGCTCTTTAGCTGCTAAATGCTCCACTATGTTCACCAGCTAGTCTCCAGCTAACTGTGTCTGTTTGCTGTTTGGTGCTGAGCAGGTAGTGTACAGTGGCTTTTTACAGCTTTTTCTCTAAAAACAGCTGCCTGCTGCGGCCCAAAACGACGCTATGAGAGCGCTGAGAGTGAACCAAAACAGTAAAGATGCAGCCGGACAGATAAACAATGAGCTGAAACTCACTATAAAGCACCGTTGTGTACTTTTTGGCATTTTTTTTATTCATAGCTTGGGCGCTTTATTCAGACATGAGAGCAACATGTTAATTTACCATCACATTAACATACAGGGGTGCATGTCTGAAAGAGGCTCTACTGAGCAGATCCAAGCACCAGATCACTCATCTACTTCATTTTGTTTCTACATAATTTTAGCTTTATCGTTGTTTTATGGCAGAAAACTGGAAACAGTGAATATAACCAACAGATTCTGGTGTAAAGATCAGTTTTTCACTACTCTCTTACTTGCATGAGAACAAACCTTATAAAACATCTCTGTGGCATGTTAAGTCGAATGTCTATATTTTTTGGCGGTGAATCCTCTGGCTGTCGTCCATCGCTGCTATCAGAGCTCATCACGCCTCCTCAACAAACATATCTGTGTCTCTGTGGTGAAACCATTTTTACTGCATCCAGCCCCAATAAACTTTATGGTGGTGAAGAGGCAGAGAGAGAGCAGCTCCGCTCTCATTACCCTCTGTTTACCCAAAAATGAGAGACAAGCACAGCCGTTGCTACTCACAACGTGGACCTACTTTATCTCTATTTAGTTCACATACTGTATATAAAGATACACGTCTTTATATTTGTATATATTACATATGTCCAATGTATATTTCCTCTTTGCAGAAGACAGCTTTTTACTTTTATTTTCTAATATTTTTACATCTAGAGACATGAAACCAGATCATTTAATTTAGACACTTTACACTGCCAAACACATGCAGGTACAGGGACTTTAATATCCAGATTGCTTTGTGATGCAGATTAAAGTTTTGCAAAATTGTTTAATATTAAAAATATGTTTGCATTCATACAAACAGCTGCATAGATACCACAGAGGACTTCTTAGTAATATTTCTGGGAATCTGTGGGGGTCTCATGTTATCAGGTAGAGTCAAAAGAAAAATGAGTCACTTAGGCAAATACAAGAAAACAAATTGTTTTTGATACTTGTGTGACTGATTAAACAAAATATATTATGAATTGACCCATTTTAGATCAAAAATAAATTAACATTAATGATTTAGAGATTTAATAATTTTCACCAGAGTAACATACCTTGAGACAACGCTTTGAAACAACATTTAGATAAATAAAGACTACATGTTTAAAATGTGTTGCTTTTTTAAATATTCTGAAAATTGTACTGAGTTTGGTTGGTGGCTAGCATAAAAGTCTTAAGTGGTTGGGACTCTGCTGAGGAAGTTTGGATTCTTGGCTTCGGTGTTTCTAAAATCGTTGCAAAAAGGTACAGATTGAAAATTGAGGTAAAAACACATCAGATCAGGTTGAAACGGTTTTAATTTCAGTGAAAAATGTGCATTTACACACACAAGTGTCTGTACCATCATGTCCACAAGCGGTTGGCATAGGTGATAAATTCATATCCTGGAGTGGTGGGAAATTACGTCCTTGACTTTGCATCCAAAGGAGCTAATATGACATGTGGAGTTCCTCAAGGCTCAATCCTTGGGCCTCTTTAATTTAATATTTACACGACATACTTCCATCAGGACAAATTATGCAAAACCATAAAAGAAACTTTCATAACAATGCAGATTATGCAACACCTACATTTACTGACAGAAACAGCAGTTAAAGACCATGTGCAAAGTTAGAAGGCAAAGACTTTTGTTTTTTATGTTTTATGTTTTTAATGGAAGTTTGGTTGGATGAGGCTAAGTTTAAAACAGCGTCTACTTCAGACCTCAAGTTCAAGATGGCTCCCTGCCTGTCTCATTTCTTTTTTCTCATGCTGACCGGAGCCGCACATACACAGTCCAATTATAATCACCTGTCCATGGCGACACACACACACACACACACACACACACTGCTGATAGTCTCTATCAGTGTTAAGATAGGACTGTTGTTGAAGGCAAAAGGACCAGAAGGACAAAGGTCTGAGTGACGACACATGAACACACACACACACACACACACACACACACACACACACACACACACACACACGCACACACACAATAGCAGATAGCAGGATCCTGTGCTCTGTTTGCCCACTGCTCCTCTTTGCCCTTTGGACACCACACCTCAAATGCTGTATTAATTAGCAAAAATATATGTGTGTGGAAGTGTCGTTTCTTCATTTCTTTCATTCCATCTCTCTCTTTTACTTATTGAATCTTAGGTTGAATTAGGTTTACCTGTCAGCATTTACAAGTAACTAAACGCTAAAATATCTGCAACTCAAAGATGTCTGATCACCTCTTGTTGGCTGAGAAGCAGAAACAAACAGTTTTTAGTAGCAGCCTGATTAATGTTCACAACCTGAAAATGAGCTGAGCAGTATCATATATGAAATGTTGATGAAACGTATCTGACAGTTAACAGCTGCAGCCTCCTGTACATCACCAGCCACTGAAGCTCCTGATTCACAGCTATGAAACTGATCAGATGCAAATGTTGATCTGAAATGAATTAAAGTTTAACTGGGAGAGTCTTAAAGTGAGGAGAGGTGATCAGCTGAGTTTCAAGGACACATTCACAATTTTTCATGTTTATCTTAAAACAACAGTCAGGTGTTCATTCATTCATTCACTGTTCATTTGGACTCCTGACTATTGTTTTAAGACAGACTTGAAAAACTGTGAACCTGTCCTTTAATGAATACTGATATTATGCCAACTGGGAACTGGATCCTTAATGGAATCTGCTATCAGACCCCTTGTTCAATAATCCCCTTTTCAAGCATGCACCCCTTTATGTCAATATGATGGCAATTTTACATGTTGGTGTTATGTCTGAATAAGCTCTTGAGCCATTTTTATGTAAAAGTCGCAACTGCCATTTCACTAGGTTGAAGCATTTCTGTAACACTTTCAACACGACACAAATCTTAAAGAGGACATAACATGTGTTTGTGATTTTCTGTTATTTAAATAATGTCATAAAGCCAAAAATGGTCAAAGTTTAAAGACTTGAGGTGAACATATGTAGAAATGTCGCTTTCAAGTCAAAAGGCAGGGCTTCAACCTGCTCTAAAAGCTTTGTTTGCGATGTTACTTCTACTTCCTCCTCATGATGACATCAGATTGTTTGTGTATGCCGTCTGTTCCGTGGCCTCGGTTGCTAAGGTGTTTCCATGTGTTGTTCACGTTATCCACTCTCATATTACATAACATGTACAGATTTATTTGGAAAGTTTAGATTTGGAGTAAAGAAGGACAAAAAGAAGTGAAATCCTGCTACTATAGTTTGTTTACGTAGCCTCCGGAGCCGGAGGAAGCTTCCTGAAGCTGACCAATCAGAACAGAGCGGGCTCATCAGGAGGGGGGCCTTAAAGAGACAGGAGCTAAAACGGCCTGTTTCAGACAGAGGCTGAACTGAGGGGCTGCATAAAGGGCCAGTATAAGATAAATAAGGAGTTTTTAACTGGAAATCATGCAAAGATATTCCAGTAGAGCCCCAGAATATAAATATAGAGCTGGTAATATTCATTTTGTCCTCTTTAGCTGAATGCTGTGATAAATGAAAAAGCTGCAGCAGCACAAGGTGAAACAGGCAGAGAAAGATTAATGCATATCTTTTTCCGCCTTTTTAAAGAACTCAGTAATTCATTTCTTACTAATTATCATCAATTATTAAGTTGTTATGGAGATTCTTTTAATGTCAGATCAGTCTATAAAAATTATGTTTTCCCCTTGCGGTGCAGCAAAAGAGGTATAAAAACAAAAAAACTTGCATACAACCACAAAAATAATCACACCATCTCTCCTTTTACTATAATTTCAAATTAATGAATATATAGCTAAATACTTTAGTGTGCCATCTTAATGTCTTGTCATTCTCTGCTTGTGCTCTGTTAGACATTTTGTAGAATTCACTCTCTAATTATGTTAAATGATGAAATGAGAACATGTATTAATGTATTCACTAAGAGGAGAGGGGGTGACTGTTTGTCAATTAAGGCTTCAACAGCAAAATATGTTTTTAAATCCATCATTGATATTGAGAACATCATATCATGTCTGAGTAAAGCCGTAACAAACCTTCAGGTAACATACATGTCTGAATTGCAAAAAACTTTAAACACATAGATGAAGTCATATATTTTCCATGTCTGAAAAGGGCTTTAATTTCTTTTCTACTTCCTGTTGGTCTGACAGATAAAAAGTACTTGTCTTGCAGACAAACTGTATGGAGACTCTGATGCGTGTTGAAAAGAGTAAAAAGATAAGCAGTCATCTTTACAATAAAGATTTTTGGTTTTAATACAAATTACATTTGAAAATATACACGATTAAGTCTGATGGGTGAGATCATTCATTTATAAGACATTCACTGAAAGAAAACAAACTCATTCAGTCTCAGGCACGTCAGGTGTGTTCCACTCTGCTGAAAACCATCATCATGGAGGAACATGTGGTTATAATAAGGTTTTCTTTCTGATCAGCCACAGGCAGAGACTCTGCTACTGTCACTGTTGTTATGAAAAAAACACTGCGACTGCACTTTGGATGAAATGAATGAAGCAGGATACATTTTCTTTCTTTAAAGTCCAACTGAAATCACATTTAGTCACCCCTATTTGCAGTCAGAAATAGTATCAAGGTATCTTTTTAAATGTATTGTTAGTTTTTGTATAGTTTTTTTTTATTATTAAAAGAAAGAAAGAAAAGGTCTTTGGGGTAATATTAGAAATGCTCCTTTTTGTCTCAGTCAGCTGGAGGGGCGTGTCGGTGTTTGATTGACAGCAGCTGGCAGGCTACTGGTGTTACAGCTTACAGAATGGAGAGAAAAGATGTTTTCTCATCTGAACTCTGGACAATGTCTGGAGAATCAGGTCCAAACATTATCTGGAGTTCACATGAGAAAATTGTCCAGAGTTGCCCTTTCACACACGTAGCGCACATCAGGTGATTGTCCGTGTCAGAAGTGTTCTCACCTACTGCAAATAGTCTGTTTGTTTTAGGCGAGGGGTGGCGCCTGGGTAGAACACGCAGGAGGCAGGACATGATGCAAAAAATATGCTGCGCTTGTAATTCAGCGTTTTTAAGCTTTTTATCAGAAATACAACTGCTTTTATTTTACGAGAAATCACAGGAAGCGCTAGCTTCACAGCGGAGAGTTCAGGCCCAGTCAAAACAATGCAGCTTAGCTTACCTGCTGCGTTTATCCAACACCAGCCGCATGATAGAAACATCATCAACACGCCCACTCACTCACTATAAATTCTCTGGAAAATGACCTGCAATGTTCACACATGGGCTCAATCGGACATTACATGGAGCGGGCAGGGTAAATGTTTAATGACCGATCCAACTGATTCGGACATTTGCGTTTTCACACACAGCTCCTCTGTGTAATGTCTGGATAACTTCAGGGTTGCAGTGCATGTGTGAAAGGGGCTAAAGTAAACAAACTGCTGTAGCTACAAGTCATGGACAGATGGTGTGTCGCTAACAGGGATTTTGAAGAGCAACGACCAAACCAGCATCAAACGGGTCTGAAGTGACTTTTGCAGGTATATTTACATGCTGTTTAATGTGCTGCAGCTGAGCAGATAATTAGCTATCTGGGTTGATAACTGACGTTAGCGGTGCACTTTTCCCTGGTGAATGTTTGGTGGCTCGTTCAACAAGCTAAGGTGCAGGACAAGACGTGTGTTCATGTTTGTAAGTCAGAATAGAAGGAGACTTTAGCAGGAAAGCTAATGTGGGTTGTCGTTCAGAGTCTGTGGCTCTTGTGTTGTGTAGCAAAATGCTATCAGGCTCAGTGTGACCGTTTGCTTTGACTATGAGAGAACGCCGCATTATCGCTTTTTCAAAGATTTGATTTGCTGTATCTTACTAAAGACTCCAGCTACATAGACGGATAACTAACTATATATTTCCTCCTTTTGGTTTCTGATTTTTTTTCCTAAAGGAGAACACAGGACAAGTGATTTACAGAAAGATATGTTGCTGTAGCAGATAAAAAAAATGCAATGTAATTTCAGTTGGACTTGAAAAATGCATTATCATCAAGCTAAAAAAAACAAAACCCTCTGGAACTGGATTTTCCCTTTTTAAGATGCTTTAGATAAAAAAAAATCCACAGTGTCTGACAGTATCATATACTGTATATACTGTATATACTTGCTGCAGCTCTTCATTGAAGCGATATGATGTTTACACTGAGTGAAATATTCAAACTCCCACTTTTTTTATGGCTGCATCATTCCATCAAATGGAAATATTCTACATGTCTTGTGCATCATTTTCCCAAATTTCAGCATGACATGTTTGGTAACTTTGGACTACTCTCTACTAGGTTCACAGGAGATAATTTTCTTATTTTTTACAAACTTGTTGCAATATAGAGCTCCACCCACAACAGCATGTGTTTGGGAAGTTTTGCAGTTAGCTGGTTTGCTAATGAACGACCAAAAATGCTGAACTTCCCTCTGCAGGCTGATTTAACTTGATGACAGCAAGCAGACATCAAATCAAAATTTGGGTTTATCTGCAACAAAAGTCTGATGGGAGAAGAAGTATTGTTGCTGGCGATCTTTTCGCGAATTTTCAACGAGCTGTGGCTTTAAGAGGGCGGACAGGAAGGTGGCAGGATGTAAAAGTTTTTCAGTTTGTGGGGGAAAATTTTTAGTCCAGTTCCCCGACATCAGCATCCAATAAAACACTGTCCTTTGTCCTCTGCCTCAGTACTCCTCTTTGATGTTCAAAGGCATAGAGGAAGGAGACACCAGCCCATTGCTGCCGCTGCTGCTTGTCACCATAGCAACGCTGCTGCTGCTGCCGTTTCCGTGGAGGCCGCCTCCTCCACTGCCATTGCTGCCGTTGGGAGGGGTGGGCGTGGTCGTGGAGGAGGCCGGCTGCTGGAGCTTCTTCTTGTTGATCTTGCGCTCCTTGGCCCGGCGGTTCTGGAACCAGATCTTCACCTGGAGAAGAGGAACATTTAGGATTTATTTGAAGTCTAACATCATGTTTTTACAGTAACCATATGTCTGCATGATTCAGGAAAACATTTAAACATATTTCAAGGATCACATTAGTATTTTTGCTTGTTTTTGGGCTGCTACTAACGATTACTTTCTCGATTAATCGATTCGTTGTTTGGTCCATAAAATGGCAGAAAATGGTGAAAAATGTCGACCACCGTTTCTCAAAGCCCGAGGTGATGTCCTAAAATGTCTTTTTTTAATGTCTGCCCACCAACAGGCCATAACCTAAAGATATTCAGTTTACTGTCACAGAGGACTAAAGAAAGCAGAAAATATTCATGTGAGAAGCTGGAATCAGATAATTTGGGTATTTATTCTTTAAAAAAAAATGACTCAAAATGATTAATTGATTATCAAAATATTTGGCGATTAATTTAATAGTTGGCAACTATTTGATTAATCGTTGCAGCTTTACTTGGTTTAGCCCATTTACTATATATAAAGAGCACTGCTTGTCAATAAAAGTCTTGTTGGATGAGCTGAAGCTGAGATTTAATGTAAAAACACCAGAACAGTCTACAGCCATGCTAGCTGCCATGTGAGGCTGTCAACATGACAATGCTAACATGTTGATGTTTAGTAGGTATAATGTTTACCATGTTCAGCATCCCACATATACCATCCTGCTGCCAGAAATCCTCACTAGAACACCAAATGTTTATCTGCCACTAAAAATGCACTCCTGTTTTTAAAATGTTTGTTAAAAACTACAGTGACCAGTTTTAGGAAATTACTGAGCCCTTTCTAAAAAAATATATATGTGAGGTGTTTTAAAGATTTATATCATCAGAAGGAACCAGTGGGCTTGGAGCTGAGAGCCACAGACAGTGTAGGGAAGTCAAAGTATTGAGAGACGGACTGACACATTGTTGGTTTGAGTCTTTTCATTGGATTTGTTGACAATAAGAAAAATACAGAATGTATTGTCAGACTAATCCTTTAATTATCTGTTGATGTTGGTCTTATAAATTCAAACAGCTCTGTGACAGCAGAGATTGAGCTTGAATATGCAGAAATTTTTATATTGGCACACAAGTTAAACGGTGTAGAAACTGAAAGTAATTCTTGATGAATGTAACTTTTCACCATAATTTAAAAGTTTCCCTCTTAAACTGGAGTCACTGTGGACGGTGTCTGTGCTTGTGAGGACGTCTCGACACAAAAGTGGTTAGAAATAAGTAAAAAAGGAAAAACTTCTGCTTCTGAGAGCTCAGTTTGAACTGAGATAACTGAACGCAAAATTGCTATCAAAGGTTAAATACAATAATAATCACATCCAGTTTTATGCCTCTACATTGAATCTCAAACCTGCAATTTCTGATTCATATAAGATCCAATAAAAGTGCAGTAAAATAATGTCAGCAGTCACAATGAACAATAAGGTTTTATTTTAGCTATAATCTGGCAGGTGTGTGTGTGTGTGTTGGTGTACCTGTCTCTCTGATAGGCAGAGCGCCGTGGCGAGCTCCGCCTTCCTCCTGATGGTGATGTATTTGCTGTAGTGAAACTCTTTCTCCAGCTCCAGCCGCTGGTGGTCGGTATAAACCACTCTGTACTTATCTTTAGTCCGCGTCTTTCCATCTGTAAAACACGGAAAAGTAAACAGGTTAACAAACAAACTGTGAAATGTTTTGTATAATATCCTCTGTGTCTCTGGAGGAGCTTTGTGTAGTCTGAGAAAATAACCCTGATGATGTCATAGGCTTGGAGACTGCACAATTATGACAGAAATCCTGCGTTACAAAATGGAGGTGTGGATTTTGAAAGATGTGGGTGTTTACCAGGCAGGGTTTAATGAAGATACACTGTCCAGTTGCATTTTGGGAAATGTAGGATCCCATGTTTTTGAAAATTTTACCCATACTAGAGACTAAAAGTTGTTATATCTTGACCTCTGTTGCTTCAGTTTTGACCGTTCTTTTTAAATAAAGTTTCTTCCAAGTCCCCCTAAACCACTGGAGTTAATATTTCTGCCTTGGTGTAATGAAAATAATTGATGTCTTACACAATGTTCAAATTAAAAATACCTTTCCCTGTTGCTTCCTGTTTCCTCTCCCATTCATTAAAGCAGATAAACATGATACAGTGAGTCAGCCTTGTTGCCAATTTGTCCCAGTGGCCAACTGTGGTACTGCAACTACAAAATCCCCTGTGGCCCATAAAACACTTTCCTCATAGACAGGACACCTTCAACCTGCAATACTTCAACTGTAAAACTTTCTCAGAGTCTAGAAAATGTAATGATGCAATAAAAACTGGGGCTAACAGGTCCGAGGTAAAACGTCCTGTAAAACCTCTTGTATTGCAGAGTAGCTAGTTAGCAATAAAAGATGTGATGCAGATTGTTGTTTCACTCTGACATGATGGCGTTCAAATGTTTACTATAGAAAAACATACTTGGCAAAACAACACAAAAGTTAGATCTATGCTTTAATGTTTGTGTTTTCAAATGGTGTGTTTTACTTTTACATGAGAAAAGGATTTGAGGACGAGGACTGACAGATGAATTTGGAATAGTAATTTCAGGTAAACTTCCACAAATCCAATACTAACGTTAGCTTAACTCTGAAATAGTGGTTAGTAGCATCTGGGGCTGCCGTAGCACCAGCTCTCAGTCCTGAATGTTATTGATTTATTGTAACATAGTATGTAACCACACAAGATAATATTATGCTAACTCTTGGCTTTGGAAGTAATGCAGGGTTACTACTGCTGGTAGTAAGCTAGTTAGCCAGACATGCTAACATTAACATTGCATTAGAGCAGGCAAACACTGTTTAATCCGTTCCCTACAATTTTACTCACTGTTTTTGGAAAGGCTACAAAAACACACCATCCTTCTGACTCTTCAGCTTCATGTACACTGCTTCAACATGCTAAGAAATCCAAAGACTGACCAACCTGCCATGTCTAATTACGGTTGCTAAGCTATGTTTTTCTACCATAACTGTTTTTCATGAGTGGTAAATTACAGTCTGAACGATAGGAAAGTGGCACAAGCTCTATTTCGCATTAAAGAACAGCGCCCTTTTCATGTTTTTTGACATAAAATTATACAATCTTTGAGTGGCTAAAAATGAAAATACAGTCATAGTAACTATACTAATGTTTCAGATTATTGTGGTAATCATCGTGACTTTTGTTCATGCTCCAACTTTAAAATCACATCTACATGTTGACTCAAAAAAGGGTCTTGGGCTTGTGATGTCTTTAAATACCTTGTTTTTATATTCAGTTCACTGTCACAGAAGACTAAAGAAACTAGAAAATATTCACATTTAAGAAACTGGAATCAGAAAATTTGGACATTTTTTCTTAAAGAAGACTTAAAAAGAATATCAATTATCAAAATAGTTGTCGATTAATTTAATAGTTGGCAACTAATTAATCGTTGCAGCTGTAGGTTGGTGTCTTGTTCAGGGGCGACTGAAGGGGATCCAGTATAGTTTTTTTGGTCACCAATCATTTAATCAGATAATTCTGTGGTTTCAGCAAGTCAGACGCTTACATGTTTGGAACTACACAAAATCACAACTGTTATTATGTAAAAGTGTGAATGAAGCATATGGAGTCGTAGTATTTTATATTATGTGTTATAAACCACTCACATAAACTATCGTCGGTGCCTGAACAGACTGACGGAGCTGTGTGTTCTCACCTGTATTCAAATAGACGACCTGCCTCAGCTGGATTTGCATAACTGAGTCATTCATGGATTCAGTGTTCATGTGTTACTGGTAGAACTCAACACTGTGAGAGGGTTTGCTGTTAAAAATGAGTTGAACATGTTCAAATGCCCATCAGACTATTAAACTTTATTTAACATACAAAGGTCAGCAACGTCTTTCAACCAAACTCAGAGCTTCACTTTAAATCCAGAAAATTTTGTTTTAAAATCAAAAATACCAAATATGTCAGACTAAATTTTGGGGAAATGTCTCTCAAATTATGCACAAGACATCTGGAATGTTTCCATTTGATATAAAGATACTTAATTACACCTACAAAGCTCTGATTGGTTGATTGGTTTTCTCAACGAGGAAAGCAGTCATCAGTGAGCACAACACATGATTAAGATGTCGTGAGCCAGACTACAATAAAATCTCCTATTGAAGAACATTGATATTAAGGCTGCAAATAAGTAGTAAATAAGTTTACTATCATATACGACTCAAAATAGTCAAAATAAATACACTAATCAATTAATAATTTTGGCTTTAGTTGATATTAGATGATTCCGCAACACCCTGAATTACTTACAGTAACGTCTTGTTTGGTTTTTCACATCCAGTGGCAATGTTTTAAAAAAATATATATTTGTACTGTAAAAATGATGATGATTTAGGAGAGATGAGCCATGAAAGGGCTCAACAAAACCCTGAAATATTCCAGTGTACAGATTATCAAAAACTGATGTGATTAAGTTTTCTAACTTTGTCTCAAAAGCCTGGAAAAGAATACAAGATGAATATTTTAATTAGACAACATTTTGATTTCTCCAGTACTTTATAGTATATGTTTGTTTTTAGAATTACTGTATGTTGTAGACAATGATGGTCTGAAAATATTTGCTTCTCTGTTTTGGGATTTTCTCTGTTGTTTGGAAACCTAAACGCAGCACTCTGGTCCTGACTTAAATGAATATCTGGTGTCTTGTAGGCTGAGTTATATGCATGACATAATAATAAATAAATGAATTAATTCATGTTTCTTTCTACAATATCTGCACATGGAAACTACTTCATGGTTCAAGTTATGGAAAGATACAGTTTAAAAACCCAACATTTACAGTTGGATTGTTGCGGGACATGAACTCTGACCACCTTCATGAAAGCGAGGATTATCACACGTCCATCCACCATCAACACGATCTCCTCACCCTTAATTTCCACCTCGCTACATATGGCAAGAGGGTAAACTACTTCCTGATTAAAGTAGTGAACTGAACGTTGGCACAAGATGAAAATTTTGCGCCACAAATTATTCCAATGTGAACGTAGGGATACTGGCCTGCCACATGAAAACTGTAACCGAAACTGCCTTCAAGACACCAAACAAAAAGTTTCCCCTGAAAAAAACTAAAACCTGTACATGAATCATGTGACTTAAACGTCACTGAAGAGCTGAAACATCAGATCTGTGTGGAGCGATGAGGAGACTGTAACCTTCCTCACATCAATACATGAAACTAACACAAATGTCATATTTCCGTCATGTTTTTTCACCATTTGAGCTTTGACTGTCGCTCTTTTAATGACGTCATCTCATTGTCCTCTTCTTCTGCAACGGGTTTAATGGCACTGAATGGAAAATTAGCACCACCGGCTGTTTATCTGCTAATATTCACACAACAGGAGTGGATGGAAACAAGCATACACTACATTTTCTTTTCACCATTTTCTTGAAATTGGATGAAAACTTGACTATTGGGAAGGTAAATTACAAACACACACACACACGTTAATTAAAAGGCCTTCAGCCCTTTTTAACACGCTCTGATTCAATATTAACACTAAACACACAACAGTTAAATAAGTGATGTCTCTCTCTTCTTCAAACACACACTCAGGTCCGTCTGGCCTCCTGTAATCGGTCACCGGGGCAAATTAAAACTCAAACATTTTAGTTTCGGGGGAACATCTGTCTGAACTGTCGAGTTTCTGCTTCATTTGCCAGAAGCTAAAAAAACAACAGTTTGACTCTCCATCGGCAGGTAAAGAGCCGAGAGAGCCGAGACGCTAATGAAGGAGCGTAAATCAAAAAGCTCTTCAGTCTGTCCCTGGAGAGAGAGAGAAGTTTACTCTGCACATTTAGAGTTTTATATATCAGCATACAGCCGTGCTCCAGTTCCACACTACATACTAATTCAGTGGTTTAAAGAAATATTTTGTTTGCTTGTTATATTTTTGAACCTTGGACAGAGTCAGGCTAGCAGTTTCCCTCTGCTCCGGTCTTTATGCTAAGCTAAGCTAACTACATCCTGACTCAAGCTCCGTACTTAGCGCTCATCTCACCCTCAGAAAGAAAACAAATACCCACATTTTACACATTAAAACAAAGCAATGTGTACTTGTGACCCATCATCAGTGATGGCAAATGTCTGTGGGCAGAAAATAGAAATACTGAGGTCAAAAGTCCTACAGTAGCCTCCTAAAAAAGTGCCAGACCTGCGAATGTAAAATTCTCTTTTTCATTACTTTCTTTACTAATTTAAATGTTTTCTGCAAACAAATTTTTACGGTATATTTTGGGTCGAAAGCATCAAATTTAAGAATTTATACCCAAAGAAGAATTTAAACTTCAACCTTGGGTTGTTAAAACCACAAAATTCCCTAAAACAACACTGAGGACTGACACTGAGGATATTAGAGTAATTACCAGTTTCTGACAAGTCTGATTTTGCTGAAAGCTCTGACATATCCGACTTGGAATAAATGATATGGAAGTGTCTAAAACAACCAAACAAACATGTCAGCCAAAGTAATTAAACCCATCATGCTATATTGTGAATACACAGTTTTTTCAACCCTCATATGACCAAATCTGCAACCGTACACGTGTTCTGTGTTGTCCCTTTCCATCTATTCGTTCTCATATCACACGAGAAAATTAAGTACACTTGAACTGCTGATGGATGATTGTCTCATATTGTAAATCACAAAGGAAGTGGAGGAGCTTCTGTTCCATTAACAAGAAGTGAGAATGGTGGTGAAAGAAGCTCCATAGCTCTCAGAAAAAGGTTGGTGATATTCTACATTTTTTGTACTGTCTGTTGACTTTCAACATAATCTTTAAAAAACATCTCACAAAGATTTAGTTTCATGGTCGAAAAAGGCTCCATAATTTCCTAAAACAGCCTGTCACTGTAATTTTTAACAAACAGGAAGAAATAGTGTATTTTTTGTAGGGCTGCAACCAACAATTATTTTCATTAAAGATTAATTACAGATTATCTTCTCAATTGATCATTTAGTCTATAAAATATCATAAAATGCCCATTAATCACCTCATGATTAATGGGCAACCACTGGACTAAACTAGCTAACTGTATATAAAGTAGTTGAAACTAGCTCCACCTCCAGCAGCTACAACAGTAACATGCTGCTTACACACTGATGCTTCAGTATTAATAATCTAATGATGTCATATATAATAATATATCAGTCAGAGGGACCAAACCACTACTTTTACTGCAATACTTTAACTACATCAAGCTCATAATACTTATGTACTTTTACTGCAATACTTTAAGCTGATAATACTTATTTTTCATGCAGGACTTTTACTTGTAATGGAGTATTTTTACATTGTTGTACTAGTACTTTTACTTAAGTTACTGATCTGCTGCACCTTGTGGGACAAATCCAGGTGAAGCTTGAAAAAGAAAGTCGTCAAAATCAGACCCGTGGTGTCAGATAACCCCCCCTCACAAACACACACACACACACACACACACACGCACACACACACACACACATCGGGTCTTCACACTTCAAAGTGGAAACTGTCTTGTAAGCTCTTGTCTTCTCCGCCCAGAGACAAGCAGGAGGACAAAGGCCGAGCTCAGCCGCCCGGAGTCACATCCAGCGGGGACATTTACATCACAACGGCTCCCGACCGGCTTCACACGTTTGATCCGCGACAGGACGGGACAGGACCCGGTGGGACATTTCACCCGCCAACCAGGGAAAACCCAAAGATTTTCAGTCATGCCAACGATATCTTACATTTCATTTATTGATTTTAAATTTCCCTGATGGCATTTGAATATGTGGACGATCGATTTCTCTCATATATAACGATGATTCAAGCCAATTTTATTTATTTAACACAAATCACAAACTCTATGCTCAGATCCTCGATTCAAATAAAGAAAAACGCCCCAGAAAACAACTTTAACGGGGGAAAAACAATGTAAAAACTCACTAAACGCACAAAAAAAGACTTAAAACAGTACAGAGGAGAGAAAACTAAATTTACTGAAGTTAATCTGAAAATCGAGTCAAAGCTTTTAAGGAGAAATTGAGGAAATTTCCAGACTTACACACATCTGTCATTCATACTTTATTATTATTATTATTATTATTATTATTATTATTATTATTATTATTATTATTATTATTATTATTATTATTATTATCATTATTATCATTATTATCATTATTATATACATTTGCATTGGAGATTAATAGGACATAAACTGGGCTGCATGCACCTTAATTTGTTTTAAAGATGCTTCATATCCACTTTATAAAAAATATGTGTTATATGTGTTTAAACTAATAACTGTCACTGGCAGTGAAGAATAGACATAAATCACTTTTTAAAAAAATACTATAAATTAATTTCTGGGAGCGTTTTCAGCTCAGTTGATGCTGTCTGACTTTCATATTATCTGAAAAAGTTTCCCATCAACTAAACTTCACCCCAAGCTCATTTCCAGACTGATTAATCGACTATTTATTAATACAAATGATATTATAATGGACTGAAAACAAGAATCATGTCGCTGCACCTTCACATCATTAGGCTAATTACAATGTAAAAGTCCCTTCTGGTTCCTGTCAGGCAGCTGATAAAACATTTGAGTATCACTGTCTCTCCTATCTGCCTCATATTAAAATGTTAAACAGTCTGTCAGCTGTGTGCTGGGAACAAAAGGGGGAAGTTGCAGGACATAACTGCAAAACCTCAGAAAATATTTAAAAAACGCAGTTACAATATGAAAAATTATTCTAAATTACTGGAAAAGAACCATTTAGGCTATGCGTAGAAATGTCCATACAGGAAACAAATATCATAGAAATATTATAGATATGTTGTAAAGATATTATAGAGATTTTAATATATAATATATTGCAGAAATAATATATTTTCGTAGCTACTTTAATGTTCTGCAGGCGTTAGAGAAGATTTGTTTGATTTGTTAAATTCTTAAATATGACATTTAACCAACAAGTGTCACCCCGGGTCTTACTTGGGTTGGAGGGCGGTGCGGACGTGCGTCGTATCCAGTCGTAGGGGTTCCTCCTCTGCGGGGAGCCGGGGGACAGCTGCCCCGCCGACGCGTTGAGGGACGCCGGCAGCAGCGCTGGCGGCTGCCCGGGGAACTCCGGGGGGCTGAATCCCAGGGTGGGACCCACACCGCCGGGCACGGTGGAGGCCGGGGGAGGCCCCCCGGCTGCGGCGGCCGCGGCTGCCGCTGCAGCGGCGGCGGCGCCGTAGTGATGTGACGACCAGTCATCCCGTGTGGGAGGAGGGGGAGGCGGGTAGGCCGGGCTCCAGCCGCCGGCACCCGGCCCGCCTTGCTGCGCCGAGTGCGGGTCGTTGCTGATGCCGTGGTGGTGGTGGTGGTAGCCGAAGTCTGAGTACTGCGGCGGGCCTGGGACCGGGAAGTTCTGCTGGCTGAGGCTGAGGCCCGGGTGGCGGGTCACCGGGTTCTGATGCGGGTACATGGCGGGGTCCTTATCCAGCAGGTAACTCACGTACATCTTTCCAGGTGAGGGGACTCCCTCAGCATACTGCGGATCCAGCCTGCCTCTCTCACCTGATCTCCAGGTAAAGTGAGCCTCAGTGTGTCTGCTCTCTGTCTACCTGTCACACCTCCACCTGTCCTCTCTCTCTCTCTGCGGTTTCTCCATCAGCTGCCCGTTAAAAGCTGCTGCAGTCACATGGCCACTTTTATTGCTCTTATCTCCCTCCCTCCCTCCCTCTCTCACCCTGTCTCTCTTCCTCTCTGCCTCTTCTTCACTTCACGTCCACCCATCATCCTCCTCTTCATCATCATCACCACAATGTCACGGTTTTGCAACATGAACCAAATGATTTTTATCCACTAAATTAAACCAAAAATAAAAAGTAGACTCCAGGTCACCATGCAACCCCCCCCCCCCCTCTCTCTCTGCCCCGGTCAGTCTCTTCTCTATCGGCCTTCATTTGCATGACAGTCCGCTGCTGCATTTCAAAGGCTGCATCAAAGGAAAAGAGCCAAACTTACAAATGACGGTAAAAACGGACTAACATGTCAGTCAGAGTGACGGCAGGTCTGCAGCCTCATTTATTCCTCTTTTTTTGTTTTTTTTTTACAACAGTTTTACGTCCTTGTTTATCAATATCAGACCTTTGGATATGTGTTTAATAATAATAATTAATGTTATTATTTATTCTTAATAAAGCATCAGGAAATAATCCCTTTAGGTGGCCTTAAAATTGTTCATATATGTCATATAATGTTAATTGTAAGGGGAAATATTCCTGCAAATTCTTTTGGTTTCAGTTTTAACCTTCATAATTCAGATTTCAGCTCCAATGTAACACTTTAAGTCCGTCTAGTTAACATTTATAAGCAGTATAAAAATAATGTTTATAAGATATACGCTTCTTTATTAATCCTAAAGGGAAATTACAGCGTTACAGCAGCCACTTCACATAAATCACAAAATACAAAAACAATGAGGTAAAAGAAACAAATGCAATTAAAGGCTAAATTATATACAATAACTAAATAGACTAACACAAATATAAAAATAAGTCGAATAAATAAAAATAGAATATACACTAGAGATATAACTGTAACTAGAATACACTATTTGCTGATACAGCAGATATAAGTGTTTATTAATGCATTTCTGTGGACACCCAGAAGTGTTTGCTGCTGTATAAACAGATAATGAATGACAATATAGTAAAACATAGTTAATAATAATAATAATATAATAAAATATGTCTTCATAGGATAAGTTATAACTGTTGACCATTAATAAACACTTGAAATGTCCTTATATCTGTTTATAACTACATTATAGTGTGTTATTAACCATTTATTAACTGTTTATATATTGCATATAAATGATAAATGGGGGAGTTAAAGTGTTACCAAACATCCTTTAAAAACAAGTTCAAGAAGCTTTAATCATCACTTCATCTTTTGTCTTTAATGCCATCAAACTGATGATAAGTCTTATATATTCAATTTAATATAATATTGATCAGTGATGATGGTTTGATCAGCTCCAGGTTTTATGTTATATTGTCACTGATGTATATTGCCTCATGTGAGCTTGAGTGAGGGGTTTTAACATTTGTTTTTATATATTTTAAAAACGTGTTTTATGTATTTATTACGTTTCATGTTCAAGTCTGTGTTTCACTGAACTGCGAGACAAATTTTCCCTCCGTCACTCCCCTCCTGATGTGAAGTCAGCCTTTTTAATTTCTCACTTTATTTGTTCTGTTTGATTTTAAATTAATAATTTGTTCCCAGTTTTAATCTTTAAAATGCAGACTGATAAAAATAAACACATGTAGTGACTTTAGGTAAAAGTTTTCATCTCTATGCCTGTGATTGATTAATTTCTCTACTGCACTTTTATTGCCTTTATTAATTTTAGGACATCTTATTGCTTCACTGTAACTGCACTACAACTGTATTTCTGGTCCATTACTTTTGTCAGTTTGTATTTTACTTTACTGCCTACTATCTTGTATTTAGGGCTGCATCTAACATTTACTGAGTATCCAGTGTTTCATTACATCACTTGTCTCGATGCTGCTCCGCTGGGTTCAACACTGCTCAGGGGCTCAGTGCTCCCTGCTCGAGCACCACAAGCAGGAATCCCCTCACTGCTGCCCTCCTGAAGAGGAATTATCTGCGTCTTTATGGATTTATGGGAGATTTATTGTTTTACACTGATGAGTATTTAGTTTAGTCTGCTGCCGTAAAAACACATAAAACCCACAATAATTCTCATTGCACACACGAGTATTTGTGTTTTCAAGTGTTTGATAGATGTTATATTGATGTTGCATAATGTGAACAGCTCGTAATCAACAGTAACATGCTTTTTAATTTCCATAATTATGTATATATACAGTATGTCTTGACCTGAAGTATTATTATTTTCAAAAATCATTTTGCTAAACATGAATGGTAAAATTTATGAAAAACAAAGTTTTTAATTTACAATCAAGGGTAACCTTATTATTTCTATCTTTTTACCTCCAATGAAGGGTAACAGTTGTCATGTTTTAATAACTTTTTATACATTTCAAATAATGACTCCAAGATGAAATAGTTTTAAAGTTAAAAAAAATGTATGTAATGTCATGCAGTGCACCTATCACAGATTTTGCCTTTACTTCAGAAAATTAATATTTTTATGAAACAGCAGATTCTTTATTTAATTTTGTCCAACATTAAGATGATTTAATTCAGTTGAATCTCAACTCAGTGTCATGTATATTAATTAAAAAACTAATAAATAAAGTAACCTTATCTTCAACATAGCATGAAACACATTTCAACAGTTAATTATGTATAATTTAACTTTAATATTTCATTTTGCAGTTTGAGGCAGGTGTAAAGTGACTTGATGACATTCTTTTGCTTTGCACTAATCCAAAGAAATAATTAGAGATATTTATGTATTAATTAGATTAATAAATGTAATATCTCTGACCTTTGACCTTCTTGAGGCTGAATGTTTATAATGGTTTATAATGGTTTATAATGGTGAAATGAAGATAGTGTCAGTAACGCTGAAAAACACCAGCTACACATCTAACAGTCGTGAGTCTGAGCTGCAAAGGTCACAGACGTTATGAAACCAAAAGTTAAAAAAAAGAAGAGCGTAAAAACATTTTTAACATTCTAAAAAAACAAACAAAAACCTTGAAAAACATATTGATATAATGTTGTTTTTACGTCCTGCTCTGTGGGTGTGACCTGCTTTAGGTTTTAGTGCTTCGCACCAGCTGCAGATCTTTAAATTAAAGTGACCTCAAAACAAAACGGTCAAAACAAGCAAAATCAGAGGATAATGAAATGTTTAAAAAGCATTTGAATGTACTGTATTTAACGTCAGAATAATGACATGAAAAACATTATAATTTGTCATGTTTAATGTTAATTTTCAAATTTTTTATTGTTTATATGTATGTGTGTGTGTGTGTGATTTTTAAAGTTTTATATACACTAGTTTGAGGTTTTTGAGGTACAATTTTCTATCATATTTTAGTTTTTGCTTTTTTATTTGTGTTTTCTTTTCTCCTTTTGTTTTTGCTGATGGTCTTCATCTCGTTGGTCAGGGGGTGCTGTCAGTACAACAAGGTATTAAAACTTTAAAACATACACCACATAACAACAACACTGACAGTATTAGTAAAATATCATACACTGAATGAAAGGGGGAAAATATTATAGTATTATATTTTATAATAATGCATATTATCTTTGTTATATATATTTTTATTTTAATAATTTAAAGAAGCATTAATAACCATAAGTGATGTCTGTTACACACCCAGTAGTCAGATATGTAGAAAAAATGAAATCATGCAAAAGACAATTTAAATTCCTCCAGACTGTCGGCACAAAGTTTATTGAAAAAGCAACGTGTGGATACTAAAGCCACAGACTAACATCCAACCAAAAGAGGAGTCAATTCACAAATGCTAATCGATAAGACAAATGGTGCATCGTAATATCCATACACACAATCACAAAATCACTGGGTTAAAATTTTAACCCAGTTGGGGTCAATATAGCACCAACACAACATTAGGTTAACTTTACTTTAACTTCAACAAGCTTTAGCTAAAAACAGTCACAAATGTTTCAAATATGTTTCAAATATGTATACATTCAAATATTCACTACATGAGTTATCAAATACAAAGCTCCTGTTTACAATGACCTGACTGTGAAAACCCACCTGAAATACTGTGGCATGTAAACACAACATCCAATTTATAATAATAACTTTATTTTACAGCAGTAAAACTACAGTAGATGGAAACAGCAGTTAATGATGGTTCACAGAGACAGCAGATCCAGATAATCAGGTCATTTTTCTTTCTTTTCCTTTAACAAGACAAAGTTTTTTGAGATAAAAAAACATCTTTTTTAGAGAGACTTGGCAAAAAAAGCAGCATAAACAGTCATGTTATGACAATAAATATATTACAAATATTATATGATAAACAAATCAAAGACACGTCAGACATTACAAAAGAACATAATATCCAGTAAAGTGCACGTACAGGTATGAGTGCTCCAAACTATCAAAAATAAAGTTAGTAATTAGAAAAAAGAAATATTAGCATCAGCTCTTATGCATTTAATATACAATATAAAACATAAACTTAAAGTAATGATACGGTGCCTTGGCATCCCTGAGCTTTAGTAAAAAATAAACAGAAAAGAGAAGAGAATAAAAGAAGAACAATGAAGAAGGACAGAGCAAGGAATAAGACAAGAATGGAAACAAATATTTCAAAAGAAGAGATAAGGAGGGTTGTGTGTGTGAACTGGGTGTCCATCTTGTTTCTGTTTCCCTCTGTCACCTGTCTTCAGGTAAACCATTAACCAGCTAACGGCCATAAAACTCCACTTTATGGAAAGTTTCATGATGGCGGCTGGTCGTAAAGACCTAAGCCTTTTATGGCTTCCCTGGCTGTTGTTGCTCACCTTGACACAGTTTGTATGCGAGCAAAATGTCAGCAAGGGCCGAGTTTAACCCCAAAAACTTCAAACACAAGCTGCTCCTCCTCTTCTGCTAGCTTAGCTTATATGTAGCTAGCTAGTTAAGATGCATTGCTTTGTCAAGAGAGATTAATTCATTTTTAAAATGCTAAAACTTCTAGAAAAGCAGTAAAAAAATGCATATAAAGGAATAAACATATCACATATGGTACAATTGTGTTAGCATGTAGCATTAGCTGCTGTTGAGAAGCTGGTAACTTCTGAGGACACAGTGTGTTTCTATTGATGTAAGCTTGTTGTGTGTTGAGGTCCAACAAAAGCTTTGTGTACATGGTACAAACCTGGGCCTCATTTCCCAAAAGCATCGTAACTGAAGACGCTTAGAAATGATTGTAGATTAACGAGTGACTCCTAAACACTCGTCGGAGGTTCAGAGCATCTTAAGAAGCTCCACAATCTGCAGTAGGAACCAAAAACTACATGTTTTACTTAAGGTCTCATTGTTTTTGTACATTTTTAAGTCTTTACTTTTTTCTTAAACAATGATATTCTTTGTTAAATGATGTTTGATGTAGGAATTGGTGATATTTGTTTAAATTAGAAAGTAAAACTAAACCAACACACACCAAAATTAATTCAACAATTAATCTGCAAGTTTGTGTCGATGTTGTCGTCCTCTCCCTCTTCTTGCATTAGATATTCATGTCTTCTACTATACTTAAATACAATTTAAAGTAATAGTACTTGTACTTTATTTGAGTATGTCCATGTGATGCTACTTTATACTTCCACTCCACTACATTTCAGAGGGAAATATTGTACTTTCTACTCCACTACATTTATTTGACAGCTTTAGTTACTTTTCAGATGAAGATTTGACACAATGGATAATATAACAAGCTTTTAAAATACAACACATTGTTAAAGATGAAACCAGTGGTTTCCAACCTTTTTGGCTTTTGACGTCTTACAATAAGCAGTGTGTAGTCGGGGTCACATTTCAGATGTCTATGAGTTGTTAACAGCTTCCACCGCTGGAAGTTGGTCACTGACACCTGGTGATTAGTCAGGATCTAAAGTGTAGTCTGACATGTCTCTCGGTCAAGTCAGGACAAGAATTTATGACTTTATGATTGCCTAATCTGACACAGTGACCATCTCAGGTCCATCCCAATACTCACACTTGTGTTTTAAGACAAGCGTGTTGAATTGTATCAGAGCTCACTGGGACACATTTGAATAATTAGGTTTGTACAAATGGATCAACAAAGCCAACAAAGGTCAGATGCTTTGTTTGTTTTTATTTTATTTCCACACGGTGAACAAATAAGTAGAATAAAATAAACAGTATTACAGTTAAGATCAGCTGACAGTAAAAACACATTGAGGGGCTATTGTACATAAAATAGACATAATTTTGAATAATTTCTGTCTGATGAAGTTTTTACAGAAAATGGCGGTTTCATAATTTCTGTTTGAGTCACTTGGTTCTTTAGTCTGTAGTTTTGATGCATTTCTATTTTTTTTAACATTCCACTATGCATCCATTTCAAACGATGATGAAAGACGATGAATAGTTTGATGCTTTGCTTTTCTCTCCAAGTGGACATGAATAAAATTATAATCCAAAGGATTGTCCAAACAAATGGAATCCAAGTAAATGTTCCAAATCAAGTCAAACTGACAGGAAGGCCACCTCCTGCCTTCAATAACTGCTGACAAATGAGTTTTTTATATCTGACATTTCCAGAGCAAAAATGATTCACAACTAGTTATCAGTTATCTTAATATAGAATTATTCATGTACAGCAACATATACAGTGGTTAACTGTTTCAAAGGCAGCTGACAGATCTAGCAGCAACAGAGCTGAGGACTGACCAGCAGCAGTGTTTCCATTACCGACAGGTTACTCAGTAGAGTGACTCCACTTAAAGTCAGACTGATTCGGAGTGTACAAATTGTTCTCAGAAAGGAATTCAGAGACTTGGTTAAAGACTGCACGCTCAAGTATTTTTGATTGGAATGGCAGGATGAAGCCGGTCTGTAGTTTTCAACCTGGGCTGGGTTGAGTGTAGGTTTTTTGAGCAGCGGGGTGACCCGAGCTTGCTTAAATGCAGCGGGGTGTTGATGACGTGTGTGACTGTGGGGTTAAGTGCAGGGGAAATGGTCTGTAGAAGGTTGGATGGTATTGGGTCCAGCGGACAGGTAGTGGGACTTCCTCCTCCGTCAGAGGGGAGAATGAGGAGATTGCAGCCCTGTTAGCTGGCAGCTTGGAGTTGGTCAGGCTCAGAGAACTGGTTACTGATGGCAGAGAACGAGGCGAACATGTCTGCAGTGAGCAGAGTGGAGGGCGGAGGAAGAGGCGGATTGAGGAGTGAGTTCAAAGCAGAGAACATTTTCCGAGCGTCTGTGGTGCCACAGATCTTGTTCTGATAGTAAGTCGTCTCACTGATGCTCGGCTAGGAGTGAAACAAAGCCTGACAACAGCTTAAATCTGAATCAAACTCATAAACAGTTTCAAAAACACTTACCAACCAACTGCTATCTCCTATGTTCTAGATCAGAGCTTGTTTTTTGTTCAGAGCTTTAATAACAGCTTTCTAGTGTCAAACTCTGCACCTACATCAATCTACACAGAGACGGTCAAACATCCAGCTGAAAGAACAAGAAAAAACACATTTTTGACTGGAGGGGAACTTTAAAGTTCTTCATGTCCGTTGACTACTGCCAATGACTGGGCTGGTGTTATGCAAAAGACTTTAGTGAGTTGTGGGATACACTGAACTTTGAGAACTGCTTTGAAGCTGTGTAAGGAAAAGTGTGATTTCAGTGTACTGTGTGTTGGCAGACATGGGATACACTTGTATACTACCAGGTGCAGTTTTGCGCTCAAGATTGCAAGTGTGGGTATTGGACCTAAAATATGTGTTAGTCTGATCCTGATATTATTTGTCTCAGTACTTTCTGACTTCTCTACTCTGTCTGTGGCTCTCAGGCCCAAGCCTAATGGTTCCTCATGAAGAGCTTTAACAGCTCGCAAATATATAGTTTCATTAAAAAAGTAGCTGGTCACTGTAGTTTTTATCAAACAAACAGGAGGAAATAGTGCATGTACTGGGGACTATTTACAGTGGCGGATGAATCCACGTTTGGTGTTCTAGTTTTGCTGAAAGCTCTGACATATTCGACTTGCACTAAATGATATGGAAGTGACTGAAAAAACAAAGATGTGAGCCATGTTTTTTTAATCAAATTCAACTTTAAAAGCTACAGTGCTAAATCCTACATTTTCAACTCTCCTATGACCCAGTCAGCCATCATACAAGCGTTCTGTGTCGTCCCCTTCCATCTATGATGGGAACAGGGATTATTGTCTCATATTGCAAATCACAAAGGCAGAGGAGGAGCTTCTGTAAAATTATTAGGATAGTGGTGAAAGAAGCTCCATAGATCTCAGAAAAGGTGATATTCTGTATTTTAATTACTGTCAACAAATTTCATGAAAATATCAAAACCAACAATGTGTCAGTCCGTCTCTCAACATTCGACATAATCTTTAAAAACAGATCACAAATGTATAGTTTCATTTAAAAAAAAGGTTCAGTAATTTCAGCTTTTTAGTCAACACTTTTCAAACAAGAGTAAATGGTGTATTTGTTGGGGACTATTTTCAGCCGTGGATGAATCCACGTTTGGCGCTCTCATGAGTGTTTCTGGCAGCAGGACGGTGTGTGTGTTCATGGTGACGTGGAGCGGTGTGGATCATTGACAAGTTTTATAACACTGAAGCTTATTTTATTATTATAAACAGTCTTTGCAACAGAGTGAGGATCAGCTGATACAAAATATTTATAATTAACAGCAGAAAACATAAAGAACAAAATAATTAAATTCCAAAAATATGCTAATAAGACTACAACAAATGATAATTTTCAGTATTGATTAATCCAGCGATTATTTTTTTGATTAAACAATTAGTTATTTTAACTATAAAATCTCAGAAATGAGTACAAATTAATCACTATACTGTATGTATATAGGTAGACCAGGTGACATATTCAAACAGTCCAACACCCAAAGATGTTTCTTATATTTCAAAGAAAAGCATCAAATAATTATAATTTATAAGCTGTAACCAGTGAATGTTGTGCTTTTTGCTTGAAAAGCAAATTTATTGAAAACAAAAAACAGTGACATATAAACAAGTATGAACAAAGTGCGAGGGAATTCAATTATGACAATAAAAAAATGGGTAAAATTATTGTGCAAGAAACTTTTTACATTCAATAAAAAACAAAATAATACATAGGAGGAGGAAAAAATAAATAATGAACGGGATACAGATTAATATTCAAGTAATATTAGTCAATAATTTCATAGATTTTAAAAATTGTTTGGGTCTGTGTTGCTTTTTTTATTTTGCAGCTTGACTAGAGAATTGTAATAGAGCTGAATATCAATTAGAAATAAGGTAATGTTGGTTTCTATTGGTCCTTTTCATTTTATGTAGATGGAATTTGCCAAAAAAATATAAATAGTTGGATTAAAAAGCTAACATTCACACTCTTTTTTGCTTAAAAAAAGTCTGCTACATGACACATTGATGACATAATGACACTGGAGTCACATGACCAAAGATTAACTGATGATTCAAACTATTTCAAAGATTTTACAAAAGTTATGATCATACGTAATGTTGGTAAATGATATTCTATGTTGTATATAGCGCTGCAACTAACGATTATTTTCAATATTGAATAATCGGTAGATTAGTTCTTCGATTAATTGTTTTGTCTATAAAGTGGCAGAAAATAGTGAAACGTGACAGTTACAATTTCCGAGAGTCAAAGGAGACGTCTTCACGTTTTGTTCTAAAATCCAACGATATTCAGTTTACAATCATGTATGACAAATAAAAACATGAAATTCTCACATTTGAGAAATTGAAAACAGCAAACATTTGGCATTTTTGCTTAAAAAAATGAACGATTAATCGATTATCAAAAAAGTTGCTGATTAATTATCTGTCAATTGACTAATTGATTAATCAACTAATTGTTACAGCTCTATTTGTATAGCTAAATGCATTGAAAAAAACCTTATATTTACACCAAATTAACTATGATTTACATTTATTTCATAATAGCGTCATGAAACATTATTTTAAACCAACAAAAGTAACACATTCATTTCCAAGGATTTATATACAAATTAGTAACACTATCAATACAACAACTACTGCTACTATTAGTAGTAATTAAGTTTATTGTGGTTTATTGTGGTTCATTGTGAACTATTGATGGCAGATGAATAAAACAATAAAACAGTATCAGTCCCCAATCACACATCCAAACAAAATATACTGTATATACAATGTTTGGCACATTTCAACTAAGATATTATACAGGTAAAAAGGTTATTTAGACAAAGACAGAACCTAAGAGGCTCTAAATGATCCCACTGAATAATCATTTCACAAAATATTTGAAACAATTGAATTTATTCAGAAGGTTTGTTAATTAAAATCAGGTAATTCTGAGATAATTCTGTTTTCCTGCTGTTGCTGATCATTTAGAGAAGAAAGACTAAATTTAAGATGTGAAAGTCATCCTGCAGAGTTGGCAGGTCATTTAAAGTAAGAGCGCCACCCTCTGGTAAAAGCCTGAAGTCAAGTCACATTTTTAACCAGAAATGCTGCCAGTCTAGTTGATCTTAGATTAAGTTTCTGTTCTTCTTAAACTGAGTTTAAACAGTGTTGATATGAAACCATTCTGATTTGGAAAATATTCCTCCACAGCTCACTGTGATGTTATCTACTGCTGTCACCTGTTCAACAAAGGTTATCACAGGACAGGTTCACAATTTGTCTTAAAAGTCTGTCTTAAACCAACAGTCAGGAGCCCGAATGAAGAGTGAAACCTGTTTTTCTTGCTGTAATCATTCCTCCTGTTCATACTGACCATTAGAAGATCCCTTCATAATGCACTTACAATGGAAGTGATGGGGGACAAAATCCACAGTCCTCCTTCTGTGCAAACATGGATTTCAAAGTTTATCTGAAGCTAATATGAAGCTTCAGTGTCCAAATGAGTCAAATCAAGTAGATATCTTTCAACGTTACAGTCTTTTTAGTGCCAAAGTCCCTCTTTTTGTTACTATACTTCCACCGCAGCTCAACAGGGAAACACTGTCCGAGGAAACACAAAGAGGGAATTTGATGCTAAAAAGACTGTAAATGTGGCAGATATCCACTTGATATGACTAACTCAGACTGCTGAAGCCTCATATAAGCTTCACATCTACTTTTAAATGGCTGTGTGGACACACTGTGGATTTTGGCCTCCATCACTTCCATTAAAGCACATTTGAAGGGGATCTTTTAATATCCAGTATGAACAGGAGGAATGATTACAGAGAGGAAAACCTCTTTCACTGTTCATATGGACACCTGACTGCTGTTTTAAGACACACCTGAAAAATTGTGAACCTGTCCTTTAATGATTCTGAACCTCTGATTAACCAGCTGCTTAATGTCAATAAATAATTCAACTGTACTTGTTTCTAATGGTGGTGTAAAGTCAGAACATTCATGTGTAATCCACAGTGAAATATTAGAATGACATGTAAATATGTTGAATAAAGAACATACGCAGGGATCCAGAATTATTCACGGACAACTTTATTGTTTTTTTAAAAGAATGTGGAGATTTAGTTAAAGGTAGTGATTTCTCTAACTGTATACATACACACACACACACACACACACACACACACACACACACACACATATATATATATATATATATATATATATATATATATATATATATACAAAATATCTTTTAAAGTGTTTTTCTAAAGATTATGGTCCATTTTAACATGTTTAATGCTGATTAAAGCTATTAAGGTGACAACGTGTGATCATGTGAATTTATTCATTAATGCTGAACATGCTGAACTTGTTCATGTCTGATTAAACACATTTTAAAAAGAAAAGAACAATCATAAAGGAGGAAAGAGGGGGAGGTGCTGCTGAGTTTGGCGCCTCCCAGCTAACCGTGTGTCTTCTATTACGTCCGCAGAGAAGATTTAAATACTGAAGCGCAGACAGTCTGATTCATATTCAACTCTTAACCGTTGAACACAAATCAGGTCAGGATGAGTGGAAGGGGCAAAGGCGGAAAAGGACTCGGTAAAGGAGGCGCTAAGCGTCACCGTAAAGTTCTCCGTGATAACATCCAGGGAATCACTAAACCCGCCATCCGCCGTCTGGCTCGCCGCGGTGGAGTGAAGCGTATCTCCGGTCTGATCTACGAGGAGACCCGCGGTGTGCTCAAGGTTTTCCTGGAGAACGTGATCCGTGACGCCGTCACCTACACCGAGCACGCCAAGAGGAAGACCGTGACCGCCATGGACGTGGTGTACGCGCTCAAGAGGCAGGGCCGCACCCTGTACGGCTTCGGAGGTTAAACCTGATCCTGACCCGCTGATACCGGAACACAAAGGCTCTTTTAAGAGCCACCCACCTCCTCTAAGAGCTGTCCTGATACAACTTAGTCCTAACTAAAATATATCATAACTAAACACACTAGTTACTCACATCACTGATAGTGGGGGTACAAGTAACTTTAGTACCACTTTCTGATAAGGTATCTTTTATAAAGGATTCATAACTATTACTTGATGATTTATGAGCTTTTAATAAGCATTGTCAGGTTGTGAAAATCCCTCTTATCTATATCACCATAACATTTGCTTTATGTAATTCTTTAAGACATGTCCAACTCCAACTGCTGCAGGATGTCCAGATGAAAATACATTTAACCTTAATTATATATATAATTTCATTAATGACTTATTAAATATAAGTGCAGACCTGACAGAGACTGCATATGAAACATTTAACTGTTCAAAACCCTGAAAAGCCTTTAAATTAAATCCCATCATTATTCATGGGTAAACTAATAGAATTTTGAAAATTAAGGGATTCATGTTCATAGTGGTGATTATTTTTACATAAATGTAATGATGATTACTTAACTAGATGACCTGAATATTTCCTCCTCCACTCTTTTAATCCTGTGTTTTATAATTTAGTAAGAATGATTTTCTGATATTCAGAAAACACACACACACACACGGTATTTTAGTGTGTATTAGGTGGTCAGATTGCAGTTTATCTGGGGTTACCAAACATAACCGAAGTGTGGCGCATGTCCAGTCTCACGCTCAAGAAGTCAGCCAATCCCGTGCGAGCAACAGCACAGCTTCGTTTACATCAAGTAGATATAAAAAGACCGTCCGCAGCTCATTGAGACTATCCGCTCCAGGAGAAACAACCAGCTGTAACCATGCCTGATCCCGTCAAAGCACCGAAGAAAGGCTCCAAGAAGGCCGTGTCTAAGAGCGTCTCCAAGACCGGCAAGAAGAAGAGAAAGACCAGGAAGGAGAGCTACGCCATCTACGTGTACAAGGTGTTGAAGCAGGTCCACCCCGACACCGGTATCTCTTCCAAGGCCATGGGCATCATGAACTCCTTTGTGGGGGACATCTTCGAGCGTATCGCCGGTGAGGCTTCCCGCCTGGCTCATTACAACAAGCGCTCCACCATCACCTCCAGGGAGATCCAGACCGCCGTCCGCCTGCTGCTGCCCGGTGAGCTGGCCAAACACGCCGTGTCTGAGGGCACCAAGGCCGTCACCAAGTACACCAGCTCCAAGTAAACCTGCTGCTAGTACCAACAACTCAAAGGTCCTTTTCAGGACCACCCACACCTTCACCTGAGAGCTTTATTCCTTTAATGTTTCCTTATTTATGGTTGTATAAATACAACATCAAGACTAAGAACAGGATAGCTGTCACAAATCAGTAGTGTAATCAGCATGTAGTGTAACATGATGTTGTTAATTTTTTTTTTTTTTTTTTCCCCCTTTCTCTAACACAGTCAGTCCACTGGTGCCTTTTCTGTGAAGTAAGTGTAATTACCAATAAATGACATTATGGACACTTTCTTTAGACTTAAAACTATATAAAGTGATGTCTAACAAAGTCAACAGTCTGTTAATTTAAAAACCATCTGGGTGATGACCTTTGAAGGATCTTAAAAGTATGAAACACTTAACACTAGTTTACTTTTTTTTTTTTTTTTTTTTTTACAAAAGCTTTATTGAATGACACATTTAAAATTTACAACAAAGAAACTGATATAAATTGACAAAGTGCAGAAGTGCTTTTTTTTTTTTTTTTTTTAATTAAATATCTGTAAAGTGCATAGAGTCCAGTAAACCAGTTTGTGCTGTTAGTTCATAAGTCCAGTGTGTTCCAGGGGAGGCGCTGCGATTTGTCCATTGTCCTTCTCCTTCGGAGGTCAGTAAGTATATGTTTGACTACAGTGTCACTGTAGATCACTGTGTGTTGTATTATCATTGCACATCTGGTTTTCCACAATTTGGAACATACTACACAAATGATTAGTTGTAATAGTTCAGCATGTTTAGATGGCAGATCATCATCAATAATACCATACATAACAGATTTGTAACATAGATTAAATTGAACACCGACATCTTTCAGCTTGTCCCAGACTTCCTGAGCTCTGTAACAGTCTATTAAGAGATGCTGTTGCGTCTCATCGTTGCAGGAAATCATTGGACATTTTTTGGTAGTAACATAACAACTCCAAGACACAACAGCTCTAACAGGAAGTCTTCCTACAGATATCAGCCACCGGACATCTCTAATGCTCTCTGACAGGTTCTTACATTTGAGGTTTTTTATCACTTCATTGCTCTCATTAGTATCTAGATGTTTATAATTTATAAACCCCCCATATTTAAAATCATTTATTTTATTAAATATCATTTTACTGGGTAAACCACCCCAGTCTATTTGTAGATGTTGATATTGAGCAGTAAAATCACCATATAATAGTTTATAATAAGGGCCTTGTCTTGCCCTGCCTCTTCTTTTTCTCCATTTTGTCATGTCATCTATCCAGAGAGCATTTCTGATGATGGCAGCTGATATGTTTTTGACAAAAGCAATTTTCAGTCTGTCCCCAAGTTCAACTGCACCCAGACCTCCATATTTTTTACTTTTATACATTAACTCTCTCTTAGTTACTTCTCTGGTTGTTCCCCAGATTAAGTTGACACACTGTTTGTTTAGCTGGTTTATTATTTTGTTGGGTGGAGGGAATATATTTGCAAGAAAAAGGAGTTTGGAAAAGATGAAGGTTTTGACAATATTTACTCTTGATTTGTAATTAGTGTTTTTGTTTTCCCATTTCTTTACCTCTTCTTTAATTTCACACAGTTTTTTCTCCCAATTTCTTTCACTACATCCACTGTTACAGACGGTTAGACCAAGTATTTTAATTTCTTGTTTGACTTGTATATTAATGTTTTGTTTGTCACCAACAGCTCCGATCCAAACTCCTTCTGACTTGTTATGATTTAATTTGGCACCAGATGCATTTTCATAAAGGTCTAAAAGATTGGTTAAGACATTTAACTCTTTTTGATTTTTTATGATGACTGTGATGTCGTCAGCATATGCTATTGCTGTGACTTTGTGCGCATTTCCTACGTAGGTTCCCATAATACTACTATTTATATTTATTTGATTAATTAAAGGACTGATTGCTAAAACATATAGGGCAGCACTCAATGGACAGCCTTGCTTCACACCTCTTTATACTTCAAAAGGCTCAGTTAAAACACCATTTACATTGACACGGACACTTGATTTAAAGTATAGACATCTCACCATGTGAGTAAAAGCATCAGGAAAGCCGTATGCCTTCATCACAGACCAGAGATATAATCAAAAGCTTTTTTTTGATCCAGTCCAACAATATAAAAACCTTTTTCATCCTCAGGTTTATGTAAGATTTCTCTTAAAATACAGAGGTTATCCCACATAAGCCGACCTTTAATAGCACATGTTTGTTCTTTCTCTATGATTTCATCTAATATGTCATTGATTCTGTTCATAATTATTTTAGCAAATATTTTATAATCAGTATTTATAATAGTGAGATGTCTATAATTATCCAAGTCAGACTCATCGCCCTTTTTATATAATAAACAAAGAACACCCTCATAAAAGGAATCCCCCATACAGCCACTGTGCAGACCTTCATTATACATGGAAGTGAGTAGATTTATGATGTCATCAAGGTACAATTGATAAAACTCAGTGGGCAGACCGTCTGGACCAGGACTTTTTCCAACACTAGTTTTAACACTAGTTTACTACATAACACCATATGTTATCTAATAGTTTCAATGTCTCCAGTGTTGTTCTACAATGTAGAGAATAGTAACCAGCTCCAATTAACCTGCTGTGATTTATAACAACACTAAAGCTCATTTAGTTGTTTGTCAAGAAATTTATGTAAATGGACACAAAACATGTCTTCAGTAAACACCATGGATGGATTACTGGACCTAAAGAGTTCATGCTGATTCCAGAGCCTCGGTTTGAGCAGTTAAAGGACGGGTTCACAATCTTCCAAATCTTAAAACAACAGTCAGGTGTTCATATGAACAGTGAAAGAGGTTTTCCTCACTGTAATCATTCCTCCTGTTCATACTGGATATTAAAGTGTATTATGAAGGGATCTTCTAATGCTCAATATGAACAGGAGGAATGATTACAGTATGGACTTTTGTTATCTTTACCTAACACAACAGCTCACTACAGTAAACCTACATTACAATCAGTAAAGCAGTTGGAATATATTTGAGCTCAGATGAACAGCTCTGCTTTAAGAAAACAACACATTACAGGTTTGCTTTTATGGTTATCTACAATCATTAGTATAGGAAGCTGTATTATATAGTATGATATGAGAGGAGCTGCGTCACATTCAGCTTCTTTGTGTCCAGCAAGAACAATACAAATACTACAGCTCAGGGTCTGTTTCCAGGTTAACCTGCCAAATATCACAGTAAAAGATACAAAATGGAGGAAATACGATCAAAAATGAAAGAGGTCACCCTGCTTTGGAAAAACTACGCGGGCGGGGCTGCTGAATCTGGCACCGCCCAGCAAAGTCCGCGCCCCTGTCCTCACTTACGTCCGCAGACACGCTTTAAATACAGAAGCTCTGAGAAGAAGCTTCATATCGTCTTTTAACTTGTCTAAAAGAAGATCAGTCAAGATGAGTGGAAGGGGCAAAGGCGGGAAGGGACTCGGTAAAGGAGGCGCCAAGCGTCACCGTAAAGTTCTCCGTGATAACATCCAGGGAATCACTAAACCCGCCATCCGCCGTCTGGCTCGCCGCGGTGGAGTGAAGCGTATCTCCGGTCTGATCTACGAGGAGACCCGCGGTGTGCTCAAGGTTTTCCTGGAGAACGTGATCCGTGACGCCGTCACCTACACCGAGCACGCCAAGAGGAAGACCGTGACCGCCATGGACGTGGTGTACGCGCTCAAGAGGCAGGGCCGCACCCTGTACGGCTTCGGAGGTTAAACCTGATCCTGACCCGCTGATACCGGAACACAAAGGCTCTTTTAAGAGCCACCCACCTCCTCTAAGAGCTGTCCTGATACAACTTAGTCATAGTTGACATATTGTACTGCAACACTCAAGGCAGCTAAAACATCAACCGATATGGCTAACAAACAATTTACTAATGCTTCACACATAACTTATTAGCTGTTTAAGTTCTGGGTTCTCTTGTCACTAACATTTTCAGTCTTGGTGTCTTTTCTATCCTACCTGCTCAAGGCCTTATAGTTGTCTGTTATATAGGACAGGGTAAGTACTTTATATCCAGTATGAACAGGAGGAATGATTACAGCGAGGAAAACCTCTTTCACTGTTCATATGGACACCTGACTGCTGTTTTAAGACACACCTGAAAAATTGTGAACCTGTCCTTTAATGATTCTGAACCTCTGATTAACCAGCTGCTTAATGTCAAAGTAAGTACTTTAGTCAATTTATATCACTGTTTCTATATCACTCTTTGTTGTACATTTTAATTGTCTCTGACTGTGAGGGGGGGGCACAACCCAGTGAGATTACTGGCACTCATGTACTCACCCAGTGTGTAATCCTCAACCTGGAGGGTTAGAGGCCTGAGTGAAGATGAGAAGGCTGAGCAGGACTCTGCTGTTTCTGCAGCTACTTCATCCTGCTGTCTGTGATTCTGCTTTTAAAATCTCACAGGGATAAAAACATTAATACATTCACAAATGTAGTCAGTCCTGCTGATTCACATTAAGTTATAAAATAACACATCTCAGTGTAAAAGGTCAATAACATGTATTCCCAACAAGGAAAAACTAACGAACTCTCCTGTCTTGTGTCAGTATCCGTCTGGAAAGATTCAATTCAACACAAGTCATTTATATAACACACTGTATTACTGATCGTTTAGTTACTAAGTTACATCGTGCACACCCGTGTCTACTTATCAGATAAAACCTGCCGTGGCTTTGTTTATCTGTCATCAGAGACAATAATGCTACTTTACTTTCAGTCACTAATACAGGAGACAGAGACGGTCATCTGTTGTTCTTTGTTGTTATTACCAATTAATATTACCAATGTAATTGCATGGAGAGATTATTAATAACGTTACGTTATGAATATGACACAAATTCAGAGATAAAACAACATTGTCTCTTACCGTTCATCCGGTTCCACAGCGGAGAAACAGCTGAAAGTCTTACTGAAGGCCAGCAGATGAATATCAGTTCTAACAAAGAAAAGTCTGTTTCATCTATCTATCTATCACATTTACAGCTATGTTTATTAATATGCATTTCATTGTTAAATAAACCAATAAAGTAATTAAAAGTTACTTCAATAAACATTTACACTGTACACCTACAAAACGTATTGAACTTCTGGTGAATGTAGAACTTCTACAAAAGTGATGAGAAACAGGATTTTAATATATATATCATTTCACAGAAAATGTTTACTGTAGTGGACATCCACAAATATAAGTTGTCATAAAAATGAGATTTGACCTCATTTCTACATTGCAGAGGGGTAAGACTTCTTAAACTTCTAATTAGTGGGAAAAATAAGGTTTAAAGGGGTTTAGGAGGTTTTGCACTATTTTAAAAATATTGTTTACATGTTAAACAAAAATATTATATATTTTGAAATACATTAACATATTTAACAGTGCTGCTTTATTAAAATTAACTTAATGTATGTCCCCTGTTTAATCTTAAAGAGCCTGAGGATCATGTTATTTTGTGTCATGGCCCCAAGAAAGCTTTTAACAACACTTTTTTTCTAATCAAAAGGTTTTATATGGATGTCAATGCCAGAATTTTTTAAGAAACTTTAGAAGGAAGTCGTAACCTGAATGTCAGTGACAGTCCTCCCTTTTACTGTCAGCAGAACACACAAAATAACTAACTGAAATACTGAAATACACAAACTGAACCAATTATTTTCTTCAGTGTAATGAGTTTACCACACTCCCACAGACAGCTGTCAGTGACTAATGTACGTATTAATTAGTACATTAACAATAATTCATAAACATTAATAGAAAGTGTGATACACACAAACAGTACTGGCTGCAGTGTTGTAGATTATTTATGTTAAAATCTTCCTCAGAATAACAGAAGAAATGTTCACAGCCACAGAGCAGCTCTGACAGGAAGTCTGGCTAAACTGCATCATGAGCCTCATCAGTGTGTTTGCTGCTGCCACATTAGCTTCCTTTTATTACAAAGTGATCACCAACAGATGGATGTTTTTACTTTGAGTCTGTGAACAAACATGTGAGCCAGCTGGAAAAGTGCTTTTGGTGGAGCTCGGGTGTATTTGACAGCATTTTAGGAGAGAAATGAGAGAGAAAAGCCGCTGAGCAGTGCTGTCCGCGGCGGTGAACAGGTGAGGTTTGTTTGCTCCACAAACAAAACGCAGAGAGCTTCAGAGCTCTACATGACTTCAATATGAAGAGACACAAGTCCGCTACCTGCTGCCTTCACTGTCAGCCTTCAGCTCTTCTCTCACACTCATTTTCCCCTCTTTTCTCACTGACAGAAAACACAAGTGGCAGACATTCACACCGCACAGAGGAGCCAGCAGCTGGACTGAGTCTCTACGGTTCTCATGGTGTGTTTAAGTGCAGCCTCCTGCCTCAGACTCTCCATCAGTCTACTCAGACTCACACTCTGTTTGTTTCGTGTCGGATCTTAATTTAGAGGGAATTATGGCAGAAGAGGCTCCAGCTCCCGCCGCCGCCCCGGCTAAAGCCGCCAAGAAGAAGGTTTCCAAACCGAAGAAGGCTGGCCCCAGCGTCAGTGAGCTCATCGTTAAGACTGTGACCGCATCCAAGGAGCGGAGCGGCGTGTCTGCAGCCGCCCTCAAGAAGGCTCTGGCTGCCGGAGGCTACGATGTGGACAAGAACAAGGCCCGCGTCAAGATCGCCATCAAGAGCCTGGTGGCCAAGGGGACTCTGGTCCAGATCAAGGGGACCGGGGCCTCCGGCTCCTTCAAGATGAGCAAGACGGCTGACACCAAGGCCAAGAAGCCCGCAAAGAAAGCCGCTCCTAAAGCCAAGAAGCCCGCCGCCAAGAAACCGGCAGCAGCTAAGAAGCCCAAGACAACAGCAGCCAAGAAGACAGCAGCCGCTAAGAAATCCCCGAAGAAGGTCAAGAAGCCCGCAGCGGCCAAGAAAGTAGCCAAGAGTCCCAAGAAAGCCGCCAAGAGCCCCAAGAAAGTGGCCAAAAAGGCCCCTGCAGCCAAGAAAGCCCCCGCAAAGAAGGTCGCCAAGCCCAAAGCCAAGAAGGCAGCACCCAAGAAGAAGTGATGTCATCAGTCTGAACATGTGAACCTGATCAAAGGCTCTTTTAAGAGCCACACATCTTATCTAAAGAGCAGGATCCCAATTATAACATGTTTCACCAGATAGTGTTGTCTCATAAACTGTGCCAACTGATAAAACAACTTTTTTGATATTTATATATCCCCTGAGTTTGTCTGCCATTATATATATATATATATATATATATATATATATATATACACACACACACACACAAGACAACCTGTGTGGATGGAGAATACAATATACATTTAAATATATCAGAACAATGACTGTACAACTACCCTCCTTTCTAAATCAATATAATTATATATATTATATTAACATTGTATCTTTTACCAGTGGTAAATAATTAGTTTCAAATGGTGAGTAATTATATAGGATACAGAAAAACTAGTCCATGCATTTGTTACTTCTAGACTGGATTATTGTAATTCCTTATTATTAGGCTGCCTTAACAAAAGTCTCTAAAGACTCTCGAGCTGGTCCAGAATACAGCTGCATGTGTACTGACAAAAACCAGGAAAAGAGATCATATTTCTCCCAATTTAGCTTCGCTACATTGGCTTCCTGTAAAATCCAGAGTAGAATTTAAAATACTTCACACTTACAAAGCCAGGCTCGCCTTGGACCGGTCCCTAGTTATCCTGCAATAGGCCTAGACTGCAGGGGGACTTCCCATGATGCACTGAGCTCCTCTCTTCTCCATTTGTATGCTTTCATGTAGGGGAGACCGTATATGGTTGTAACACTTTTTGCTTCAGCACCTGTAACTCACTGAATTTTTGAACTAGAGTTCTTAAACCTTTATACAAAGTACCCACATTTTTTTACTACAAATGGCACCAATTCAAATCTCTGCAAGAATATCACAGACCTCTTGAGTTGATGTCAAATACATGGTGTTCCTTTGTTACAACCTACCCCACTACCAGGGTAGGTTGTAACAATTAGACAAAAGAAGCAAAAACAGAGGCCACACCATGCAATATGCTTCAAAAAGAAGACTGACTGAACATAACTCAAATCCACTTTGTTTGACTCAGGAGTGTGTGCGTGTGTGTGTAAATTAGTCTACTAGAACAAACTTCTTTAACAGTATGTATGTTTAATGAACACTCTACTACAATGTACCTGTGTAAAGAACATGTAGGCCTAATACATCTGACTGACTTGCCCTTCTTTGTGACTTCATCAGATGCTTTTTAAAAAAAAAAAACTTTTGCAGGCACACCTCTGTCAGTCTTTCTTGTCCACAGCCTAGGCATTCTGTAAAATTATTAAAATCAAGAAAGTGTTCTTAGTTGTATGTAAGGGGATGGTTGTAACACCTTTTAAAGATGTGTTACAACCCACCCCACCCCTGTCAGCCATTGTTTAGCTAGCTGTATTAGCATAGTGGTTTGAAATTAGCAGGGGGAAAATGCATCACATTTTGCCTGAGAAACTACAATTTAATCTAATGTAAGTCATGTGGTTTTATGTACAATAGTATAAGTACTAAACAAAATATAGTCTTGGTCAAAAAATTTACTTCCTTACCTCAAAATCCGTTTTTTGTCTCTTTTTGTTTCCAGCCTTGACGACCACCATGTGGGATTGGGTAAACACTGAAATGATCATATGACTCCTATCTTATCTCTGATTGGTGAAATTGTTGCTGTTACAACTCTCCCCATGTTACAACCATACCCGGTCTCCCCTACCATTAATGCATGTTACTAACTAGACTTCTTCCCCAGAGTTTTTGTACTTTCTCGTCTCACAGAAAGGTCCAGTGCCTGAATGGGGGTCATGGCCGTGGTCCTGTGGATGTCCTGCTTCTGCTATTAATACAAGTCATATCTCTACTACTATTATTATTATTATATTATTATATAAACCCAACCGGTCAAGGCAGATGGCACCCACCTAGAGCCCGGTTCTGCTTGAGGTTTCTTCTTGTTAAAGGGGAGTTTTTTTCCCCAGTCTGACCTGCACTTATTGTAGTAATTATCTTCTTTTAATACTGATGGCTGATATGACAGCCTTCATTAGGATTTGAAAGCAGTTATGCTGTAAATATATTTATATACAACCATCAATTGCCTACAACAATACAACACAATTAGTGTTTTAACAGAATATTAAAGACATGAGAATGTGAGCTCTTTATGAGGAGTGTGTGGCTCTTAAAAGAGCCTTTGGTTGTTTTCCAGTAGTCAGACAGGCTGCAGGTTTACTTCTTGGCGGGCTTCTCGGTCTTCTTGGGCAGCAGCACAGCCTGGATGTTGGGCAGCACGCCGCCCTGAGCGATGGTCACTCCGCCCAGCAGCTTGTTGAGCTCCTCGTCGTTGCGGACAGCCAGCTGCAGGTGACGGGGGATGATCCTGGTCTTCTTGTTGTCGCGGGCAGCGTTTCCAGCCAGCTCCAGGATCTCAGCGGTCAGGTACTCCAGCACAGCCGCCAGGTAGACGGGAGCTCCGGCACCGACACGCTCCGCATAGTTCCCCTTCCTCAGCAGCCTGTGGACACGGCCAACTGGGAACTGGAGCCCAGCCCGGGAGGAGCGGGTCTTAGCCTTAGCGCGGGCTTTTCCGCCAGTTTTTCCTCTACCACTCATTTTTAGGTTCTTCTCGAGTCTGTTCTCAAAGAAAATGTGATCCGTCCGGAGAAAACCTCCTTTATATGTCCGCAAACGCGGGACGGTTCATGGTCTACCAACCAGAAAAGAGGCTCCAGCAGAGCCGCAGAGGGCGGCCCGCTCTGAAGCTTTTTCTCCAATAAGCAGCGGAGGTTCAGGCGGTGGGTCGCTCCCCTAGGCGGTGCTGAGCTCCAGGGGGAGCCGCTCCACCAATCAGGACCCGGAGGGTCACCGTTACGCAGCCGGTCCAACAGTTTAAGAGCAGCGTGTCTCCTCTTCTCGCTACTATTTTCTTCTGTTTAGAGAAACAAGAAGCAATGGCAAGAACTAAGCAGACAGCACGTAAGTCTACCGGAGGCAAAGCCCCCAGGAAGCAGCTGGCTACCAAAGCTGCCCGTAAAAGCGCCCCGGCCACCGGCGGCGTGAAGAAGCCTCACCGTTACAGGCCCGGTACCGTGGCTCTCAGAGAGATCCGCCGCTACCAGAAATCCACCGAGCTGCTGATCCGTAAGCTGCCCTTCCAGCGCCTGGTGAGGGAGATCGCTCAGGACTTTAAGACCGACCTGCGCTTCCAGAGCTCGGCTGTCATGGCTCTGCAGGAGGCCAGCGAGGCTTACCTGGTCGGCCTGTTCGAGGACACCAACCTGTGCGCCATCCACGCCAAGAGGGTCACCATCATGCCCAAAGACATCCAGCTGGCCCGCCGCATCCGCGGAGAGAGAGCTTAGACTGTCTGCTCCACAAACCACAACGGCTCTTTTAAGAGCCACCAACTCTCTGACAGAGCAATATGTCCTGTTATCGTTACTTGGTGGTGATATATCTAATCATCCCCCACATTATATTACAGTGAGATTATCTTAATACATAATCAGAGCTATAAGACTGTTCAGAAATGTAATGGTCTGGTCTGTCATCCAGTCTAGTAGTCAATTATTTGTGTTCCTGAGCAAACTTGCAGGCTGTTGGAGGAAGCTAAATAACAGTCTGTGACCAAATCTACAAAATCATCAAATCTTTTCTTTTATTATGAAAATTTTATTCAAACAAAATGGAGGAAACTGCTTGGACTGGTAACATATGAATACAAAATATAATTATACAGCTTATACAGTATAAAACATCTCAAAGTGCTCCTCAGTTTACAGATGTATGTATTTTTTAATAGAAAATCACAATACACATTTGATCTTTTCTTTCTTTTGCACCGCTTCAAACATTTCTCAGATCACTAACATCCACAGGAAGGATCAGAGTGTTTGACTTCCCAGACTGCTCCTCTTGCTGTCTCCTTATTATGAGAACTCAGTTTCATTTTCTAGATGCATTTTATAGCTGACAGAAGCTGCTGTCTGGTCAAAACACTTTCACCTGAGATACAAACACCTGCTTTGTATCTGACTGAAAGCTCAGTCTGAACCACACACATCACTGTATTATGATTTTATTGTATATTCTAAGATGTGTATTAAACATGAATTGACATAAGGGAACATTTGCTACATAAATGCCCCAGATTCATTCTGCAGAGCATGAAAACAGTAACTACAATAAAACCACATAGCAGATTCATGTTATTGAAGTTTACAAATACAGCAACATTTAATGACACAATCAGAGGCACTTCAGGATAACTGTTAATACTTCATGTTGTAACCTCCCAACAACTTTTATAGTAGTAAATATAATGGTTATGTAGAAATAAAGCTCTCAGGTGAAGGTGTGGGTGGTCCTGAAAAGGACCTTTGAGTTGTTGGTACTAGCAGTAGGTTTACTTGGAGCTGGTGTACTTGGTGACGGCCTTGGTGCCCTCAGACACGGCGTGTTTGGCCAGCTCACCGGGCAGCAGCAGGCGGACGGCGGTCTGGATCTCCCTGGAGGTGATGGTGGAGCGCTTGTTGTAATGAGCCAGGCGGGAAGCTTCACCGGCGATACGCTCGAAGATGTCCCCCACAAAGGAGTTCATGATGCCCATGGCCTTGGAGGAGATACCGGTGTCGGGGTGGACCTGTTTCAGCACCTTGTACACGTAGATGGCGTAGCTCTCCTTCCTGGTCTTCCTCTTCTTCTTGCCGGTCTTGGTGGCTTTGGACACGGCCTTCTTAGAGCCTTTCTTCGGTGCTTTCACTGGGTCAGGCATGGTTAGCTTGCTCGAGTACCTCAAAGGAATAGTTGTGAACTGCGCCAAACGGCCTCTTTATAGCCATCTAATGCAAAGTACACTGCGCCGTTGCTCTCACAGGATTGGTTGACTTCTTGTTAGTGCGACTGGGCATGTGCGACACAACACACCGCCCCAACCTTTGAGAAACGATCTGACCGCCAGATGAGGAGAGCCTCATCTGAAGAGTGTCCACTGTTTATAACATAATATGCTGTACAAAAATCCATAACTAGAGAAATAAACATATTGTATTTAGATTTAGCTTTCCACAAGCTGATGTTTTATTGATCTTTGCTTTTATTGTTTTATTACAGAAAGTGTATGAAACCCATGACCAAAATAGTCATATTCAGTCAGTGTGTTACTTATGGATGGAATTATAGTGAAAATAAAATGTTCTCCTTTTTGCTGGGGACCCCCTGGAAGCCCCTCAAGGACCCCTGGGGGTCCCCGTACCCCGCTTTGTGAACCACTCTTTCCTCGCTCCTCGCTGGAACTGGAAGTCATTCTGGTCCGTCATCATGAACGCCCAAAGCTCTTCCTCCTGCTCTGAGGAGCGAGGATACATGAGAGCAGCCTTCACTGAAGTCTTTTACTGACCAATAAGCCCCCTTAGTAGACCCTATTGTATATATTAATATTATTATAATAAACGGCAATCGAAGTTGTTATTGATCTGATTATTGAAATCAAATTCAGACAGGCTTAATACAATGTTGTGGGGGCTCAGTGTATGAATGGTTCATTTGGGTAATTCTCTTTCCCTGAACCAGAACCAACCCAAAGAGTTTGTGTTTCACATTTTCTAAGTAATCAGGTCTGTATTTATAAATATTAATAAACTGTTGAATGGATTTTGGTCTGGATACCCCGCAGCTCTTTGCAGAAGGTAAGTGGTTGAACATCGGCGGTTTCTTCCTCAATTATTAGATAAAGCAAATATTAAGGAATAACCAGTGGTTCCTAGTTTTTGTGCAAAAAGGCAAAGATTATTAAAATTGTCAAAAAATAAATACAAATGTGTGTAACAGAGCTTTGTAACCCCATTAATCAGCTCACAAAACCTCAGATTTATTTTGAGAGAAAGGAGTGTTTACAAAACCCTAAAATTAAAATTATTAGTTTATAACTATGTACAAATCATTAGTAAATGATTTACTATAATTAAGCCCTTAATTATTGCCTAAACTGTGCCTCATCTTATGAGCTGGAGCTTGAACACAAGTTGCAGAAAGTGTTGTTCAAATCTTTTCACAAGTTTCACAACATCTGACAGTCGACCAACAACATTCAGTAACATCTGTGTGAGATAATGCTGCAGACTGTAGACGAGCAGTTCTTAGAGGATATTTTCAGTCAGCAGCAAAGTGCAGCAAATCAAGCCTGGAGTTGTTTTATTTCCTACACTACAAAGATGATGTGCTAGCATCCAACTTGGATTGTAAACTGGATTCTGGAGCAGATTTACTCTGCAGTGACAGGAAGTGTGCACTGTGTCATTTTGTCCAGGTGGTCGGTCTCATACTAAAGAGAGCAGAAACATCTTGTACAGTTGAAAAGACATCAGAGTGTAGCTCAGCCAGACAGTCCTTAGTCAATGTACATTTCCATGCAGAACACACTGCTGTCTTCTGATGCTGTTTGGGATCCGTTTATCATCTCTGACTCTTCTCCAACTGTATTTTCCTTTTTGGTGAAATATTCAGAGATTAATGACATGATTTAATTAGTTACATAAACTGAGCTTTGTCATATAATAAAGTACATTTATTACAGTGTCAAAAGGAAACAACAAACATACCTCTGTGGAAATGCCTGCATAATAAAAACAATGAAAAAAGTCAGTAATGTCCTGACCAGTCAGAAAGTATTATCATCCATCAAAACTGTAATGTTTGTATTGTTTAAATATAAACAAACAACAACAAATCTTACCGCATTTCTTCTTTTTGAAGTAAACTAATAGAGGTATGACAATTAATAAAAAAAGCACTATAATCACGCAGATCACAATTATTGTCACATCAAATCTTTTTTCTCCACATTCAGCATCAGCTGAAGCAGTTCCTCGTTTTATCAGCTGATGGTTTAGTGATTCACATCTGGAACGACAGAGGGACATTTTTACAGGAACATTTATAGATACCACTAATTCATCGCTGTTGTAAGAAAGCAGCTGTGTCCATGGCTGATGTCAAGCTTCACTTACTGTGTGTGTGGTTGACAAGATGTAAATGTCCCATCTGAAAATGTTCCTCCACTGCAGTCAGTGCACTCAGTGTCTGTGAGAGCTGTTCCTGCACAGATACAAATGATACACATTGAAACTAGTTCAGTATACATATTATGTGTAGTCATCAGTGTTATATGGCATCATTACTGTCATCAGATCTGATTTACTTTCAGTGAAGCCGACACTTGAAAATCACACATCCAAAAATTGTCTTTTGTTTAATAACAATTGTTCACAAGTTTTTATATTTCACCATCTTGACATTCTTGAGCAATGATGAAATCAGATTCATAACCAAACTACTGTTTGAGAAAACACTAAAATTATCCAAATGTCATCAGCTTCATGCAAATACTTAAAATACTAAAATATTTATGTTAATATGTTCATGTCAGTAAACTACTAGATTATCAAGAAACTGTATAAGTTTCATTTTAACACATTAAAAAATGTTTGCCTTTTGACCAGTGTAACATCCATTTTGTCTGGATGAAGGTAGTTATGACATGAAAACGAGGAAAGTGAAAGTGATTAATGATGAGAAAACTATGTTTTTGTGCCCAAATGAAACAAATATATCCTGACAGAAAGAGCAAGATTTCCTGCTTTTATCTGCTGCCACATACAGCAAACTTTCTCTGTGACTGTTGCCATAGGAACAGCCACCTTCCTAACTAGATAAAGAACGGATCAGAACGGCTGCTGTCTGTGACTCACCTACATTTCACTCACCAGACAAAGTCCAAAACAGAAAGTCCAAGTAAATCAACTACAATAGTTTTACTCAGTGCAAAAGTTCCACACTTGACAGCAACAAGTTGACTGGTCTGTGTTCACCTGTGACTTTTTCTACAGAATTATTAAGGTGCTTTTTTCCTGCTATCTAGTGGACAGAAATCAATGCGTGCAGCTTTAATAAGCAAGTTGTTTGTCAGGTCATGGTGTTCCCATTTAAAACTTCTAAAAAAGTCAGCAGGAGAAAACCAACCTTTGTGTCTGATGTATTGTCCTGGTTGACAGCTTGTGTGTTTCTCTGCTTTCACACAGCCGTCCTCTGTGGAGTCTATACAGTAGAATCCCTCCAGTGGTTCACAAACTGTATTTGATGTGGATTTACATGAAGTCTTTATCTTCAGACCAGAACCTGTCAACACATACAGAGGTTACATAGGAGATACAAAACTTCTCTTCTGTTAAAGAAGACAGCAACAGCTTGCTAATCTTTTTTATGACTTAAAGACAATCTTCAGTTTTTATGACATCTTTGGGAAATGCAAAACAATAATTTCTCCCATTCATGAATTTATGGGAAAATATCTGCATAAATGAGGGCTGGAGAATAAAAGCGCCCGTACATACCACCCCGTGGAAATTTGATTTGTGTGAGGAGAGGTCGCTTCTATTATTACTGCAAGATGAAGGGCAGGGTTAGCTTGTTCTGAAGGGATTCATTTTCACGTGCTGACGTGCTACGGTAAGCGTATTGTGTCACTTCCGGTTGTTGACTGTGTTTACCGATAATGTTTTGCTGCCCTCAGCTTAGCTACATTTTGCTTTATTCTTCATCACTGTGGATAAAATACCTCCAGTATATTTAAACGCTAGTTCTGCACAAGCCCCCAGTAGCCGGTGCGGGCCGACCTAGCATAGTTCTTAGCATAGCTCCTACTCCCCCGGTGGTTCCCGAGCAGCCGGGAAGCCAGGGCGGCTGGGTGACTGTCCGAAGGAAGCATAGTCCTAAGCAGAAGCCCGCGGTTCACCTCCAACCAGTTCACGTTTCCAACAGGTTCTCCCCACTCAGTGACACACCCGCTGAGAAACCAACTGGCCAAACCAACTCTGGTTATTGGCAGCTCCATAGTAAGAAACGTGAAGTTAGCGACACCAGCAACCATAGTCAAATGCATTCCTGGGGCCAGAGCGGGCGACATAGAATCTAATTTAAAACTGCTGGCTAAAGATAATCGTAAATATGGTAAGATTGTTATCCATGTCGGCGTTAATGACTGTCGATTACGCCAATCGGAGGTCACCAAAATTAATGTTGAGTCGGTATGTACATATGCAAAGACTATGTTGGACTCTGTAGTTTTCTCTGGGCCCCTGCCAAATCTGACCAGTGATGACATGTATAGCCGCATGTCATCATTCAACCGCTGGCTGTCGAGGTGGTGTCCAGAAAACGATGTGGGCTTCATAGACAATTGGCGGACTTTTTGGGGAAGACCTGGTCTGATTAGGAGAGACGGCATACATCCCACTTTGGATGGAGCAGCTCTCATATCTAGAAATATGGCTGAGTTTATTAGACCAAAACCATGACAATCCAGAGTTGAGACCAGGAAGCAGAGCTGCAGTCCTACACACTTCTCTGCGCTTCCATTAGAGCAGTTATCCACCCAATACTACATAGAAACGGTGTCTGTCCCCCGACCTCTCAAATCATTTAAATCAATGAACTCTGAAGTAAACAGAAGATGATTCTTTCATAAACATCTAATAGAAATTAACACCAATGTCACAGTGCAACAAAATTAAAAAAAAATTAAATGTGGACTCTCAAACATTAGATCTCTGTCTTCCAAAACTGTATTAGTAAACGACCTAATCTCGGATTATCATATTGATCTATTTTGTCTTACTGAAACCTGGCTGTGTCATGAAGAATATGTTAGCCTAAACGAATCCACTCCTCCAAGTCATATTAATACTCACATTCCTCGAGACACCGGCCGAGGAGGTGGAGTTGCAGCCATTTTTAACTCAAGCCTAATAATCAACCCTCGACCTAAACTTAATTATAACTCATTCGAAAGCCTCGTTCTTAGTCTTTCATACCCAACCTGGAAAACTTTACAGCCAATTCTATTTGTTATAGTGTACCGCCCTCCTGGCCCGTACTCTGAATTTTTATCTGAATTATCAGAGTTTTTATCAAACTTAGTCCTTAGTACAGATAAAGTAATTATAGTAGGTGACTTTAATATCCATGTGGACGTCGATATTGATAGTCTTAGCACTGCGTTTATCTCATTATTAGACTCAATTGGCTTCTCTCAGAGTGTAAATAAACCTACGCACTGTCTTAACCACACCCTCGACCTTGTTCTGACTTATGGCATTGAAATTGAACATCTAATAGTTTTTCCACAAAATCCTATTTTATCTGACCATTACTTAATAACTTTTGAATTCCTATTAATAGACTACACACCATTAGACAAAAACATCTTTACTAGATGTCTTTCTGATAGTGCTGTAGCTAAATTTAAAGAAGCGATCCCACTAGTACTAAATTCAGTGCCATGTCTCAATACTACAAAGGAGCCTTATGCTAACTTTAGTTCCTCTGAAACTGATAATCTTGTTGACAGTACCGCAAGCTCCCCGCGAACAACACTCAACTCTATCGCCCCTTTAAAAAGGAAGGTAATAAAATATAAGAAGCTAGCTCCATGGTATAACTCCCAAACCCGTAAATTAAAGCAAACATCATGAAACGTTGAAAGGATTTGGCGTTCCACCAAACTGGAAGAATCTTGTTTAGTCTGGCAAGATAGTCTTAAAACATATAGGAAGGCCCTCTGTAATGCCAGAGCTGCCTATTACTCATCATTAATAGAGGAGAATAAAAACAGCCCTCGGTTCCTTTTCAGCACTTTGGCCAGGCTGACAAAGAGTCATAACTCTATTGATCCATGTATTCCTATAGCTCTCAGTAGTAATGACTTTTTGAGCTTCTTTAATGACAAAATTCTAACTATTAGAGACAAAATTCACCTCCTGCCCTCAACAGGCACTGATTCACCCTCCAATTCAGGAACCTTAGAAACAGCTGCAAAACCCGATATATATTTAGACTGTTTCTCTCCAATCGACCTTTGTGAATTAATTTCAATGATTTTGTCCTCTAAACCATCATCCTGTCTCTTGGACCCCGTCCCAACTAGGCTGCTTAAGGAAGTCTTACCCTTAGTTAGCACTTCTTTACTAGATATGATCAATCTGTCTCTAGTAACAGGCTATGTACCACAGTCCTTTAAAGTAGCTGTAATTAAACCTCTTCTTAAGAAGCCTACACTGTATTCAGCCGTTTTAGCCAACTACAGACCTATATCTAACCTTCCCTTTCTCTCTAAGATCCTCGAGAAAGCAGTTGCCAAACAGTTATGTGACTTTCTACATAACAATAGTTTATTTGAGGATTTTCAGTCAGGTTTTAGAGCGCACCATAGCACAGAGACAGCATTGGTGAAAGTTACGAATGACCTCCTAACTGCATCGGACAAAGGACTTCTCTCTGTACTTGTCTTGTTAGATCTTAGTGCTGCATTCGACACCATTGACCATCACATCCTGTTACAGAGACTGGAACATTTAATTGGTATTAAAGGAACTGCATTAAGCTGGTTTAAATCCTATTTTTCAGATCAACTTCAGTTTGTACATGTTAACGATGAATCCTCCATCCACGCAAAAGTTAGACACGGAGTTCCACAAGGTTCTGTGCTTGAACCAATACTATTCACCTTATATATGATTCCTTTAGGTAATATTATTCGGAAACACTCCATAAATTTTCATTGCTACGCTGATGATACCCAATTATATTTATCAATGAAGCCAGATCAATTAAATCAGTTAACTAAACTTCAAGTGTGCCTTAAGGACATAAAGACCTGGATGACTGCCAATTTTCTGCTACTGAACTCAGACAAAACTGAAGTTATTGTGTTTGGCCCTCAACACCTTAGAAACACATTATCTAATGATATAGCTACTCTGGATGGCATTACCTTGGCCTCCAGCTCCACCGTAAGGAATCTGGGAGTTACCTTTGACCAGGATATGTCCTTCAGCTATCATATAAAACAAATTTCAAGGACTGCTTTTTTTCACCTACGTAATATAGCAAAAATCAGGCACATCCTGCCTCAAAAAGATGCAGAAAAACTAGTCCATGCATTTGTTACTTCTAGGTTGGATTATTGTAATTCTTTATTGTCAGGTTGAGAGTCTCTAAAGACTCTCCAGCTGGTCCAGAATGCAGCTGCATGTGTACTAACAAAAACTAGGAAAAGAGATCATATTTCTCCTATTTTAGCTTCGCTACATTGGCTTCCGGTAAAATCCAGAATAGAATTTAAAATACTTCTCCTTACTTATAAAGCTCTTAATGGTCAGGCGCCACTATATCTTTTTTTTTTACAAAAGCTTTATTGAATGACACATTTAAAAACTTACAACAAAGAAACAGTGACATAAATTGACAATAAAGTGCAAACAGTGCAAAAGTGCTTTTTTTTTTTTTTTTAAATTAAATATCTGTAAAGTGCATAGAGTCCAGTAAACCAGTTTGTGCTGTTAGTTCATAAGTCCAGTGTGTTCCAGGGGAGGCGCTGCGATTTGTCCATTGTCCTTCTCCTTCGGAGGTCAGTAAGTATATGTTTGACTACAGTGTCACTGTAGATCACTGTCTGTTGTATTATCATTGCGCATCTGGTTTTCCATAATTTTGAACAGACTACACAAATGATTAGTTGTAAGAGTTCAGCTTGTTTAGATGGCAGATCATCATCAATAATACCATACATAACTGATTTATAACATAGATTAAAGTGAACACCGACATCTTTCAGTTTGGCCCAGACTTCCTGAGTTCTGTAACAGTCAATTAAAAGATGCTGTTGCGTCTCATCATCGTTGCAGGAAATCATTGGACATTTTTTGGTAGTAACATAACAACTCCAAGACACAACAGCTCTAACAGGAAGTCTTCCTACCGATATCAGCCACCGGACATCTCTAATGCTCTCTGACAGGTTCTTACATTTGAGGTTTTTTATCACTTCATTGCTCTCGTTAGTATCTAGATGTTTATAATTTATAAACCCCCCATATTTAAAATCATTTATTTTATTAAATATCATTTTACTGGGTAAACCACCCCAGTCTATTTGTAGATGTTGATATTGAGCAGTAAAATCACCATATAATAGCTTATAAAAAGGGCCTTGTCTTGCCCTGCCTCTTCTTTTTCTCCATTTTGTCATGTCATCTATCCAGAGAGCATTTCTGATGATGGCAGCTGATATGTTTTTGACAAAAGCAATTTTCAGTCTGTCCCCAAGTTCAACTGCACCCAGACCTCCATATTTTTTGCTTTTATACATTAACTCTCTCTTAGTTACTTCTCTGGTTGTTCCCCAGATTAGGTTGACACACTGTTTGTTTAGCTGGTTTATTATTTTGTTGGGTGGAGGGAATATATTTGCAAGAAAAAGGAGTTTGGATAAGATGAAGGTTTTGACAATATTTACTCTTGATTTGTAATTAGTGTTTTTGTTTTCCCATTTCTTTACCTCTTCTTTAATTTCACACAGTTTTTTCTCCCAGTTTTTTTCACTACAGCCACTGTTACAGACGGTTAGACCAAGTATTTTAATTTCTTGTTTGACTTGTATATTTACGACCCCAGCCTGGTGGACTCCCACCCTCTGCTTTTAATGTAGTGGCAGAGATGTAAAACACACACCCACACACACACACACACACACACACACAGTGTAAACCTTTTATTCCCTCTTTCTTCCTCAGGTTCTTCCTGAGAACCTCAGATAAGTTTTAACTCTTTCATATCTTTTTAGATAAGTTTTGCAAGTCCGTTAAACTCTTTGACTGATACCTTCTACATTTTGTTTGAAAAAATCTAACACAATAAGTGATGGTCAGTCTTTACAGACATCTCCCACCTCTTGTCTTCAGACTTTTACTTTCGCTACAAGTTCTACAAACACATTGAAATAAAAACCTCAGCCTGTACACAGGACACGTTCATTCATACTTAGTATGTGGAGACTAAATTTGTTTACATACATTTCTTTTTTGAATATAGATATTTTTAATTATTTCATTTGTTTTTAGTATGTAGATGTTTTTTTTTAATTTCATTTATTTTTAGTATGTACATAAGTCTACAGTATTTTAATTCTTTTATAGCTTCTACACATTCAGAGTCAGACATGCTCCAACTCACTTCTTTCACTCTGATGCTTCTTTTTCTACATTGTGGCGATCACCCAAATTATAACTGTTGATGGGTTATATTAACATGTAGAAATGAGTGGTTGAATAATGATTTAAAAGATTTGTAAAGTACGTGATTATATAATTTGTTTTATTAATGATCTAAAAAGCAGACATTCACATTTGGGATTATGGCATGTTATGTAATGTGATCGCCAAAATTATGTTTTTCACTCACCTCCACACCCCACCAGTCCAGTCAGCCAGTGATATGACTCTGTTTTGCCCCGTTACGTCCATATATTATCTGGAGAAGTTGATCCTCTGTTTATGGCCAACCACAGGCAACGTGTAGCTGGAACAGCATCTTCAGTCTTCATCCTTCTCATCGGGTATCTGACGTTTAAATTACGCCGGAGGCCGCAGCGCACTGAAGACTCTCACAGTAACCGTGAGTCGGCTGAAGCCGGGAGATCATTTACTTTCTTTTCTTTATATTTTTTTGACTGAGGTTTTTGGGGTTTTGTGGATTAAGTGAACTGAACTAAACTGAACTTCCTTGTTTTGAGTTTGTTTATGAGATACCAGAGAAACCTGAACTGGATTATTTTTGTTACTGAACGGAACTGAAATGAACTGATATTCCTTATAAACTGAAGTGAACCTGTGGACCTGGACTGAGTTTTAAAAGCTTTTGTTTCCTTACTACTTGTGCTCTAATATACCTTTTTGAAAACTTAACGGATGGTGTGGTTCAGATTATTTGAACTGTATGTTTTCTACCAGTGCTTCACAACCATTTATAAATTAATCTGTGTTCTCAAACAGTACATGGGGTATGTGGAAACTAACTGCATGTATCCTTTGTGGGTTTTATATGAGTCTTATTTAGATCAAAAACTTTCTCAAACCGCTACAACGTTTTGTCCATATTTTTTCTCTCTTGTGAACTCGTCATAATGACTAAAAGAAGGACAGATCTTTAAGAGTTTCTGTAGACAATGTTCCATTCAAGTCTTTTGTTGCTGTTGTGCACAGGTCAGCAATTAATGCCTTTAGAAGTGAAAAATATTATCTGATAATATTGCTGATTACCATCAAATTTATTTGTTTAAAATAATTCACTACAACAGATGGATCCAAACCATCCCAGCGAGGATGCCAGTATAATGACTGAAAATGATCAGAAATATTTTCCACTATTGATGAATTTCTAAAGTTTGATCATGTCAGTCAGACTTTGGTCACTAGAGGTCAGGAGGGCACAGTTTGGGAGTAGTGTGATGTTCATTTATGAATCTGACAGTCTGAACTCAAAGTCCAAGCCAAGCTTTCATATCCAGCTGTTTGTCGTAGAGAAGAGCACGAATGTCATCAGGATACTGAGGCTGAACTATGGGCAGAAATATGTCACTAAAAACTGAATTTGAATCATTTATATTTGAATTTGAAGTGCTCAACTTGAATAACGGCATTAAAAAAACACTTCATACCATGATGCACTTCATCACGTGATCCGCAGCAGGATCCAGCAGTCTGGCGACATTTTAAGGGAAACAAATGAACTTTGACTGTGAACGCTGGACGCATAAACCCTCAATATACACATCTTCATTCACAATTAAGTTGATTAAAAAAAAAAACCTTATCCGGCCGCCGCGTTTCTTACCAAACGTATTTGCTATTTCAGTTTGGTTATATAACTTAAGAAGTCGTCACACACAGAGACAAACCAGGAAGCAGCCAGTTCCGTGTTCACCCAGACTGTGTAAGCTTTATGAGTCCCAGTGGTGACGGTGGAACTGAAACTAGTCCTCTGCCTGGTGATTAGTGGTTCTTAGGCTTCAGTCAAAGGTGGAGGGAAAAGCCGACCGTCAAGGCGAGAGGAGGGGGACAGGGGAGACGCGATACCGTTTAAACACGGAGATAACAGCGAATATGTTCAGTCTCTCCTGTTGTACTCGGCTGTTCACATGAAAAGAATGAAAAAGGGGAATTAGAGAGACAGAAGTCTCTCACCTCCGCACAGCGAGCACTAACTTGAGCAGATTTAAGAAAAATTATAATAATTTCGAGCAAGATGCACAAAATACTCTCCAGAGGCAAGAAGACAAACCTGATGTCAGGCTCTAAAAATGAATACAGGAGCCATCATAGTACTAGAAAATGTTTTTAAAAAACTGTAATAATGTAATGACATTGTAATAAAAACAACAGTAGTCTACATGGAAGTAACAGTAATAACCATTATAATAGTCATAATGTAAGTTGCTGAGAAAAGACATGCTGTAAATATGTTTACACCCATTTATTAACCTGGGCTGTGGGACACCTTAAGGCTCAAGCTGGCAGATCAGTGTGACCTTTAAGGGCAGCAAGTGGTTAAAAAGCAGGTATATTATCATAGGCAAGACCACTTGCCTTCTACGTAGATTTTAATAGTCAGTAATCAAATCTGAGCTGTGTATTCATGGAAATACTGTAGATCGTTGCAATGCTGGTAGACTGAAACTCCTATAAAGCATTATTTATTTATTCCTTCAAAATGATCAATATTCTGATAGAATATTGATACAGGAAATAGTAGTAAACAATATTCACTCTGTATATATTAAAAGGAAGTTAATGAAGTAGTTATTAGTCAGTAATATGAAATAATTTTGTTATTATTTTGTCCACATAGCAGGCCACACAGAGCAGAGTATTAAAACAAAATATTTATTTATTAAAGCACCGCACTCCTGTAGTGTAGACCACAGCATGCAGGTAGAGGGGGAAAAAAGAAAAAAACAATGAATTAGTCAAGTATAAAATTGATGTAGAATTTCATGTTATGAGTCCTACTGTTAGTGTGAAGAAAAATATTATAGGATCTAAACTTCAGGGATGCACTGATGGACGTCCACACAGATCGACCAGACATGACCGACCACATTCAATACAGTGTTCTGTTCTGTGTTGAGCTACTTCTGAAGCTTCACTACTGCTGATACTCATTTCCTGCATGTGCTTAATCATAAATACACTTTAATGTGAAGGCAGTGGTAGGCCGTTATTGTGAAGCCTGAAGTGTACATGTGTGGTTAGCTTAAGTGCTGCTCAGTGCTGTTTGTCAGGTCCCTATGTGTACACAACTCCTACATCAAGTCATATGTAAACAAGTTTAACATGTAAAAATGTCTGCTTACAGGTGATAATACTTCCTGTAAAAATATAAGTGTGGTTGATGCATTATAACAGTTTCAAAAACTGTGTGCAAATATGCACAAGCTTTAAAATAATGTGTGTAATGTAATGTAATGTCTCCACTTTGTGACACTGATTGTATATTTGTGTTATTTGCTTTAAATCCCTGTGTGTGTGTGTGTGTGTGTGTGTGTGTGTGTGTGTGTGTGTGTGTGTGTGTGTGTGTGTGTGTGTGTGTGTGTGTGTGTGTGTGTGTGTGTGTGTGTGTGTGTGTGTGTGTGTGTGTGTGTGTGTGTGCGCCTGTGGATCTGTCTCCCTCTCTCTGATCAATACAGCTGTTATATTTGTGACAAAGACTGTCCTGATATTGGATCAGTACTCTGTATTGATTTATACTCTGGATTTAGGTATTGGAATCATATCAGAAGAATTTGGATCAGTGCATCCCTATTTAACTTTCTAACTAAATACTTACGAAAAATAAATTGACAGATTGAACCATATCAATTGTTTTTCACATGCCTGACATCCAAAATAAAGCACGATATTAGCATGAACAGTTATTGACCTTTAGTTGAGTCCGCTGGAGGGAAGGAGGACAAAAACGGGCCATTTTGTCATTATGTCATTTTCAGGGCAACAAACATGGGAGGATACCAGACATATTAGGTAGAGCTGCAAAACAAGAACTAACCTCTGCTCACAAGCCAGGCAACTGTTAGTGGGAAAAACAAAACAGGTAGTAATAAAAAGTAATGATTTCTTGATGCACTTCCACAGATGACATCATTTCTCTGGCTTCCTTCTTTGGCCTTTACTTGAGTTTCTGAGCAACTGTTGGATAAGAAAAGTGAAAGACTGCTTTATTTCTTTGTTATTGGATTAATGGAAACTCATTTTAAGTGTCATCTAAAGAAGAAAGTGCAAAGTAATGTCACACTGATACAATAATAAATCAATACAAATGTATCAATAAAATAAACCATGCTTACAACAAAGTACAGGGTCAATTTTTTAGAATTAAGTTGCAATATTTTGAGAAAAAGTTGTAATGTTATGAAAATAGTTGTCATTTTTTAAGAATAAATTTGTAATAGTTGTAAAAAAGTTGTAATTTTACAATGAAAAGTCATATTACAAAAACAATTGACAGACAGACAGACAGATATTTTGTACATGGACAGTCTTCATCCTTTGATGGGATAACACTACATACTGTACATATAGTGCCTATTTTACTGGGTAATCCAGCGATGGCCATGAAATCAACTTTTAAGGTCTACTGAAGCAGTTACCTGTATTTTGTCATTTTGGGTCACCTGAATGACTGACTGGCACTTAGATAACCAAATGAAACAGTATGACACTGGGGGATGTCTGGGCGCTGCTTATGTGGTGACTGGCTGGTTTTTGGTGTTTGTTAATTTTATGGCGTTATATTACTGTTTTTAAGTCACTGTCTGTTGTTTTAACGTGACCAACACACATTGCTGTTATGGACCTCTTCATTATTTTTATCACTGTTTCAGCTCCATGAACCATGGATGCATACAAACTGTTTTGGTTTTTATGCTGCTTGTCACTCGAACTACATTTCACCTTTAGCTGGGAAACTAAGATTCTACTCAGTGGTGACCGACAGCCCGGATACTCGAGGGAATTCCTATTAAACCTGCGGGATCAGTAAACTGACTGATAAATGGAACATGGCGGAGTTACTCTCCCAAACTCCAAACAACAAGCAAGGTGACACACATTAGAGGAGACGAATCAGGAAACGGGGTAGGAAAGCCGGCCTCAGACACTAAACTCAAACAGGAAAATAAACACAGACCGCTACCTTCTGTCATCCTCAGCAATGTTCGCTCCCTGGGAAATAAGATGGATGAACTTCAAGCAAATGTTAACTACCTGCATGAATATAGAAATGCTTCCATCCTGACGTTCAGAGAAACATGGCTTGACAGTCACATCAATGATCATGAAGTCTTCATTGACAGTTTTGGCACTCTGTTAAGTCTCCCCATCCCCAACAAGAGCAGCCCCAAGGTCCTGAATGACCTCAGACCTATAGCCCTAACCTCCCTTGTCATGAAGGCCTTTGAGAGGATGGTGAAAAGCCACATCACCAACGCCACAGATGGACCCTTTTCAGTTTGTGTATTGTGTGTGTAAGAGAGGGGTCGACAATGCCAAACTTTTTATACTGGACACTGTCCATAAACACTTAGAGGGCCCAAACACATCAGCCTGGCTCCTGATCCCCTCCACTTAAGACTCGTATATTATTTCTATCTCTGCCATATGGTCACTGTTTGTCTATCATGTATTATCCTATATGTCCTGTTTGTATGTCCTTTTACTGTACCTGCCTCATAAATGACCCCTCAGGGATAAATAAAGTTTTATGAACTGAATTTAATTTAATTGGCAATGCCTTGAAAATTTCCATTCATGACAGGGATTTTTTCCATTGCTGCAAAAAACCCAGTGCACACTTATAATGATCAGAGTGTGCTATATAGCAGGGAAAAAATCTTTTGCTTTACTTTTTGTGCTTTTAGAGAATAAATTAATAAATAATTAATGAAAAATGAAATAGAAAAGTGTCTTACATTGTCCAAGCTGTACAGTTCACACCATCCAGTGAAAAATAGCCCAGCTGACAGTCGTCACACACTGTATCAGTTCTGCTGGTTCCTTAAAGAAAGAGACATCTGAGATTACTGTCACTGATCATTCACTGTCAGAACAGGCTGACTTTGACTTTTCTTACCTGGTTATTTTATACTCTGACATCATCACCCATTTCATTTTCACACCATTTCTCAGGAACTATTTATAATGAATAAGTGTAAAAGCCAAGATAGTATCTTAGGTTTTTACATGGACCTTGTTTGTACCTTTATTTGTTAAAATCATGTTTACTATCATGTTACTTTACATATACTGCACATAGTCACTAATCAACTACAATAGTTTTACTCAGTGCAAAAGTTCCACACTTGACAGCAACAAGTTGACTGGTCTGTGTTCACCTGTGACTCTTTCTACAGAATTATTAAGGTGCTTTTTTCCTGCTATCTAGTGGACAGAAATCAATGCGTGCAGCTTTAATAAGCAAGTTGTTTGTCAGGTCATGGTGTTCCCATTTAAAACTTCTAAAAAAGTCAGCAGGAGAAAACCAACCTTTGTGTCTGATGTATTGTCCTGGTTGACAGCTTGTGTGTTTCTCTGCTTTCACACAGCCGTCCTCTGTGGAGTCTATACAGTAGAATCCCTCCAGTGGTTCACAAACTGTATTTGATGTGAATTTACATGAAGTCTTTATCTTCAGACCAGAACCTGTCAACACATACAGAGGTTACATAGGAGATACAAAACTTCTCTTCTGTTAAATCTACTAGACAGCAACAGCTTGCTAATCTTTTTTATATACATACCACCTCGTGGAAATTAGATTTGTGTGAGGAGAGGTCGCTTCTATTATTACTGCAAGTCCCTCTGACAAAAAATAGCTTACAGCTGTTTAAAAACTGAGGAAAAAAACAGACTACAACAAAGTCTCTGATGATAATTTGCTCACAAAACCAAACAAAAAACTTCAGCATCAACGTCAGCATTTGGTGTGTGACAAACTTCTCATGTGACAACAGCCTGTTGTGGCAGTAAAACTGTCTTCACTGGCAGTATTTCATAACATTTCTCTATGTGGTCTTTGTTTCTACATGCAGTCTGTAACTTTAAGCAGAAATAATTACTATAATTATATTATAATATAATTAATAATTAATGATACATATTAATTACTTATAATGACATATATAATTATATATAATTATGAATGAATTAAGCAGTAATGCTTCAATAGTGGGCCATATGCTCCACACAAGAGAATAAAGTGATTATTTATCAATCTCAGAGCAAACTGAGAAAATGACACAGATACAGATACAATCCACTAATCATCACAACCAGACAGTTTTTTTCAGTTCTTACACAGCAGTGACAGTGGGACTTGCAGTGAAAAACCTTTTTACTGGCCTTAAATTGATGCGTAAATTTCTGCCAATAATATGAATATAAATCTACCTGCATCACAGTTTGTACAGGGAAAACATATGCGCCGACGAGTGTGCTCATTCATGTAGGTTCCCTCAGTGCAGGGCAGGCAGGATGTACTTCTGAACTCTGTGCAATCTGTTTTAACTCGATTTCCTGTGGAGAAGAAACAATTTATTATCATTATAATTATCAGAAAAAGCATCACTTTGTTTTACTGCTTATAAACGAGCAGTAAACTACACTGATGAGCCCAGAAGTGACACATTCTATAAGTATCTTTGCTGGCAAACATCCTCCTTTTATGTTTCAGTTAGATCTTACCAGCAGGACACATAGGACAGCATTCTTCTCCTATTTGGTACTCTGCTGGGTCACATGTGAGGGAATGTCCACTGAAGACTTTCATCATTAATATCTGTGAAGAGTAAAAAAAGTTTTTTTTAGTCTCAGTGAAGCCTGGTTGAAGTTAAGAATCAATAATCAACAGTAATCAACAATTCAAACCATAATTAATATAGTTGGCAATTCATCATCCATCTATCTGTCAGATTTTAAAAAAGCATCTGAAACATGACACAGAAACACAAATACACACTGATTTTTTTTGTAAGGGGCCACAAGCCAAAAGTTTAGGAATCACTGGTTTAATCTTTAACAATGTGTAGTAATTTATAAACTCATCATTATGTTATTTTATGTAAGATTATGTGAGATAAATGTAGTGGAGTAGAAAGTATAAAGTAGCATAAAATGAAAATACCCAAGTAAAGTACACAGTGTTTCTGCTGGTAACATTTGAAACTTGTATCAGATGCTTCCAAACAGTGAACCAAGCTTTGTTTCCTCAAATACTATATTAATTATATTATTATATTATACTATATTAATACTACTAACATGTAATGCAGCTGATTTTGAGCTGCTGGATGTATCGGAGCTGTTCAACAACACATACCCCTCCCCCCTCCTTTTGTAATAAACTGTTTTACCAACAAAGATGCAGCTGGTTTTCTTCTCAAAATCATTTTGTGGAGGAAGTTGACAGTTTTCATGAGCTGAAAACACCGTCTCACTGAGATTTGGGATGAAGAGAGATGTCATCCTAATCTGAGGGACACAATCTGTAAACAAAAAGAAAACATATAAATACTGCAGTAAACACTAAGTAACCTGGTAACTGTGGGTAAGAGATTAAGAGTAACCGAGTTAACAAGTAGATTTCTACTGGAAAACCTCTGATTTCTAGCCAGGTTTAAACTATCTGCACATGAAAAGCTGCAGGATTGTTTTAAAGCAGGTTGAGCCTTTTTTCTCCTTTCCTTTGCTGAGATTACACTGAAGATTAAACTTTGGTCTTGCACACGGCTCATATTTCAGCTCACTGCCATGGTCAAAGGTCACATTATTTAAACTTCAATCCTGTCTGTTTCCTGTCAAAGCTCATTTAATCATATCACTGAGTCTTTACAGACAAATGTAATGTAGAAAAATGTTGGTAACTTATGTCTTGTTTCTTGTTATTGAGCTGAGCTCACTGAACATTTGTATTAAGGTGACTGTATACTCACTAACTTACTTACAGCACCGCTCAGACTCAGAGAACAGAAAGTTTTTAGCTAGCGTGGCCATTATATGAGGAGGAGGAGGGGAGGAGGAAGAGTCTAAAACTGAAACTAACAAGTTTACATGGCTGAACAGGCTATAGATCATTTTAACAGTGTTACAGTTACAATGTTCTCTTATGAAACGTTATTAACAAAACCAATATAGGCAACAAGCAACAAGCAGACGTCACAGCTTTAACAAAAGATAAATGATATTATGTTCAGGATCAGAGCCACACCTGTAATCTACCTCAGCAAGGATTCACCTCTTATGTCGGTATAACGATTCTTGATTAATTATATTGCTGCATTATGTGCTGCTGGCACTAAGCACAGACTGCTGGTGTCCAAACACTTTGCTAATCTATTTTACGGAACATGTTAGTAAAGTTAACGTTACGTATTAATTAGCTACGTAACCGATAAACAAGACCAATCACGTTTTCAGCGGCACCAACAGTGACACAATACTTAAATGTAGTTTGAAACAACAACAACATATTTTATCTTACTTACCCTGGTTGATGTACAAAGCTGATTAAGTTCCCAGTTTTGTTTTCTTCTTCTCCTTTTGTTCCCAGTCTCAAAGGCTCAAAAGGGTGAGAAATGAATACGTCCATTGTACTTACATGCACCACTTAGTAAAGTGATAAAAACCCTTAAACAGCACAATAAATTCAGATTTTCTGTGTAATATTAAAAGTGCAGCGAGAGCTGCTCTCACAAAAGAACAGGCCACCGAATAAAGTGAAACCAACACGCCCAATAGATGTAAACTGATATGTCTGCCATCTACTGCTACAACTACTTATACTCCCTCGTCTCTTAGAAGGGCTGCATTAAACTTCCAAAAATCTTTTTTATATTTAGTTCTACCTTTTGGATTCAATACTGTGACCTCTGTCTATCTGTGTAACTAACAGGCTGGTGCGAGCAGGAAGAGACGGAGGGAGCAGGAGAGCAGCTCCAGAGCCATCCGGTTCAACAGCAATACTGCATCAGTCTAAAGGGTGTAGCTGAACTAGTCTGACCTGGTTCCTCCTCTCCTCCTCTCTGTCTCTCTAAAAGGTTCAGGGAAGGAAGGCAGCAGGAGATCCAGCCCAGAGTCCTCCAGGAGCGTGTTTTATAGAAGCCATCTTCTTACTTTTATGTATATATTTCTCCCTGTGCAGTGCAATAAAGTATATTTAAAAAGTGCTCAGCACAAATGTGACTGCACTAAACTCCATTTACGCAATCAAATTCAGTGTTCAGAGAACTTCAGATACCCTGTATATACTGTAGCTGCAATAACTGGAATTGGAATGGTGAAGTTTATATCAAAAAAGAACAAAATAACTGACTTGACTTTTCCTATAGTCAAGTAAGTAAAGTTAACATTATACACACAAACTATAGTAACTTGTAAAATGACAGCTCTTAGAGGAGGTGGGTGGCTCTTAAAAGACCCTTTGGGTTTCGGTATTAGCGAGACAGGATCAGGTCTGTTGGTGACATTCAGCATGATGATGTCACAGCCCCGCCTCTCCCCTCCCCACCTTTACGACCCCAGCCTGGTGGACTCCCACCCTCTGCTTTTAATGTGGTGGCAGAGATGTAAAACACACACACACACACACACACACACACACACACACACACACACAGGAGATCATTTACTTTCTTTTCTTTATATTTTTTTGACTGAGGTTTTTGGGGTTTTGTGGATTAAGTGAACTGAACTAAACTGAACTTCCTTGTTTTGAGTTTGTTTATGAGATACCAGAGAAACCTGAACTGGATTATTTTTGTTACTGAACGGAACTGAAATGAACTGATATTCCTTATAAACTGAAGTGAACCTGTGGACCTGGACTGAGTTTTAAAAGCTTTTGTTTCCTTACTACTTGTGCTCTAATATACCCTTTTGAAAACTTAACGGATGGTGTGGTTCAGATTATTTGAACTGTATGTTTTCTACCAGTGCTTCACAACCATTTATAAATTAATCTGTGTTCTCAAACAGTACATGGGGTATGTGGAAACTAACTGCATGTATCCTTTGTGGGTTTTATATGAGTCTTATTTAGATCAAAAACTTTCTCAAACCGCTACAACGTTTTGTCCATATTTTTTCTCTCTTGTGAACTCGTCATAATGACTAAAAGAAGGAAAGATCTTTAAGAGTTTCTGTAGACAATGTTCCATTCAAGTCTTTTGTTGCTGTTGTGCACAGGTCAGCAATTAATGCCTTTAGAAGTGAAAAATATTATCTGATAATATTGCTGATTACCATCAAATTTATTTGTTTAAAATAATTCACTACAACAGATGGATCCAAACCATCCCAGCGAGGATGCCAGTATAATGACTGAAAATGATCAGAAATATTTTCCACTATTGATGAATTTCTAAAGTTTGATCATGTCAGTGTCAGACTTTGGTCACTAGAGGTCAGGAGGGCACAGTTTGGGAGTAGTGTGATGTTCATTTATGAATCTGACAGTCTGAACTCAAAGTCCAAGCCAAGCTTTCATATCCAGCTGTTTGTCGTAGAGAAGAGCACGAATGTCATCAGGATACTGAGGCTGAACTATGGGCAGAAATATGTCACTAAAAACTGAATTTGAATCATTTATATTTGAATTTGAAGTGCTCAACTTGAATAACGGCATTAAAAAAACACTTCATACCATGATGCACTTCATCACGTGATCCGCAGCAGGATCCAGCAGTCTGGCGACATTTTAAGGGAAACAAATGAACTTTGACTGTGAACGCTGGACGCATAAACCCTCAATATACACATCTTCATTCACAATTAAGTTGATTAAAAAAAAAACCTTATCCGGCCGCCGCGTTTCTTACCAAACGTATTTGCTATTTCAGTTTGGTTATATAACTTAAGAAGTCGTCACACACAGAGACAAACCAGGAAGCAGCCAGTTCCGTGTTCACCCAGACTGTGTAAACTTTATGAGTCCCAGTGGTGACGGTGGAACTGAAACTAGTCCTCTGCCTGGTGATTAGTGGTTCTTAGGCTTCAGTCAAAGGTGGAGGGAAAAGCCGACCGTCAAGGCGAGAGGAGGGGGACAGGGGAGACGCGATACCGTTTAAACACGGAGATAACAGCGAATATGTTCAGTCTCTCCTGTTGTACTCGGCTGTTCACATGAAAAGAATGAAAAAGGGGAATTAGAGAGACAGAAGTCTCTCACCTCCGCACAGCGAGCACTAACTTGAGCAGATATAAGAAAAATTATAATAATTTCGAGCAAGATGCACAAAATACTCTCCAGAGGCAAGAAGACAAACCTGATGTCAGGCTCTAAAAATGAATACAGGAGCCATCATAGTACTAGAAAATGTTTTTAAAAAACTGTAATAATGTAATGACATTGTAATAAAAACAACAGTAGTCTACATGGAAGTAACAGTAATAACCATTATAATAGTCATAATGTAAGTTGCTGAGAAAAGACATGCTGTAAATATGTTTACACCCATTTATTAACCTGGGCTGTGGGACACCTTAAGGCTCAAGCTGGCAGATCAGTGTGACCTTTAAGGGCAGCAAGTGGTTAAAAAGCAGGTATATTATCATAGGCAAGACCACTTGCCTTCTACGTAGATTTTAATAGTCAGTAATCAAATCTGAGCTGTGTATTCATGGAAATACTGTAGATCGTTGCAATGCTGGTAGACTGAAACTCCTATAAAGCATTATTTATTTATTCCTTCAAAATGATCAATATTCTGATAGAATATTGATACAGGAAATAGTAGTAAACAATATTCACTCTGTATATATTAAAAGGAAGTTAATGAAGTAGTTATTAGTCAGTAATATGAAATAATTTTGTTATTATTTTGTCCACATAGCAGGCCACACAGAGCAGAGTATTAAAACAAAATATTTATTTATTAAAGCACCGCACTCCTGTAGTGTAGACCACAGCATGCAGGTAGAGGGGGAAAAAAGAAAAAAACAATGAATTAGTCAGGTATAAAATTGATGTAGAATTTCATGTTATGAGTCCTACTGTTAGTGTGAAGAAAAATATTATAGGATCTAAACTTCAGGGATGCACTGATGGACGTCCACACAGATCGACCAGACATGACCGACCACATTCAATACAGTGTTCTGTTCTGTGTTGAGCTACTTCTGAAGCTTCACTACTGCTGATACTCATTTCCTGCATGTGCTTAATCATAAATACACTTTAATGTGAAGGCAGTGGTAGGCCGTTATTGTGAAGCCTGAAGTGTACATGTGTGGTTAGCTTAAGTGCTGCTCAGTGCTGTTTGTCAGGTCCCTATGTGTACACAACTCCTACATCAAGTCATATGTAAACAAGTTTAACATGTAAAAATGTCTGCTTACAGGTGATAATACTTCCTGTAAAAATATAAGTGTGGTTGATGCATTATAACAGTTTCAAAAACTGTGTGCAAATATGCACAAGCTTTAAAATAATGTGTGTAATGTAATGTAATGTCTCCACTTTGTGACACTGATTGTATATTTGTGTTATTTGCTTTAAATCCCTGTGTGTGTGTGTGTGTGTGTGTGTGTGTGTGTGTGTGTGTGTGTGTGTGTGTGTGTGTGTGTGTGTGTGTGTGTATGTGTGTGTGTGTGTGTGCGCCTGTGGATCTGTCTCCCTCTCTCTGATCAATACAGCTGTTATATTTGTGACAAAGACTGTCCTGATATTGGATCAGTACTCTGTATTGATTTATACTCTGGATTTAGGTATTGGAATCATATCAGAAGAATTTGGATCAGTGCATCCCTATTTAACTTTCTAACTAAATACTTACGAAAAATAAATTGACAGATTGAACCATATCAATTGTTTTTCACATGCCTGACATCCAAAATAAAGCACGATATTAGCATGAACAGTTATTGACCTTTAGTTGAGTCCGCTGGAGGGAAGGAGGACAAAAACGGGCCATTTTGTCATTATGTCATTTTCAGGGCAACAAACATGGGAGGATACCAGACATATTAGGTAGAGCTGCAAAACAAGAACTAACCTCTGCTCACAAGCCAGGCAACTGTTAGTGGGAAAAACAAAACAGGTAGTAATAAAAAGTAATGATTTCTTGATGCACTTCCACAGATGACATCATTTTTCTGGCTTCCTTCTTTGGCCTTTACTTGAGTTTCTGAGCAACTGTTGGATAAGAAAAGTGAAAGACTGCTTTATTTCTTTGTTATTGGATTAATGGAAACTCATTTTAAGTGTCATCTAAAGAAGAACGTGCAAAGTAATGTCACACTGATACAATAATAAATCAATACAAATGTATCAATAAAATAAACCATGCTTACAACAAAGTACAGGGTCAATTTTTTAGAATTAAGTTGCAATATTTTGAGAAAAAGTTGTAATGTTATGAAAATAGTTGTCATTTTTTAAGAATAAATTTGTAATAGTTGTAAAAAAGTTGTAATTTTACAATGAAAAGTCATATTACAAAAACAATTGACAGACAGACAGACAGATATTTTGTACATGGACAGTCTTCATCCTTTGATGGGATAACACTACATACTGTACATATAGTGCCTATTTTACTGGGTAATCCAGCGATGGCCATGAAATCAACTTTTAAGGTCTACTGAAGCAGTTACCTGTATTTTGTCATTTTGGGTCACCTGAATGACTGACTGGCACTTAGATAACCAAATGAAACAGTATGACACTGGGGGATGTCTGGGCGCTGCTTATGTGGTGACTGGCTGGTTTTTGGTGTTAATTTTATGGCGTTATATTACTGTTTTTAAGTCACTGTCTGTTGTTTTAACGTGACCAACACACATTGCTGTTATGGACCTCTTCATTATTTTTATCACTGTTTCAGCTCCATGAACCATGGATGCATACAAACTGTTTTGGTTTTTATGCTGCTTGTCACTCGAACTACATTTCACCTTTAGCTGGGAAACTAAGATTCTACTCAGCGGTGACCGACAGCCCGGATACTCGAGGGAATTCCTATTAAACCTGCGGGATCAGTAAACTGACTGATAAATGGAACATGGCGGAGTTACTCTCCCAAACTCCAAACAACAAGCAAGGTGACACACATTAGAAGAGACGAATCAGGAAACGGGGTAGGAAAGCCGGCCTCAGACACTAAACTCAAACAGGAAAATAAACACAGACCGCTACCTTCTGTCATCCTCAGCAATGTTCGCTCCCTGGGAAATAAGATGGATGAACTTCAAGCAAATGTTAACTACCTGCATGAATATAGAAATGCTTCCATCCTGACGTTCAGAGAAACATGGCTTGACAGTCACATCAATGATCATGAAGTCTTCATTGACAGTTTTGGCACTCTGTTAAGTCTCCCCATCCCCAACAAGAGCAGCCCCAAGGTCCTGAATGACCTCAGACCTATAGCCCTAACCTCCCTTGTCATGAAGGCCTTTGAGAGGATGGTGAAAAGCCACATCACCAACGCCACAGATGGACCCTTTTCAGTTTGTGTATTGTGTGTGTAAGAGAGGGGTCGACAATGCCAAACTTTTTATACTGGACACTGTCCATAAACACTTAGAGGGCCCAAACACATCAGCCTGGCTCCTGATCCCCTCCACTTAAGACTCGTATATTATTTCTATCTCTGCCATATGGTCACTGTTTGTCTATCATGTATTATCTTATATGTCCTGTTTGTATGTCCTTTTACTGTACCTGCCTCATAAATGACCCCTCAGGGATAAATAAAGTTTTATGAACTGAATTTAATTTAATTGGCAATGCCTTGAAAATTTCCATTCATGACAGGGATTTTTTCCATTGCTGCAAAAAACCCAGTGCACACTTATAATGATCAGAGTGTGCTATATAGCAGGGAAAAAATCTTTTGCTTTACTTTTTGTGCTTTTAGAGAATAAATTAATAAATAATTAATGAAAAATGAAATAGAAAAGTGTCTTACATTGTCCAAGCTGTACAGTTCACACCATCCAGTGAAAAATAGCCCAGCTGACAGTCGTCACACACTGTATCAGTTCTGCTGGTTCCTTAAAGAAAGAGACATCTGAGATTACTGTCACTGATCATTCACTGTCAGAACAGGCTGACTTTGACTTTTCTTACCTGGTTATTTTATACTCTGACATCATCACCCATTTCATTTTCACACCATTTCTCAGGAACTATTTATAATGAATAAGTGTAAAAGCCAAGATAGTATCTTAGGTTTTTACATGGACCTTGTTTGTACCTTTATTTGTTAAAATCATGTTTACTATCATGTTACTTTACATATACTGCACATAGTCACTAATCAACTACAATAGTTTTACTCAGTGCAAAAGTTCCACACTTGACAGCAACAAGTTGACTGGTCTGTGTTCAGCTGTGACTTTTTCTACAGAATTATTAAGGTGCTTTTTTCCTGCTATCTAGTGGACAGAAATCAATGTGTGCAGCTTTAATAAGCAAGTTGTTTGTCAGGTCATGGTGTTCCCATTTAAAACTTCTAAAAAAGTCAGCAGGAGAAAACCAACCTTTGTGTCTGATGTATTGTCCTGGTTGACAGCTTGTGTGTTTCTCTGCTTTCACACAGCCGTCCTCTATGGAGTCTATACAGTAGAATCCCTCCAGTGGTTCACAAACTGTATTTGATGTGAATTTACATGAAGTCTTTATCTTCAGACCAGAACCTGTCAACACATACAGAGGTTACATAGGAGATACAAAACTTCTCTTCTGTTAAATCTACTAGACAGCAACAGCTTGCTAATCTTTTTTATATACATACCACCTCGTGGAAATTAGATTTGTGTGAGGAGAGGTCGCTTCTATTATTACTGCAAGTCCCTCTGACAAAAAATAGCTTACAGCTGTTTAAAAACTGAGGAAAAAAACAGACTACAACAAAGTCTCTGATGATAATTTGCTCACAAAACCAAACAAAAAACTTCAGCATCAACGTCAGCATTTGGTGTGTGACAAACTTCTCATGTGACAACAGCCTGTTGTGGCAGTAAAACTGTCTTCACTGGCAGTATTTCATAACATTTCTCTATGTGGTCTTTGTTTCTAAATGCAGTCTGTAACTTTAAGCAGAAATAATTACTATAATTATATTATAATATAATTAATAATTAATGATAACAATAATTAATTACTTATAATGACATACATAATTATATATAATTTTTAATGAATTAAGCAGTAATGCTTCAATAGTGGGCCGTATGCTCCACACAAGAGAATGAAGTGATTATTTATCAATCTCAGAGCAAACTGAGAAAATGACTGCACAGATACAATCCCCTAATCATCACAACCAGACAGTTTTTTTCAGTTCTTACACAGCAGTGACAGTGGGACTTGCAGTGAAAAACCTTTTTACTGGCCTTAAATCAATGCTTAAATTTCTGATAATAATATGAATATAAATCTACCTGCATCACAGTTTGTACAGGGAAAACAATTTTTAAGTCCAGTGTGCTCATTCATGTAGGTTCCCTCAATGCAGGGCAGGCAGGATGTACTTCTGAACTCTGTGCAATCTGTTTTAACTCGATTTCCTGTGGAGAAGAAACAATTTATTATCATCATAATTATCATATTATTCACATTATATTTTAAATAATTGCTTTTCTCTCTCTCTGATCCCTCTCGTGCACCAGGTGACAAATATCGTGCAGCATTGTATCTTTCTGTAAATGTCCTGTCATGTCTGAATTAAGACGCATTTAGTTATGTAAAAGTCAGCTGTAGGAAAAAGCATCACTTTGATTTACTGCTTATAAACAAGCAGTAAACTACACTGATGAGCCCAGAAGTGACATATTCTGTAAGTATCTTTGCTGGCAAACATCCTCCTTTTATGTTTCAGTTAGATCTTACCAGCAGGACACATAGGACAGCATTCTTCTCCTATTTGGTACTCTGCTGGGTCACATGTGAGGGAATGTCCACTGAAGACTTTCATCATTAATATCTGTGAAGAGTAAAAAAGGTTTTTAGTCTCAGTGGTTGAAGTTAAGATATTGTTGAAAACTGGACTGAATAACTCCCTGCTTTAAGCAGAGAAAGACATAGTAAAATCTAACTCATAACAATGAGGTGGAAAAGAAGAAATGGAGGAATAAAACATGTGATGGTGACGACTGAAAGTGGAGGGAGGGTCCGTGGAGGAGGAAGTCAATGGAGGCAAGAAGAAGGAAGAGAGGACCTGAAGGGAGAAGATGACGGCCAGGTAGGACTGAAAAAAGAAGATAAAGATATGAAGACGATGATGATTTCAGAAGACGACTGAACAGTAAAATAACCAAAGAACACTTTTTTCTTTCCACTTTATGAGTAACTGATTTGTTAACTTTAACCAATCATTTGTATTATTGAGTTTTTACATTTTTATACTTACACTTCTGAGCAGTTTAATCAGCCAAAAAAGCCAATTTCACTTTTTGGATTTTTGGGGGTTATTTGTACAGTTTTATTCACTGTTGTTTACACTTTCAAAAAGTGAAAAAAGTCTTTGGTGTGAGACCAGTCACACACTGCTATATAACATAGTTACAATTACACATAATCATACATCTTCAGTAGCATTAAATACATTTCTAAAGTTACGTTAATAAAACGTTAATAAATGCTTTATAACACACTGTGAAATTGTTATAAGCTGATTATTACGTGCTGTGTTTTTGTGTCTCCCACTTCCCTGTGCGTTGTGTTTTTTTTCACGTAATTGCTGCAGGAATGCGGCTTATTGGATGATCTTCAGCTGGCCTATCACAACAGAGGAGACACCTTCAAATGGAGGACTATCAGACCTTCACTCTCTTCTTTTTGATTCTTGATTTTGCTGCACATGGTTTTTGCTGCCCTTGTCTCTTTTGCTGCTCTTTCAGAGACATGTTTGTTCAGGTATGTGTGGGAGGTTTTGGGACTAGGTAAGTTGGGGGTACCCTATACAATTCTGCACTCATGTAGATGATCATTGTCCCACTAGGTTTATTGGTTGTGCCACTGCTGTATTGTTTTGGAGACAGTCTTTTGTTAGACAAGCCAGTTAGGCATGTTTGTTTGCTTTCTTTCTTCAGAGGTAGCTCACACAGGCCTTCTTTTGTTATATTAATTTCATTTTATTTGGCACAATCACTTTTTTTTTTAACTGGTTGTCATGTTATTGTCTGCCAACTGGTTTCACCAAGTGGACGTAACACTGATATATAAATATCTTACAATTATTCTTCATTATAAATGGTTTTAAACCACAGCCTAAAAATGATTTGTACATGTGCATAATCACTTCTTAATGATTATCACACTATAAATGTATCCTATTATAAGGGAATTTCAAATATTCATATTTATCAACAATTCAAGCCATAATTAATATTTTACTATTGGATCCGATATGCTCTACTTTTCACTGAGTCTCTTCATATGAGCCTGGTGAAGCAGCAGTATGAGGTGAATGTCTGTGGTGAAGTGCAGACTGGTGAACTCCCTTAAACTGGGTGACTGGTGAACTCCCTTAAACTGGGTGTGACATTTACAACTGCGGTTTGTTGTTTATTAGTGATAAATGTTAGTTTGGTACCTTCACGGCACACCGGACATCACTGTCCGTCACCGGCGGAGTAAGTTACTCGTTTGCTCGACAAACATTGTTGGTACCGTGAAGGCAGCGACACACATGTAGAGTAAACAGCCGGAGATCAGCGTTATACTGTACTTACCGTATGTAGCTAAAATGGCGTCAGCTTCACCAGGAAAATACTTCAGAATTAGTACCAGACACGTTCAGCTCCTCTGTGGCACTTACCAAAGACAGCAACGACGAAGACATGTTGTCACATGTTACCACCTTGCTTCGTAGAGACTCGGGCCCTTTAGTTAAGTTTTTTTAACAAAATATTCAGAACAAAACTGAAATGACTTGTACAGGAAATAACAGGCAGGAAGGAAGGAAGGAGGAAGTGTTAAGCCTCAGAATAAAGACAGATCAGCAGCTGCGACATGAGTGCTGCTTCAGTATGTTTATGTAGACGGTAATTAGTGTCTGTATAAATCCTGTCCAGACCATCCTGCCTCAACAGATTCACAGACATCATATCTATTACTGGATAGAAAATACTATCAGACAATTTAGAAAATATTATAGGAAACAAGCATGTTATATTTTCTTAATGCAGAGATTCAGCTGTAAAATATATAAGTATATATATATATATATATAAATTCTAATGCAGGCATAAGGTGTATAATGTTGTTAATGAGGGGGAAAAAACAAATTCAAATAAATTTTGGATCATAAATGTGATGCCAGTGGACGTCTCATGTTGTGCACCAAAATGTCCAGAAACGGTCCAGATGTTCACAGTTACCTTAACATCATGCTGAAAAATGACTCAACACAGTTCAAAACTGAATATTAGACCAGTTCATGTTTATTTGAAGCTGAATCTAAACTATATGTGCCACTGTGGAGGTTTGGTCTCAGAGTTTGTGTTTTTTTATATTTAATACATTTGAATTAAAACCCACTTGGTATCTCTATCTGGAGAAGCATAAACCAGCAACACTTTGACCCTTTCCATATGTGGACCCTCATAAATAACCAGAATTCACTATCTTTGGCATGTTTTCTTCAAAGAGACCATACACGACAGTCAGCGCCTGAGTTAGAAAGTAACTGAGCACATTTACTCACATTAACTTTCAGTTTTTAAGTTCTGATACTTGATTATTTCTTCTTAGAGACTTTTTACTTTTACTGGACCCCATCTATGTTTTATATCTTTTTTTTTTTAAAGTTGAAAAGAAAAGATCACAAAATACACTTTTTATAAATGTATACACATCTTTTAAACATAATTGAACAAAGTATGTTGAGTATAAAACAAACTTGTAAAAACAACTTATATACACACTCATACTGTACATTACATGTATATCATCAGCCATTAAAGCTCTCAGGCTCTTGTACCTCTTTATGAGCCTGATGAAGCATTTTGGTGCACAATCACAAGCAAAGCACATGTACACTAATTAGTACATTTTACATACCAGTCTATGTGAATTATGAGTCAATAAATGTTGATCATTAATGAGCTCTTAGTATCGAGACTCTTAAGCAGGTACATTTTGTTTTCATCCAACATGTTTGCACAGGTTTGTTATTACCTGGTTTAAAGAATAAATCTCTATTTAAAATTGCTTTTATTTCTATCTTCCCCTGGGTCAGTACTCACAGGATGATCCCTCTAGCCTCCATTTTAAAGCTAACAAGTTTCACAACATCTGACAGTCGACCGACAACATTCAGTAACATCTGTGTGAGATAATGCTGCAGACTGTAGACGAGCAGTTCTTAGAGGATATTTTCAGTCAGCAGCAAAGTGCAGCAAATCAAGCCTGGAGTTGTTTTATTTCTCATCACTACAAAGATGATGTGCTAGCATCCAACTTGGATTGTAAACTGGATTCTGAAGCACATTTACTCTGCAGTGACAGGAAGTGTGAACTGTGTCATTTCTGTCCAGGTGGTCGGTCTCATACTAAAGAGAGCAGAAACATCTTGTACAGTTGAAAAGACATCAGAGTGTAGCTCAGCCAGACAGTCCTCAGTCAATGTACATTTCCATGGAGAACACACTGCTGTCTTACCTGGTGCTGTTTGGGATCCGTTTATCATCTCTGACTCTTCTCCAACTGGATTTTCCTTTTTGGTGAAATATTCAGAGATTAATGACATGATTTAATTAGTTACATAAACTGAGCTTTGTCATATAATAAAGTACATTTATTACAGTGTCAAAAGGAAACAACAAACATACCTCTCTGGAAATGCCTGCATAATAAAAACAATGAAAAAAGTCTTAATCAGTAATGTCCTGACCAGTCAGAAAGTATTATCATCCATCAAAACTGTAATGTTTGTATTGTCTAAATATAAACAAACAGCAACAAATCTTACCGCATTTCTTCTTTTTGAAGTAAACTAATAGAGGTATGACAATTAATAAAAAAAGCACTGGAATCACGCAGATCACAATTATTGTCACATCGAATCTTTTTCCTCCACATTCAGCATCAGCTGAAGCAGTTCCTCGTTTTATCAGCTGATGGTTTAGTGATTCACATCTGGAACGACAGAGGGACATTTTTACAGGAACATTTATAGATACCACTAATTCATCGCTGTTGTAAGAAAGCAGCTGTGTCCATGGCTGATGTCAAGCTTCACTTACTGTGTGTGTGGTTGACAAGATGTAAATGTCCCATCTGAAAATGTTCCTCCACTGCAGTCAGTGCACTCAGTGTCTGTGAGAGCTGTTCCTGCACAGATACAAATGATACACATTGAAACTAGTTCAGTATACATATTATGTGTAGTCATCAGTGTTATATGGCATCATTACTGTCATCAGATCTGATTTACTTTCAGTGAAGCCGACACTTGAAAATCACACATCCAAAAATTGTCTTTTGTTTAATAATTGTTCACAAGTTTTTATATTTCACCATCTTGACATTCTTGAGCAATGATGAAATCAGATTCATAACCAAACTACTGTTTGAAAAAACACTAAAATTATCCAAATGTCATCAGCTTCAGTTCTTCATGCAAATACTTAAAATACTAAAATATTTATGCTAATATGTTCATGTCAGTAAACTACTAGATTATCAAGAAACTGTATAAGTTTCATTTTAACACTTTAAAAAATGTTTGCCTTTTGACCAGTGTAACATCCATTTTGTCTGGGTGAAGGTAGTTATGACATGAAAACGAGGAAAGTGATTAATGATGAGAAAACTATGTTTTTGTGCCCAAATAAAACAAATATATCCTGACAGAAAGAGCAAGATTCCTGCTTTTATCTGCTGCCACATACAGCAAACTTTCTCTGTGACTGTTGCCATAGGAACAGCCACCTTCCTAACTAGATAAAGAACGGATCAGAACGGCTGCTGTCTGTGACTCACCTACATTTCACTCACCAGACAAAGTCCAAAACAGAAAGTCCAAGTAAATCAACTACAATAGTTTTACTCAGTGCAAAAGTTCCACACTTGACAGCAACAAGTTGACTGGTCTGTGTTCAGCTGTGACTTTTTCTACAGAATTATTAAGGTGCTTTTTTCCTGCTATCTAGTGGACAGAAATCAATGCGTGCAGCTTTAATAAGCAAGTTGTTTGTCAGGTCATGGTGTTCCCATTTAAAACTTTTAAAAAAGTCAGCAGGAGAAAACCAACCTTTGTGTCTGATGTATTGTCCTGGTTGACAGCTTGTGTGTTTCTCTGCTTTCACACAGCCGTCCTCTGTGGAGTCTATACAGTAGAATCCCTCCAGTGGTTCACAAACTGTATTTGATGTGGATTTACATGAAGTCTTTATCTTCAGACCAGAACCTGTCAACACATACAGAGGTTACATAGGAGATACAAAACTTCTCTTCTGTTAAATCTACTAGACAGCAACAGCTTGCTAATCTTTTTTATGACTTAAAGACAATCTTCAGTTCTTATGACATCTTTGGGAAATGCAAAACAATAGTTTCTCCCATTCATGAATTTATGGGAAAATATCTGCATAAATGAGGGCTGGAGAATAAAAGCGCCCGTACATACCACCCCGTGGAAATTAGATTTGTGTGAGGAGAGGTCGCTTCTATTATTACTGCAAGTCCCTCTGACAAAAAATAGCTTACAGCTGTTTAAAAACTGAGGAAAAAAACAGACTACAACAAAGTCTCTGATGATAATTTGCTCACAAAACCAAACAAAAAACTTCAGCATCAACGTCAGCATTTGGTGTGTGACAAACTTCTCATGTGACAACAGCCTGTTGTGGCAGTAAAACTGTCTTCACTGGCAGTATTTCATAACATTTCTCTATGTGGTCTTTGTTTCTAAATGCAGTCTGTAACTTTAAGCAGAAATAATTACTATAATTATATTATAATATAATTAATAATTAATGATAACAATAATTAATTAATTATAATGACATACATAATTATATATACTTATTAATGAATTAAGCAGTAATGCTTCAATAGTGGGCCGTATGCTCCACACAAGAGAATAAAGTCATTATTTATCAATCAGAGCAAACTGAGAAAATGACTGCACAGATACAATCCCCTAATCATCACAGAACCCTCATTTTTATCATGTAGAAATTTAATGTTACAGTTTTACAGGGAAACCTGCTTGTTAGGCTCTAATTTCCACTGTTGAAGCTGTCTCAAGGCAGGAGACTCATCATGCTGAGTCTCTGCATCTTCATACTGAAGCTTCCAACCAGTTCTTACACAGCAGTGACAGTGGGACTTGCAGTGAAAAACCTTTTTACTGGCCTTACATCAATACTAAGGCTTAAATTTCTGCCAATAATATGAATATAAATCTACCTGCATCACAGTTTGTACAGGGAAAACAATATTTAAGTCCAGTGTGCTCATTCATGTAGGTTCCCTCAGTGCAGGGCAGGCAGGATGTACTTCTGAACTCTGTGCAATCTGTTTTAACTCGGTTTCCTGTGGAGAAGAAACAATTTATTATCATCATAATTATCAGAAAAAGCATCACTTTGTTTTACTGCTTATAAACGAGCAGTAAACTACACTGATGAGCCCAGAAGTGACACATTCTGTAAGTATCTTTGCTGGCAAACATCCTCCTTTTATGTTTCAGTTAGATCTTACCAGCAGGACACATAGGACAGCATTCTTCTCCTATTTGGTACTCTGCTCGATGACATGGGAGGGAATGTCCACTGAAGACTTTCATCATTAATATCTGTGAAGAGTAAAAAAAAAATTTTTTAGTCTCAGTGAAGCCTGGTTGAAGTTAAGAATCAATAAGGGGCCACAAGCCAAAAGTTTAGGAAACACTGGTTTAATCTTTAATAATGTGTAGTAATTTATAAACTCATCATTATGTTATTTTATGTAAGATTATGTGAGATAAATGTAGTGGAGTAGAAAGTATAAAGTAGCATAAAATGAAAATACCCAAGTAAAGTACACAGTGTTTCTGCTGGTAACATTTGAAACTTGAAAGCTCAGCATTCTTTAGCTTCTCTTTTTAATCACATGAACATTTATTTACCCAGAAAAAACGAATATTTGTGTAATATGACCTCATTTTGTTACCAGCTGCTGTGTGCCTGCAGTGTATTTACTGTCTTTTCACACATGATTTCAGGCCAGTTGGAGGAGTTAAACCTGTGACTTTCTGCCTTTGTATAATTATCTAGACTGCTGCTGTTTCATGCAGTCTGCAGGGTTTAAAAACAGAAATACTCCAACATCCAGCAGCTGAAAGTGCTGTGTCCAGATAGTTAATGGTTGAAGCTGGTTTCTGTGGGCAGCTGTATAAACTGTGTAGCTCTCTTAAATTTCTAAAAATACAGGAACAATCAGCATGTAGTGTCTGTTGTTTCTCTTCAGTTGTTGTTTTTTAGTTATAACTGAATTAATGCATCAATTAACTTACATTTTCTTTTGGCTGGTTTTTCAGAACAAACATCTGCACACATGAGGGCAGCTTCTGTTTCTGCTCCATTGTTTAACAGTTTTTCTTCTTGTGAATTTCCACCAGGAGCAGGATGGGAAATAATCTCAAAATTAACTTAGTTGCAGTCTTGAAAATAATGAACCTGCAAGATCTCCAGTCTGGAAAATCTCAGTCTGTGACTAAACTCAGTGACTTATGACGCAAAGTCTCTGGTTTTTAGTCGGTATAATCCAACACCTTGATGACTCACCCACCCGGTGCATGTGAGAAAACCCCCTCCCCCTCCGTTCACATTGCCCCCCACGGCAAACCTCTTGTTCCACAGGAAACACTGGTACAAGTACCATAAAATTGTACTTAAGTACAGTACTTGAGTAAATGTACTTAGTTACTTTCCACCACTGCATTAAATAACTGAAACCAACGAAAGGCTTTCCAAAGATGTCTTGCTGTAGTAAATTAAGTATAGTTGTGCGTTAAAATTGTGCGTTCTAAAATTTGACACTAAGTTTCATTTTTACTGCAAATGTATATCGGCTCTTAATATCAGTTATCTGTCTCCTTGATTACTAATAATCTGTATTGGCCCTGAAAAAACCATCAGTCGACTCCTATTAAATGCAATATCAACAGTTGTTCAGTTGTTGACTGCATCAGATGCTTCCAAACAGTGAACCAAGCTTTGTTTCCTCAAATACTATATTAATTATATTATTATATCATACCATATTAATACTACTAATATGTAATGCAGCTGATTTTGAGCTGCTGGATGTATCGGAGCTGTTCAACAACACATACCCCCCCCCCCTTTTTGTAATAAACTGTTTTACCAACAAAGATGCAGCTGGTTTTCTTCTCAAAATCATTTTGTGGAGGAAGTTGACAGTTTTCATGAGCTGAAAACACCGTCTCACTGAGAGATGTCACATCCTAATCTGAGGGACACAATCTGTAAACAAAAAGAAAACATATAAATACTGCAGTAAACACTAAGTAACCTGGTAACTGTGGGTAAGAGATTAAGAGTAACCGAGTTAACAAGTAGATTTCTACTGGAAAACCTCTGATTTCTAGCCAGGTTTAAACTATCTGCACATGAAAAGCTGCAGGATTGTTTTAAAGCAGGTTGAGCCTTTTTTCTCCTTTCCTTTGCTGAGATTACACTGAAGATTAAACTTTGGTCTTGCACACGGCTCATATTTCAGCTCACTGCCATGGTCAAAGGTCACATTATTTAAACTTCAATCCTGTCTGTTTCCTGTCAAAGCTCATTTAATCATATCACTGAGTCTTTACAGACAAATGTAATGTAGAAAAATGTTGGTAACTTATGCCTTGTTTCTTGTTATTGAGCTGAGCTCACTGAACATTTGTATTAAGGTGACTGTATACTCACTAACTTACTTACAGCACCGCTCAGACTCAGAGAACAGAAAGTTTTTAGCCAGCGTGGCCATTATATGAGGAGGAGGAGGGGAGGAGGAAGAGTCTAAAACTGAAACTGACAAGTTTACATGGCTGAACAGGCTATAGATCATTTTAACAGTGTTACAGTTACAATGTTCTCTTATGAAACGTTATTAACAAAACCAATATAGGCAACAAGCAACAAGCAGACGTCACAGCTTTAACAAAAGATAAATGATATTATGTTCAGGATCAGAGCCACACCTGTAATCTACCTCAGCAAGGATTCACCTCTTATGTCGGTATAACGATTCTTGATTAATTATATTGCTGCATTATGTGCTGCTGGCACTAAGCACAGACTGCTGGTGTCCAAACACTTTTCTAATCTATTTTACGGAACATGTTAGTAAAGTTAACGTTACGTATTAATTAGCTACGTAACCGATAAACAAGACCAATCACGTTTTCAGCGGCACCAACAGTGACACAATACTTAAATGTAGTTTGAAACAACAACAACATATTTTATCTTACTTACCCTGGTTGATGTACAAAGCTGATTAAGTTCCCAGTTTTGTTTTCTTCTTCTCCTTTTGTTCCCAATCTCACTCAAGACTCGGAAACATCTTTCATAGCGCATGCTCAAAAGGGTGAGAAATGAATACGTCCGTTTTACTTACATGCACCACTTAGTAAAGTGATAAAAACCCTTAAACAGCACAATAAATTCAGATTTTCTGTGTAATATTGAAAGTGCAGCGAGAGCTGCTCTCTCACAAAAGAACAGGCCACCGAATAAAGTGAAACTAACACGCCCAATAGATATAAACTGATGTGTCTGCCATCTACTGCTACAACTACTTATACTCCCCCGTCTCTTAGAAGGGCTGCATTAAACTTCCAAAAATCTTTTTTATATTTAGTTCTACCTTTTGGATTCAATACAAGATGTGTTGAGTAATTATCTGTTAAAGGAGCGCTAGAAATTGACACATCTGAAACAAACTTTACAATTTCAGGTGTTGCTAAGAATAAATCTCTTCTGGACTTACAACTACCATTTCGTTTAACCCATGAAAATTGACTAACATCTGGATTCCTGTCCCTCCAAACATCTATTAGAGAATTGGAGTTAATAAAATCTTGTTATACGGGTTAGTATTATATCTAGAAGGACATCTATCCTGCCGTTCATCAGGCGTCAAATTTAGGTCCCCATCAGCCAAAATAAACTCAGTATAATAAACTACCTTATATATAACATATAACATATGTCCCTTTCAATAACAACAAATTGTTTTGGTTACTATTATTATATCCATAAACATTTATCAAAATAACAAAAAGTTCCCTCAACATTTAACACAACTGCAAGCCAATGACCGTCTTCATCAGCTTTGAAAGTAACAATCCAAAATATCCGCGGAAATACGCCTTTTTTGCCGCCAAATTCTTTCCCTCTCCAGCTTTTCATCCTCGGTCAAGCACTTAGTGAGACGGATCCCTGCATGCTCGATGTGAGTTGCGCATGCGCTAGTTGTGGGCGGATCGATAGTATCGATATCAAGTCGGTATCGGTATCGGATCAATACTAGCCTGGTGAGATCGATTCTTTACTTTAAGTTCCGCTCTTGTTTGCAATCTTGCGGTTTCGGCGAAGAGGAAACAGGTCGCCGGACTCGCCGCTCCTGTGTCAGCGCAGAGCAGCCACACTTTGCTCCCCCTCCCCCCCCCTTGTGTTTAAACGTTGCACTGTCACGTGAGTCACGTGACGTGACTTAGACACGCGAACGCAAACAAACAAGCAAGTTGCTGGCTCAGGTCCATCAGCACGCGCACAGAGAACATACAACAGAAGAATGGCAGAGAGGAAGAGGAGCGCCGTGTGGCTGTATTTTCAAACCGAAAACGAGACAACAGCAAAATGTGGGATTCGTAAAAAGCTAGTCAGGTATAGTGGAAACACCAATTTATATAAACATATAAAAAAACATCCAAAAGAAAACATGGAGCTACAAAAACGGAGAGAGGAGGAGGGAAATCCCCCACCCCCTGGCCCCGCTGAAAGACCCCCAGTCCAGAGGCAGAGGTCACTGGCAGAGGCCTTTCAGCATGGCAGAGAATATCCAGGCAGGTTATAGTGCTGAAAGTAACACAGTGAAACTGTTATTTATTACTTTAGCCAACTCAAAAAGTATAAATTATGCTAAGACCTTGATGACATTTATCCCATTGAAATGTGTTATTTAAATGAATACATTTACTGGAATTGAAACACATATACTGAATATAATATGATTCAGAATTTATTGAATATTATTGCCCTTTTGTGTTAACTGTCAAAGGGATACTGTATGATTACTGGCCCGTATTTACTTGGTATCAGATCGATACCAAAATATGCAGTATCGCACACCACTAGCATGCATCTTGGGCAGCGAAGTACGGCAAAACCACTTTAGAGTTGAGTTTAACAGAAAGAAGAATGAAGACTCTCTATGATTTGATAAACCAAAATATTTATTCCAGAAAGTTGGAGGGTTTGAATTTTTGTTAAGACGTTTATTTTGAGATTTCTAAACTGCCTATCAAGCTGTCAGATCCACAAACAGATTTTGCTTTCCTGGAAAATGTTATTTACCCCTAATTTCACACCGCATGACTCCACCTAGTGGAATAATAGAATCATTATAATTAACAGGAAGACCATATTTAATCAGGTGTTGCTCAAATACATTAGTTATATTGTCCCCCCCTCCCCCAGTATTCAAATGTTTTTTTCTCTTTTTCTTTCTACTGATTATGTTATAAAATATAACATATATGTGAGTATGTGTATATATACACTAACATAACAGAGTATACAGTGTGTGTGTATATTGTACTCTATTGTACTCTTCTTGAGTTTGTAAATTGAAATTGTTCAATTAAAAAAAGTTTTTAAATGAAGAGGAAAGTGACTTAACAACTGAATTCACGGAGCAGCTGCTGGTGGTTTCTGCATTTATGGTCAGCAAACTTATTGAGGATAATGACCGTCATTCTCTTTTTATTACTGAAACATGGCCAGATACAAATAACAGCGTGAGGCATCATTTGGAGAGTAGCAGACCTTTGAATATCTTGCTGTCATGTACAGTGTGACATGTCAGTCCTGCTTCTGATAATGTACCGATTTTGCAGATCTGCTATTAAATATCTGTATTGACTGCAACCAAAGTAATGTAAGTAAGTTCAACATATTGAACATGATGCAGTTTTAATTGGCCCTTAAACTAGTGCTTACTGAACACATGAAGAGCAGAAAAACTTACACACTTAATGAAATTTACTCCCTTTTTCGAAAAAGGTCATTTGTACTGAAAGAGCTCCTCACTAACCAATAGAAACCAGCCTCTGTAGAGTAAAGCAGCATACCTGTTGTTAATTTGACCTCCCTATTGTACATGATGTGTCAGTTTCATTTCTACAGTGATGTTGATAATACACATATACCACCTGGATATAAATCTGTAAATCTTATTATTTCTTATTATTTCCTTTCTCAGTGAGTCCACAGTACCACTAGACTTCCACTACACCCCACATTTAAAAAATTCACATTCAAAATAAGCTCTGTCCCCCTAACACCTGATGGTCCAGTTAATCGAAGGTAAGTGAAATTGTATCATCCTGTCTGATTAAAAAATCTGGAGTCAGAACATCTGTTCATTTTCTCTTCATTTAAACTTCATAAACTCATAAAGAGGACGCCCTCGTAGTCAGCTTCTAATATCTAAAAAACCAGCTGAGGACTGTAAACACAATTCTCTCTTTTATGCAGTGTTGGGCAGCTCCTTGGAAAGTGAGCCAATCAGAGATCTCCCTTCCTACTGATCTAATTGAGCGAAGCATTTAGAGACTGAGTCTACATTTTGACTAACCACCACACTTTGGTTTTGTAGAGACTTCTGTTGTACCCTCTGCTGGCCAATGTTAAAATTAAAACTGCATCACATTCAATGACACATATTTTCACTGTTATGGAAATAATTCAGTGTTGAGCCACAGAACAGCCTGTGTATCAGCCTTTGGATGTCTGTATTACGTGGCGTCTCTCGCTCTGCCTCTGGCTTGTGAGATTGTTTTGGCTTCCTGGCTCACTATAAGGTGGCACCTCATCATTGTAAGATGCTAAATGCTGCTAATACTGTTTAATGAACTCCAGCCTGATTACTATCTGTCACTGCAGGGTTTATTTCCTCATTCATAGCCTCACAGCTTGTATCATCAGACACACTAAAGCACCAGGTTACTGTGGTGCATAACTGTACCTGCACCTGAATGTTGACTGAATAACTGACTGACGCTCCACAGACACCGTCAGCAACCTACACCAGTTTACACACTAAGACAATAAGACAGTGTCTGTGACACATGTAGAGACAGAAACACTTTCACTTCCTCTCTAAATGTCTAATGTCTTCAGTGTTTTATGAGTCCATCCTTTTTTACCAAAAGAAGAAACTGTCGCTTCAGAACGTACATTTTCTTTCTTTATTTCCTCTCTCTGTTTCAGAATTATGCTTTTCTGTTGTCTGGTTCCTTTTTAGTGTAAATGACACTCAGTTCAATCTGTTCATACTGTTAATTTCTCTCTTTTTCTCTGTATTTTTGTGCTTGTACTGTGTAATATTTGTAACATGGTAACAGACGAACTGCAGATTATTACTTGCTCATTATAATAAATTGGTTCTCATTGTAACTGTCATCCTTCACTTTCAATTATATGTTGCGCCCTCTTTTGTTCTCTGTCTTATTTCATTGTTTTATATTTTTACTTCATATTTAATATTTTACTTTTCTATGTATGTATATGTTGAATATTTCTCTCTATATATACATATATACTGTACATTTTTGCTGTGTATATTGAGGGAATAAAAGTTTTCTTTTGGAATGAAAAAAGTTCTGTCTCATCTTATAAATTCACCTTCATTTATCCGGACTAAAGCATCATGGAGGCGCTTTAATTATTACCTCTATTAAAACTCCAATTTAGATTTAGAATTTAGAAGAATGATGATGAATTATTTAATCTTGCAAACATTTTCAAATCAGTTTCTGTAACTCCAAGATTAGAAACACATTTTTTGTTTTTTCTCAGTGTTATATATTTTCACAGACCATCGATTCTTTCAGGCACCATTTGATGGACTTTAGTGTCTCCATTTTGTTTGTCAGTGAAAGTGAAAGCAACACTGTCCACTTTAAACTCAATAAACATGTAGGCTACTTGTTATTTTCAGAAAATATTAATCAAGAATTATATGCTTAAAAAGTTTAGCTTGAAATTAAAGTTAAACTAATGATCGAGTCAAATTGCTGTAAACTGTAAAATCACAACAAATATACAACAAATCAAACTTTGAAGTTGGACAGTTTCAGTCAGGTCCACATTTTCTACCTGCTTCCTCCTGACAGATGATTGGCTGGAGCCTGCAAATTTCTGGTAACCTTCAAAATAAATTTAAATTTATTTTTAAGGCCAACAAATTTAAATTTAAGGCCAACATTCAAACTTGATAAAAGGAGTCCAAAAGCAGAAACACTGTCAGCACCGTGGGTGGTCTCTATGTGAGTCTGACAGTCTTATAACACCTGAGCAGGTAAAACTGTTTCTTTCACATCTGCATCAGCTGCACTTTCTCTTACAGATATACATGCATAAAAAATGTTGATCAGTTCGGGGTCATTGCAGGTTTAATATTTGGGTTTAAGTTTTTTTGTTTTTTACTGTTTCTTGTATAATTCAGTTTAGTTGTTCTGATTTACAGAATAAATTAGTTTTGGTTTGTGATCAGTCATCAGTACATTCTACTTGACTTTGTATTTAATAATTAACATAGAGTAGTAGAGTTTTATCACAGCCTGCTTTGACTGATGTTTGGCTCTAGTTTGTTTCAGGGGAATATATACTGCAAATAAAAACATAGATTAAATGATTTTTTAACTGGAAAAACATGCAAAGGAGATGAGGACTTAAGTCAGCCCTGATTATTGTCTGATTTGGTCAAACACACGTGGGTCTGTGGTCTCAGCTGTTCAGAGACACACATCCTCTCTAACTGTCGGAGATCAATTCCTCTTTCTCCTTTATAAGAGGACTGTTTCCCTACAACAACAGATTAGATGAGGCTTTGCAAAAACTGTTGTGGTTTTGTTCTAAATAACATATGTGATGTATTTAATTTATTTTATGTATTTTATGTATTTGTTGACCTAGATTCTGTGAACATTAATGCTCTTTAACACTGTACAGTGAATGCAGCCTGGTAATTCTGGTCCTGAATCCTGTTATCCAGCTATTCTAAAAATTATTAAAAACAGCATGACACACAATAAACACTTTAATTCATGTTCACAAAAGGAAGCAGCTTCTTCCTGCATTCACACATTTCTATCAACCTACAGATTTTCAGTTAATGTATCTACATCACTGTCCTGTCTTCCACATTGGAGTCATATTATATGAAACAGATTTATTATCACCTGATTCAAAATGTTAAGTAAATGATTGTTTTTTAAACCGTAGTGCTTACATATCTTTTTCACTTCTTCATGCTAATATCTGAGTTTCCTATGCAATGAAGCACTTTCTTTGATTAAATAATGGTGTAATGTTGTGTTGCATCATTACAAATTCAGTTCATTTCATTCAAAGTATGATTCAATTTTGAATACTTTCTTATTGAGATTTTATTCATCCACCACATGATTAGACATTCTTTGGTGACAAAATATGCTTAAATCGTAAAACACAGAATTCAGGAAAATTAAAACAGAAAAAACAGAATTTGGGGAAAATTAAAATGGATTTCAGGGCCCCAGTTAAACACACTCCAGGGATTTATTATACTTATGTTTTCTGTTTGATTGTATGAATTTGAATAAGAACAAGTTGAGAAATGAGTCTATACTTTTGAAATTTAGCTCCTAGCAGCCATGTTGGTCCAGCACTGCAGCAGCTCATGACGGGCAAACTTACAGGAGGAACAGGAGGAAATTGTATTATAGAAGATAAACTGCCATCCAAACGTACAGAACTGATGCAAATAATTATAGGTATTGTATGTTTAAAACTGTGGAAAACAAGATGTGCTCTGATAATACATCAGACTGTAATTGACAGCAACACAGTAATCAAACAGATACTTGCTGACCTCAGGAAGAGAAGTCTGAATAAATCTCAGCGCCTCCCCAAAAAAGTTTATTATTAGAAGCTCCATTTTTTAGGTGATTGCTTAACTTTTTAATCTGATGATTACAGCAAGAAAAACATGTTTCACTGTTCATTTGGGCTCCTGGCTGTTGTTTTAAGACACACTTAAAAATGGTGAACCCTTCCTTTAACTTTAAACCATCAAACCTACATTACAATCAGTAAAGCAGTTGGAATATATTTGAGCTCAGATGAACAGCTCTGCTTTAAGAAAACAACACATTACAGGTTTGCTTTTATGGTTATCTACAATCATTAGTATAGGAAGCTGTATTATATAGTATGATATGAGAGGAGCTGCGTCACATTCAGCTTCTTTGTGTCCAGCAAGAACAATACAAATACTACAGCTGAGGGTCTGTTTCCAGGTTAACCTGCCAAATATCACAGAAAAAGATCAAGGAGATACGATCAAAAATGACAGAGGTCACCCTGCTTTGGAAAAACTACGCGGGCGGGGCTGCTGAATCTGGCACCGCCCAGCAAAGTCCGCGCCCCTGTCCTCACTTACGTCCGCAGACAAGCTTTAAATACAGAAGCTCTGAGAAGAAGCTTCATATCGTCTTTTAACTTGTCTAAAAGAAGATCAGTCAAGATGAGTGGAAGGGGCAAAGGCGGGAAGGGACTCGGTAAAGGAGGCGCCAAGCGTCACCGTAAAGTTCTCCGTGATAACATCCAGGGAATCACTAAACCCGCCATCCGCCGTCTGGCTCGCCGCGGTGGAGTGAAGCGTATCTCCGGTCTGATCTACGAAGAGACCCGCGGTGTGCTCAAGGTTTTCCTGGAGAACGTGATCCGTGACGCCGTCACCTACACTGAGCACGCCAAGAGGAAGACCGTGACCGCCATGGACGTGGTGTACGCGCTCAAGAGGCAGGGCCGCACCCTGTACGGCTTCGGAGGTTAAACCTGATCCTGACCCGCTGATACCGGAACACAAAGGCTCTTTTAAGAGCCACCCACCTCCTCTAAGAGCTGTCCTGATACAACTTAGTCCTAACTAAAATATATCATAACTGAACACACTAGTTACTTACATCACTGATAGTGGGGGTACAATTAACTTTAGTACCACTTTCTGATAAGGCATCTTTTATAAAGGATTCATAACTATTGCTTAATGATTAATAAGCATTGTCAGGTTGTGAAAATCCCTCTTTTCTTGTCCAACTCCAACTGCTGCAGGATGTCCAGATGAAAATACATCCTTAATTTCATATATGTGTATAATTATTTTCATTAATGACTTATTAAATATGAGTGCAGACCTGACAGAGACTGCATATGATATATATATATATATATATATATATATATAGTTAGAATATTGCACACAAACACCAGCTGGCCTGTTTATAAAACATTTGAGAAACACTTCCTGCACATTGTGCACAAAGTCCACCTCCATCATAGAACGAGGCACAGTTCACACAACAACAATTAAGGGTTTAAAACCACTAAGCTAATTTTTTTTTTTTTTTTAGACAACCGGGTTTTATAAACTCCTTTCTCTCAAAGTAAACCTGAAATCTTGTGAGCTGATTAATGGGGTTATAAAATTCAGCTACACGCATTTTGACAATCTTTTTCACAAAAACTAGGAACCACAGGTTATTCCTGTCTGCTTGGTATGTTATTAAATAATTGAGGATCGGATCAATTAAAAACATGACTTTTGGAATGCTGCAGGGGTCCTTGAGGAGGTTCCAGGGGGTCCCCAGCAAAAAGGAGAATAATTTATTTTCACTATAATTCCATCCATAAGTAACACACTGACAGAATATATGACTATTTTGGTCATGGGTTTCATACACTTTCTGTAATAAAACAATAAAAGCAAAGATCAATAAAACATCAGCTTGTGGAAAGCTAAATCTAAATACAATATGTTTATTTCTCTAGTTATGGATTTTTGTACAGCATATTATGTTATAAACAGTGGACACTCTTCAGATGAGGCTCTCCTCATCTGGCGGTCAGATCGTTTCTCAAAGGTTGGGGCGGTGTGTTGTGTCGCACATGCCCAGTCGCACTAACAAGAAGTCAACCAATCCTGTGAGAGCAACGGCGCAGTGTACTTTGCATCAGATGGCTATAAAGAGGCCGTTTGGAGCCATCAATAATAATTCCTTTGAGGTACTCTAGCAAGCTAACCATGCCTGACCCAGTGAAAGCACCGAAGAAAGGCTCCAAGAAGGCCGTGTCCAAAGCCACCAAGACCGGCAAGAAGAAGAGGAAGACCAGGAAGGAGAGCTACGCCATCTACGTGTACAAGGTGTTGAAGCAGGTCCACCCCGACACCGGTATCTCCTCCAAGGCCATGGGCATCATGAACTCCTTTGTGGGGGACATCTTCGAGCGTATCGCCGGTGAGGCTTCCCGCCTGGCTCATTACAACAAGCGCTCCACCATCACCTCCAGGGAGATCCAGACCGCCGTCCGCCTGCTGCTGCCCGGTGAGCTGGCCAAACACGCCGTGTCTGAGGGCACCAAGGCCGTCACCAAGTACACCAGCTCCAAGTAAACCTGCTGCTAGTACCAACAACTCAAAGGTCCTTTTCAGGACCACCCACACCTTCACCTGAGAGCTTTATTCCTTTAATGCGGGAGTTCCAAGTTTCTACTTGTTGCTGGTGCTGTTTTTTGGTGCAGAACTTGATGTAAAATGTATTTGTGTTTAGGGAGATGTGTAGGAAATCATCTCACAACATCAATCCAAGTAAAACCTCTGCTGTCTTACTCATTGTACTACTATTAAGGGAGTTTGCCCTCCATATTTAATACCTGTATATCATATATATATATGTCTGTGCAACATGAGGAACAGGTTGTACTTATCCTGTGATTATTGGTATTGTTTAAAAGTCACAATTATGAACCATCTTGACATACAATATGGGTTGTAGTACACATTACTGTATGTAGTGTAATATATGACATTAATCTGGGATTTTTTTTTTCCTCCAACACTGGTCAGTCCACTTGTGAACTAAATTGTGTAATTACCAATAAACTATATTATGGACCTTTCATGCTAGTTTACATACTACATAATACTTGTGATGTGCTGCTAACAACAATCCACTTATTATAATCACTAGTAATTACCAACCTGGAGCTAACCACTGGTAAAAGATACAATACGATATGAGGAGGGTAGTTGTACAGTCATTGTTCTTCTGATATCTTTAAATGTATATTGTATTCTATGTCCACACAGGTTGTGTTTTGTGTATATATATATATATATATTATAGAAATGGCAGATTGAAATTGACAAACTCAGGGGATATATATAAAAAAGTTGTTAATGCTTAAGCTTTGCAACTAACATATTACACTGAAGTAATATATTAACTTGAGCTGCTGATTATTTTATTGAGAAAGCACATTTTTTGTACCCAAGTTATAGAATGACTCATATGTCTTTAGGTGTAGAGATATATATATATATATATATTAGGCTGTATGGAAGAATTTTATATAAGAAAATAGGAAATTAAGAGTAAACTGTTTTGTCATTACATGATACTGAGTTAACAGAATATGATTTTGATACCATATAAATAACTGCAGTCACCATTTTTACACATAACCTTCTATAGGAGGTACTGAGAGGAACAAACTGACGTCATGAAATATTTATATATACAGAAATATACTTTGAGTAAAAACAAAAATAACAATTTTATCAGTTGGCACAGTTTATGAGACAACACTATCTGGTGAAACATGTTATAATTGGGATCCTGCTCTTTAGATAAGATGTGTGGCTCTTAAAAGAGCCTTTGATCAGGTTCACATGTTCAGACTGATGACATCACTTCTTCTTGGGTGCTGCCTTCTTGGCTTTGGGCTTGGCGACCTTCTTTGCGGGGGCTTTCTTGGCTGCAGGGGCCTTTTTGGCCACTTTCTTGGGGCTCTTGGTGGCTTTCTTGGGGCTCTTGGCTACTTTCTTGGCCGCTGCGGGCTTCTTGACCTTCTTCGGGGATTTCTTAGCGGCTGCTGTCTTCTTGGCTGCTGTTGTCTTGGGCTTCTTAGCTGCTGCCGGTTTCTTGGCGGCGGGCTTCTTGGCTTTAGGAGCGGCTTTCTTTGCGGGCTTCTTGGCCTTGGTGTCAGCCGTCTTGCTCATCTTGAAGGAGCCGGAGGCCCCGGTCCCCTTGATCTGGACCAGAGTCCCCTTGGCCACCAGGCTCTTGATGGCGATCTTGACGCGGGCCTTGTTCTTGTCCACATCGTAGCCTCCGGCAGCCAGAGCCTTCTTGAGGGCGGCTGCAGACACGCCGCTCCGCTCCTTGGATGCGGTCACAGTCTTAACGATGAGCTCACTGACGCTGGGGCCAGCCTTCTTCGGTTTGGAAACCTTCTTCTTGGCGGCTTTAGCCGGAGCGGCGGCGGGAGTTGGAGCCTCTTCTGCCATAATTCCCTCTAAATTAAGATCCGACACGAAACAAACAGAGTGTGAGTCTGAGTACACTGATGGAGAGTCTGAGGCAGGAGGCTGCACTTAAACACACCATGAGAACCGTGGAGACTCAGCCCAGTTGCTGGCTCCTCTGTGCGGTGTGAATGTCTGCCACTTGTGTTTTCTGTCAGTGAGAAAAGAGGGAAAAATGAGTGTGAGAGAAGAGCTGAAGGCTGACAGTGAAGGCAGCAGGTAGCGGACTTGTGTCTCTTCATATTGAAGTCATGTAGAGCTCTGAAGCTCTCTGCGTTTTGTTTGTGGAGCAAACAAACCTCACCTGTTCACCGCCGCGGACAGCACTGCTCAGCGGCTTTTCTCTCTCATTTCTCTCCTAAAATGCTGTCAAATACACCCGAGCTCCACCAAAAGCACTTTTCTAGCTGGCTCACATGTTTGTTCACAGACTCAAAGTAAAAACATCCATCTGTTGGTGATCACTTTGTAATAAAAGGAAGCTAATGTGGCAGCAGCAAACACACTGATGAGGCTCATGATGCAGTTTAGCCAGACTTCCTGTCAGAGCTGCTCTGTGGCTGTGAACATTTCTTCTGTTATTCTGAGGAAGATTTTAACATAAATAATCTACAACACTGCAGCCAGTACTGTTTGTGTGTATCACACTTTCTATGAATGTTTATGAATTATTGTTGATGTACTAATTAATACGTACATTAGTCACTGACAGCTGTCTGTGGGAGTGTGGTAAACTCATTACACTGAAGAAAATAACTGGTTCAGTTTGTGTATTTCAGTATTTCAGTTAGTTATTTTGTGTGTTCTGCTGACAGTAAAAGGGAGGACTGTCACTGACATTCAGGTTACGACTTCCCTCTAAAGTATCAGTAAAAAAAGCCCTTTTACAGAGATTCTTTCTTGGGGCCACAACACAAAATAAAATATGATCCTCAGGCTCTTTAAGATTAAACAGGGGACATACATTAAGTCAATTTTAATAAAGCAGATGTTGATATGTTGATATATGTCAAAATATATATTTTTGTTATATTTGTTTGTTATAGTGCAAACCCTCCTAAACCCTATTTAGACCTTATTTTTAAAATGTTATTTTGTGTACATGTACAGATAGGAAACATATTACAAGAAATAAACATCACACATGCTCCTGACTATTATAACATCATGGTTATTGTAGGCTATATATTTATCAACATGTATGATACAGCCATTCTAAAACACTGAAGTAAGTTTGATTGCTGGAGGGAAAAGACTTTGAGTCAGTCTGCAGACTTTACAAGGACCTTTGGTTTGTTGTGATTATCGGATGAAGTTTAACCTTTTGTTGTGTTTTGTCTATAAATGTGCAGGATAATCCTGCAATTTTCTACTTATTATTATTAAGGTTTGTAAATACTACTGATGAACTCTCACCACATTATTCATAAATGATCATTACAGTTTTAAAGCTGTAGTTATTGTATATACGGTATAATGTGAGTATTTAATGATGCAGTGAGTGAAAACTGAGCAGGAGCTGCACTTTAGCAGATGTGGTGGCTCTTAAAAGAGCCTTTTGGTGCACTGAGTGCTGAATAAATGACAGCTGCTTCATTTCTTGGACTTCTTGGCTGCTGCGGTCTTCTTTGCTGGAGCTTTCTTGACGGGGGTCTTCTTCACTGCCTTGACCTTTTTAACGGGGGTCTTTTTGGGAGTCTTCTTCACGACCTTCTTGGCAGCAGCTTTCTTGGCCGGAGCCTTCTTGGGGGATTTCTTGGCTGCGGGCTTCTTCGCTGCAGGCTTCTTAGTCGCTGCGGGTTTCTTAGCAGCTGCGGGCTTCTTGGCTTTGACGGCAGCCTTCTTCTTCACTACTTTCTTGACCGGTTTTGCGGGTTTGGTCTCCTTGGCGAGCTTGAAAGAGCCGGAAGCCCCTGTCCCTTTAGTCTGGGTCAGAGTGCCTTTAGTCACCAGCTTTGTGACCGTGGTGTTGATGCGTTTGTTGGCCTTCACCACATCGACGCCTTTTGCCGCCAGAAGCTTCTTGAGCGCCGCCACCGACAGCCCTTTGCGCTCCTTGGACTCTGCCACAGCGCCGATGATCAGCTTCGTGAGGCTGGGTCCGTCCTTCTTGGGCCGGGGAGTGCTCTTCTTCTTCGGGGCTTTAGGCGCGGCTTTAGCCGGGGCCGCTGCTGGAGCTTCTTCTGCCATCTTTGAGTGTGTTGTCTGCTGTTTGTTTCAAGCTGAGAGCACGAGGCGGGACTTATAAAGCACATGAGAACCGTGGAGAGGCAACGCATAGAGCCGCTCTGCCTGCCGCCTTAAATCAGGCGACACTTGTGTTTTCTCCTCAACATTTTGGGGCTAAAACACACAGAAAACCAACGTTTTAAAACACTTTTGTTATCGCAGCAGTGAGGAAACGTTCTTTCCTTCAGACTGAGCTCTTGTTTGGCGATCAGGACTCATTTATTTCATTCTGAGAGGCTTCAAACCTCGCTGATACACCGTCATTTTGTACGACGCGCAGCGAGTTTTCTTCACAAATCGTCTCCTAAAACGTCTTAAAGTGCTTTGTAGTGAATGTGACAGTGGTGTTCCAGTAAGCAGAGACGTCCGAGGACACAATAAACCTGAAACCAGTGTAGTGATGCGATTTATTAGTGTTTAATCAGACACGTTTTCGGTGGAGGTAAACACACGGTTACTGTCGGTGACTCAGGGCGGTTACACAGACTGTCACTGATGGATCCGCTGGAAAAGATTTCCAGTCTCCACTAAATATTAGATTGAACGTGAAAAGAACTGAAAACACACTTTTATAGCAATCCTCAGATTGAAGTTTTCAATAAAATAAAATGTCTGTCTTCAGGTAGTTGTGATATCAGCTTCAGTTTGTGTAGAAACACTGCAGCAGCCTGTTGCTGCCAACATGTCATCTCACAATCTACCATTCTTGTTATAGTAATCTATCATGTCATCCTGTTAAGTAAAGAGTATATAAAAATAAATAAAGTTTACCTGGAGAGGACGTCTCACAGCCAATGAAAGATTAATTAAAAGGTTTTTGAATTCACCAAAACATGCATACATATATTCAACAGCCAAATTCTGAGAATGTTTATCAAGTTTGGCTTGTTTTGTTCATATGATTAATCAATGATCTTATATATCTTTTTTACATTTAACTTTTACTTGTATAAGAATAAATAGCAGCAACACCACATACCAGAATTTATGGTATAAGCTTGCAATGCCTGTCGCTCCATGGGCCTTTAAAATACATAAAAAGTCTCCACTGAATGTTAGATTGAACATGAACGGGACTGAAAACAATTTAACAGTTATTAATCTTCTTCTTCAGTGTGTCTGCAGCATGATGTGATCAGTTCCTCACTGAAGTAAATCTGATTAATAACATTTTTATTTGATATTTAAAGGTGATTTAAAACATTTTCTTATTAATTCAGGTCTTTTAGCTGCACTGACAACACAGGTCATGTCCTGTGTTTGTATTGTATTTGTATTTTCTTTCTCTGCGAACCTGAAGTGTTATAAAATTATCAAATTATAATGAATAAATTGATTGTATTTATATATGTATATGTTGTCGGTCAGTTTGTCAGTTTTTTATTTACTTCTTGTTTGACTTTTTTACATGTCTGACTCTTTACCTGTGAAAGTGAAAGCTTCTTCAGTGGCTCTTTAAGTACAGAAAATATGTTTTTAATGTTTTTAATAAATATAACATTTATATATGACGGTGACTTGTATTAATGATCAAACTCAGGTTCAACATCCAGTCAAATGTCTTTATATAAAAAGTCACAAATCAGTCCCCAATGGTTTCATATTCTGTACAGCAACAACACAATGAAGACAAACAGAATTACAACACAAAACATGAACTTAATTATTTGTGCGCGCTGTGGCATAAAAATTCCAATTCCAGGCACTCAAGATAAAAAGCCTTTAATGAATATGTGCCAATACATTAAAAATACACCAACATGTATCGGCACACTTGCCTTCAGGGTGTCTTGACACACAACAAACCCAAACCAATAAGCAGTAACTCCACATGTGTGTTGAAGTGACCTCAGTACATGATGCAGCATCTTTAGACCACTAACAAAATACTGAATATACAACATGGAGACACACAAGTCATAAAATGTCTCAAAATGAAGACACTAGAACAACAGCATAAAAATAACCGACTCTGATTGAATATAGAGCAGTTGACATTAACAGTAATTAACAGACGACACCTTCCACCTTATATCTACTATGGGAAGGGGGAGAGTTCTTTCAGGTTTCTTAAGGTTTATTCCTCAAAAACAAGCAAGCAAACAAAAGAACAATGAGATCATGGTTCCTGCTGCTGCTCCTTCTCTTCTTCTTCTTCGTCGTCGACTTCTTCTTCTTTGTGTGGCAGATCGCAAACCAACTTTAATGGTGCATACCGCCACCTGCTGTATCGGAGTGTATAAATTCACGGCATTTGTCATCTGAATTCTATAGTCTGTCTATAGAAAAACAAACAAATAAACAGACAACAAAAAACCTAAACAAAACTAAACACAAATAATCAACTCCCTGAAATCATTCTAAATTAATTAATAAAATAAATAAAACAAATATCCAGAATTATCAGTTATATTTATAATAAAATTATTATCGGTAAAACAATAATCAATAAATAACTCCTATAACAACATTCTGGAGATACTTTAAATTCCCTTGAATTGCCTCTCAGAACAGCTTTCCTCGTTAGTATAGTGGACAGTATCTCCGCCTGTCACGCGGAAGACCGGGGTTCGATTCCCCGACGGGGAGGATCAATTATTTTTAATTCACCTGAACCCAGACTCGCATATGGAACACATACGGACTAACACACACACACACACATATATATATATATATATATATATATATAAAAACCACAATCACATGTTCCTGACGGGTCGGTTTTCTGCACAATTAGTAACATATTAAAGTCACATATTTCACTGTAATAAATCCCTGTGTCTGTGAGGAAGCTGACTGTTTCTTAAACGAGATGGTTCAAAATTATTGAGTTTACTCATATCTCACCTAATCATGTCATTATCTTGTCCCTGTTGTACTAATATTGCAGTTATCCCTAATATTAGTTCATTATGTCAGCAATGACATTTCTCTGAATAACCTATACAAGACTACATAAAATATTGCATGTTGTGACAGTAATGTGTACTACAACCCATATTAAATGTCAAGATGGTTCATAATTATGTGACTTTTAAACAATACCAATAATCACAGGATAAGTACAACCTGTTCCTCATGTTGCACACATATATATATATATATACATACATACACATAATATGCAGGTATTAAACATGGAGGGCAAAATCCCTTAATATTAGTACAATGAGTAAGACAGCAGAGGTTTTACTTGGATTGATGATGTGAGATGATTTCCTACACATCTCCCTAAACACAAATACATTTTACATCAAGTTCTGCACCAAAAAACAGCACCAGCAACAAGTAGAAACTTGGAATTCCCGCATTAAAGGAATAAAGCTCTCAGGTGAAGGTGTGGGTGGTCCTGAAAAGGACCTTTGAGTTGTTGGTACTAGCAGTAGGTTTACTTGGAGCTGGTGTACTTGGTGACGGCCTTGGTGCCCTCAGACACGGCGTGTTTGGCCAGCTCACCGGGCAGCAGCAGGCGGACGGCGGTCTGGATCTCCCTGGAGGTGATGGTGGAGCGCTTGTTGTAATGAGCCAGGCGGGAAGCTTCACCGGCGATACGCTCGAAGATGTCCCCCACAAAGGAGTTCATGATGCCCATGGCCTTGGAGGAGATACCGGTGTCGGGGTGGACCTGCTTCAACACCTTGTACACGTAGATAGCGTAGCTCTCCTTCCTGGTCTTTCTCTTCTTCTTGCCGGTCTTGGTAGCTTTGGACACGGCCTTCTTGGAGCCTTTCTTCGGTGCTTTCACTGGGTCAGGCATGGTCACTTGGGCTGGATATTCCTACACAATGACCTGATTTACACCGGAGCTGCATTTATAAGTGCTGCATGTAAACTTGACTGTGCTGTTGCTCGCATAGGATTGGCTAATTTATTGGCCAGACTGAGCATGCGCCAACTCAAAATGGCCTGACTAGATTTTATTAATGTGAGATTTGTAACTGATGGAAGTATTGATCGTGTGCTGATTGGTTGTAATAAGTTCAGGGTAGAAACAGACTGAAGGACAAATCTGAAACAATCCTCACATGTCCACATTAAACAGCTCTGTGTCACTGTAAAGATGCCTTCCTGACAGGATTTTAATGTGACAGACTGAAGACAAAAACATCAGTTCTGTGCAAAACTAAAGTTCCCAAAGTTCAATAGTCTTAGTGACACATTCATAATAAATAACATGTATTTGTTTTCAAAGCAAAGCTACAAAAAACAACCAATGGATATCAGCAGGAAGACTCTTACAGAGCACTCAAATTTCACATTAAATAAATGTTTCATGAGGAATGTGACTCATGTTTCTCTGGTCGTATTTTATTGTTCCATATCTAAACATTGCAAATGAATTGTTCTTATTGTGTTACTTCTGCTTAAATGCATAAAATTAAATACTTCATGACTGGTGTTGTGAGACAATATGTTTTGAGAATTAGGATCTAATACATGATTGCAACCTCCTAAAGGCATAAGATATTCTTATCAAATCTTCTGTTAAATATCTTGGAACCCATGTAACTAAGATGCAAACATCAGCAAAACCTTAAACATACAAGATAAAATCCATGAATGTAAATTGAGGCTGAATATGTGGTTACAGCGACCTGACAGTCTTTGGAAGGAAATATCTAACTAAAACGGGATCCTTAGCAAGCTGCTTTTATCCTGCATATTCAATAACCATACCTTAAGTTCATTAAAACCATCAACCAATTTCATTTCATTTGGAAAAGTCTAGTTCATTGCATTAAAAAAAAAAATCAGACAGTAGTTAAAGAATACAAGGATGGTGGTCTACAAGCTATTAATTCTGAATACTTAAATGCTTTGTTAAAATTCAAATGGCTAAAATCAGTTCAAGGGAGAGTAAAGGGGGAAGACGTGCTTGTGGGGGGTCTATAGTGTTGATGATCCTGACAGCCTGGGGGAAGAAGCTGCTAAGCAGTCTAATAGTGTTGGGATGATACTGTACCTCTTCCCAGACAGCAGACTGGAGTCTCTGCAGGTGCAGCGCTGGTGGTAGATATCCAGTAAGAAAAGGAGAGGAACACCAATGATCTTCCCAGCTGTCTTCGCTATCCTCTCCAGTTGTTTCTTCTCAGAAACTTTGCAGTTCCTGAACCAGGCAGTGATGCAGTATGTCAGGACGCTCTCGATGCTGCCCCTGTAGAAGGTGGTGAGACTTGCCTTCTTAAGCCTCTGAAGGGGGTGGAGCCACTGTTGGGCCTTGTTGTCGACGGCTGTGGTGTTGATGGACAGGTCATCCACCAGGTGCACCCCAGGAACTTATTGCTATGCTGAGGCGAGCCTGTGCTCACTGAGGTGGTTCTCTTTTTTTTTTTTTTACAATTCAAAATAAACTTTATTAATGCATTTGTGACTTCATACACGTTTTCATGTTTTTCTTCTTAATACATCCTGGTTACTTGGTTATCAGTGGAAATATTTTACAGTAATCAAAATATAACAGCGTCTTTATATTTACATAAATACATGAAGAAACATTCAAGTCATCTTATTCAAGTAACGGAGGAGCTGAGAATGAATGAGGTTGCATCAATCTGTGGGACAGAGAGATATAAATAGTGTGCATGGTGACTGTTTCCATCTATGACAGTGCTCCCTGAGTGCAGTACAGCTGATAGACTGTTCTGCTCAGAGCGGGACCCAGATTTCTCTTGAGCTTCCCATATTGGATGGAGGACAGAAGTTTCTCTTTCTCGGCTTCACTTGCACACTCTTCATAGGCCGTCAGAAGGCTGTGTGGAGTGCTGTACTGCTCCAGTATAGCAGCTGCCTTGTCTCCAGACAAACCGCTAATCTGCATCAACTGTCTGGCAAACACTTCTCTCACAGTCTGACACTTGTTTTTGATTGCACCGTGGTTGAACTCAGCAAAAGAAATGAGAGAGCAGGAAGGGAGGCCTTTCTCCTCCTCATCACTCCCTCCATCACCCTCCAGCTCTCTGGAGCGACAGATCAGCGTCCGGTTCTGGTACAGTTTAGTGAGGTATCTCGTCATGATGGTGAGGTAGGCCGCTGACTCCCGCACATCCTGGACTCTCTTCACAAAGAAGCCATCAACCACCTGTGTGTTGACTATGGCCTGCTGTAGTGTAGTTTCAGGTAAACTCAGGTGGGAGGCAGCCGTCCCACACTCCTCCACTAGATAGACGGGCCTACGAAGACCGCACCTCTTGAGCCGAAACTTCTGTTCCCTGAAGCGTCCGTCGATGATGCTACCGCACAGGTCGTCCATCCATCAAATGAGGTGGTTCTCCATGTGTGGCTGCCAACTCTGACTGTGTGCTACCTCTCTGAGTCCACGTCCACCTACCTCAGCTTCTCCACCAGCCGTTGTGGTCTGATGGTGTTAAATGCAGAGCTGAAGTCGATGAACAGAATTCTGGCTCAGGTGTCCTTGTTTTCCAGGTGGGTCAGCGTGAAGTGGAGTGTGGTGGATATTGTATCCTCTGTGGACCGGTTGGCTTGGTATACAAACAGGGTTCCTGCTCATCAAGTGAATGATTTATCAGCATGAGCTAAACTAACACTGGTTAATAGACTATTAGTCCAAAACATTGATAAACAGTTGTGTGTGATAGATGTACCCGTGCTTTAATTTAATGATCATGACTTTCCTGCTGAGAGAAATTTAAATAATAATAATGATCATCCTGTAGGCCCCAAGACAAAAGAAGTGCATTTTCAAAATTCTTAATAATATTTATCCGTCCAATGAACTGCTAAGACTGAGATTTAATGTTATTCACAATAACTGCAGTTTTTACTTCAGCCTCCAACAGTCTCACATACAAATGATGGAAAATATTCAGTAAACTACCTACATTGTTTGGGAACCAGTTTTCTGCAACCTTGTGGTTTGTTGCGACTGTTTGTGGGTCATCAGAGCACATAAAGGACGTATTGATCCCAATAAGAAATTGTTAGCTAAATACACTACACACTATAAACGTGCTTTCTTTGTTTTCGTCCTTCTTTCGGGACCGTTAGTCAGCTGATGTGGGGGCGGGGTTTATTTTGAATTTCTTCTCCAATTATAGATGAACTGCAGCGCGCGCTCCTCCCGGCCTGGACCAATGAGCGGCGCCGTGGCTCCGGCAGCTCCTTTATAAAGCCGCAGCTCGCCGAGGTTGTATTTCTACTGTTCCTGTTGAAACAGAAGACTCTCCGAGAGAAATGGCAAGAACCAAGCAGACCGCTCGTAAATCTACCGGAGGCAAAGCCCCCAGGAAGCAGCTGGCCACCAAAGCTGCCCGTAAAAGCGCCCCGGCCACCGGTGGCGTGAAGAAGCCTCACCGTTACAGGCCCGGTACCGTGGCTCTCAGAGAGATCCGCCGCTACCAGAAATCCACCGAGCTGCTGATCCGCAAGCTGCCCTTCCAGCGCCTGGTGAGGGAGATCGCTCAGGACTTCAAGACCGACCTGCGCTTCCAGAGCTCTGCTGTCATGGCTCTGCAGGAGGCCAGCGAGGCTTACCTGGTCGGCCTGTTCGAGGACACCAACCTGTGCGCCATCCACGCCAAGAGGGTCACCATCATGCCCAAAGACATCCAGCTGGCCCGCCGCATCCGCGGAGAGAGAGCTTAGACTGTCTGCTCCACAAACCACAACGGCTCTTTTAAGAGCCACCAACTCTCTGACAGAGCAATATGTCCTGTTACTTGGTGGTGGTATATCTAATCATCCCCCACATTATATTACAGTCTGATTATCTTAATACATAATCAGAGCTATAAGACAGTATAAACTGTTCAGAAATGTAATGGTTAAACTACACACACAACTATAACCTATCATACAATTAAAAGTAACAAGGTCCATAACTACATATTCCCAGATTGACTGCAGACCAAATATCACTCATTATCCAGTTACATTATGGATAATCCATTCAGAAAAGTGTATTGTCCAGATTGTAGTTGCTAAACTGTAAACTTATTTGAAAAAACTTCATAGTCTGATGAAAAACACTTTGCTGCAGGATCAAAGGTAGAACAAAAAATGTGAAACTGTCCAAAGATTTATATATTCTGTCCCAGATGGTTTTACAGTCTGCAGTTTAAAACATATTATGGACAGAATCACAGTCACATTTTCTATATAGTATAAGAATACAATAACTATAATACACAGTAACCTGCAAACTGTACTCAGATTTAAGAATAATCACAACACTAAAACACGGTTAGAGAAGCTGCATATACATATACTGTTATATATACAGTTTTTTACTGAATTTCTTAAATTAAAAATATTTGCATATTCATAGATTCTGGATGTTTTTAATGATGGAGAAGTACATGTCATTTTAAGGATTTTGTTAAGAATTGTCATTAAGTTTTCAAGTATTTTATATTAGATTGATTTGAAATCACTTCATAGTTAAACTGTACATGTTACTGCGAAGCCTGATGGCAGCAACAACATAACCTATAAAACTGACAAACTTCAGGATTTATCTGCTTTTTCTGAGCATCAGTTCCTTGGATTTCAGATGTGCTTTACAGCTGATCAGATATAAGAAAATACAGAGAACTGCAGCAGTAAACAAGCTGACTGATGGAGAGAGAAGTAACAAACTGAGTAAATAATAAGATGGATGCCAGCTATGTGACTATGTAATCGTGTTTAAGTATAGGGCCATGACGCTGATATCTTTGCTACTTTTGCCTGTGGTTCTGTCCTGAGCCTCATTTTAACCATTTTATTGTTCAGAAAATTCAATTTCAATTTTTTCAATTCAATTTTATTTATATAGCGCCAAATCACAACAAATGTTATCTCAGGGCACATCGAGCAGGTCGAGACCGTACTCATTTATTTACAGAGACCCAACAATTCCCCCCATGAGCAGCACTTGGCGACAGCGGCAAGGAAAAACTCCCCTTTAACGGGAAGAAACCTCAAGCGGAACCGGGCTCTAGGTGGGCGCCATCTGCCTTGACCGGTTGGGTTTACAGCGAAAGAAGGAGGGAGGGGGACGGGGAGAGGGGGGTGGGGTGGGGAGAGACACAGAGAAGTATAATAACAACAACAACAATAACCATAACAGCAGTAATAGAAGTAGAGCTATGACTTATAATAATAATAGCAATAATATCAGTAGCAGAAATGGAAGCAGGACATCCACAGGACCACGCCACAGTCCCCACAGCCATGGCCCACCGTCCAGGTGCTGGATCTTCCTGTGAGACGAGAGAGCACAGAGACTCAAGTTAGTAACATGCATTAATGGTACATGAAAGCATACAAATGGAGAGGAGGAGGTGAGAGGAGCTCAGTGCATCATGGGAAGTCCCCCGGCAGTCTAGTCCTATAGCAGCATAACTAGGGGCCGGTCCAAGGCGAGCCTGGCCGGCCCTAACTATAAGCTTTATCAAAAAGGAAAGTTTTAAGCCTACTCTTAAACGTAGAGAGGGTGTCTGCCCCCCGGACTGAATCTGGAAGATGGTTCCACAGGAGAGGAGCCTGATAGCTGAAGGCTCTGCCTCCCATTCTACTTTTAGTTATTCTAGGAACCACAAGTAAGCTGCATTCTGGGAGCGCAGTGGGGTAATAAGGGTACTACAGTGTGATTTATAACGTGAATGTCAGCATTACTAGTTCAGTTGTCAGTGTGGAGCTTGCCTTTAATTATAATTCATTGCCTGGTACCATATGAAGTCTCAATTTTAAGATGAAGTGATATTTGTAGCTAAATGAATTCAGGGACACTCTGTAATAACATTAACATGTAGCTGATGAGGCAATAAGCAGTTTGGATGTCTACAGATAATTGTATAATTATGTGATTGAGCAGATATTAGAACATGATCTTTAGATGTGAGTTGTGGCTCTTAAAAGAGCCTTTGGTTGTTTTCCAGTAGTCAGACAGGCTGCAGGTTTACTTCTTGGCGGGTTTCTCAGTCTTCTTGGGCAGCAGCACAGCCTGGATGTTGGGCAGCACGCCGCCCTGAGCGATGGTCACTCCGCCCAGCAGCTTGTTGAGCTCCTCGTCGTTGCGGACAGCCAGCTGCAGGTGACGGGGGATGATCCTGGTCTTCTTGTTGTCGCGGGCAGCGTTTCCAGCCAGCTCCAGGATCTCAGCGGTCAGGTACTCCAGCACAGCCGCCAGGTAGACGGGAGCTCCGGCACCGACACGCTCCGCATAGTTCCCCTTCCTCAGCAGCCTGTGGACACGGCCAACTGGAAACTGGAGCCCGGCCCGGGAGGAGCGGGTCTTAGCCTTAGCTCTAGCCTTACCGGCACCCTTACCACGTCCAGACATCTTCCTTGTTTATCTTCGTGAAAACGGAGAATAAGTTCACGTCCTCCAAGAACCGGCTTTATAAAGCAGTCAGCGCTCGCTCATTGGTCAGAGTAAGCGGTACCAATATTACCCAATCAGAGAAGAGCTCGTGTCTGTTTCCGGTATTTACTACATGGCTCCCGCTTTGTGAGGGATTTCATAATAAAACGCGACATTTCATTGTAATACTTTCAACCTGTTCTTAAATATGATTAAATAATCTGTATATTTAGAATACATAGCATACTAATATACATCATGTGATTACAAATATATATTTCAAAAACAGTTTTACTGAAAAAAACATCACATTCATTCAAATTCATCACATCTTACGCACCCAAAACCAGCGAATCTCACAGCCAATCAGAAGGGCAATAGGAAATTTCTCAAAATAAATTAAATAATTGTATGACACTTACAGTATATACTAGTGACGTCACCAGACTAGAATTACCACACGCTCATTAATTTAAACACTTTCTATAAACACAACAGAAACTTTGTGTGTCTCATTATGTAATCATACAGGCTGCATTAGAATAAGAGCTACAAATTAAATACTGGCCTACGATGTTTTAACAGCTGTGTGATCATGTGCTCTCATCTTGGTTTGACTGAAACTTCAAAGTTTCAGCATTTAAACAAATACACTGACTAGATTAGATAATAGTACAGATGGGGCATTAATACTAAAAACGTTGCTATTAGTTATACTGTAAATACTGATATTGATCTGGTATCCATGTACTGATTCTTGTGATACATCTTACTTGTGGTTATTGAGTTGTTAAAATAACTCCTGGACTTTATACAATAAAACAGTTGTATCAGGACAGCTCTTAGAGGAGGTGGGTGGCTCTTAAAAGAGCCTTTGTGTTCCGGTATCAGCGGGTCAGGATCAGGTTTAACCTCCGAAGCCGTACAGGGTGCGGCCCTGCCTCTTGAGCGCGTACACCACGTCCATGGCGGTCACGGTCTTCCTCTTGGCGTGCTCGGTGTAAGTGACGGCGTCACGGATCACGTTCTCCAGGAAAACCTTGAGCACACCGCGGGTCTCCTCGTAGATCAGACCGGAGATACGCTTCACTCCACCGCGGCGAGCCAGACGGCGAATGGCGGGTTTAGTGATTCCCTGGATGTTATCACGGAGAACTTTACGGTGACGCTTAGCGCCTCCTTTACCGAGTCCCTTCCCGCCTTTGCCTCTTCCGCTCATCTTGCAGTTGTTGTCTTGACGCTGACTAAATCGAGTCTGCTGCGGATTGTTTGACACGCGCTACTTAAACATCATCTGCGGACGTAAGAGAAGACGGATGGCGCGAGCTCTGCTGGGAGGCGCCAAACTTTGCGGTACCGCCCACATGTTTTCTAAACAGCTGGAAGTGAGCTAAAGATGAAAAACCTTAATCAAATTAACTTTAATAAATCTGCTGTGCACGTTAACGTTAATATACTACAAAAAGCGACCGAGGCAAGAAGAAAACACAACTTTTTTTGCATTACTTTTTCAAAAACTCCGTCATACTATGAAACATTAGTAGGTTGAGTTTAAGTGTTGTTTCCTGTTGTAGAAATCGGCCCATAAATTAAATAAAATTATTCTTATTATTCTTATTCTTATTATTATTATTATTATTATTATTATTATTATTGTTATTATTATTATTATTATACAATATGAAACAAGAATCGCACAAATTGGGCAATGATTTAGTAAAAACTCTTCTTTTAGTTTCAAGAAGAGTTTTTCTACATCATCAACAGTATATTTAGATATAGAAAAGATATATAATTATATGTGGAAAGAAGAGCTACTAATAAAAATGCACCAGCTTGGCGTTAGAGGTAAAATGTGTAAGTGAGTTTCTTTTTTTCTGGCTGCACATTTAGGGATTAAAGTTGGTCTTTAAGGTTTTTAATATTGAAAATTGAATTAAAGGAAACATAGGCTTTGAGGACTATGTAGATGTTCAGTTTTTCCAGTAAGTACATTTTGTTTGAATGGTTTTAAGGCCATTTTTTGCTGGCAAAAAATTTGCATTAGCATGATCACAGTTAACCATAGACTGTAAATGCACCGTGCTAACCAAGTGATGTCATGGTGACTACTACATAATTTTTTTTCAGTCTATGAAGAGGACCCACTCCCTTTGTAGATATAAAGGGCACATTGTATATTCTTATTTTCAGGTGATTATACACTAATTAAAACATACTTATGAATATTATATTCAATTTCTGCCAAGTCTGTTCTGCTCGATGCCACTAAAGTCTACACACTGCACCTTTAACTTTATTTCAATCCAGTAATTACAACCTTAAAAATATTAATGCATTCCTTAATTTCATCATTACTAATAGTAAATAATCTGAATTCATTAGCAGTTTATTAGTAGTTTGTTTTAGAGAAACTGGGTGAATAAATATAATTTTGGTGTTTGGTGGTAATAACTCCCACATGGTAGGTGGCGGTAATGTCTCTTATAACGTTTGTTGCCAGTCGCCAGTAAAGAGAAGAAGAAGAAGAAGAAGAAGGAGAAGGAGAAGAAGGAGAAGAAGAAGAAGAAGAAGAAGAAGAAGAAAAACATGCTAAAATCATGGCTAATACTTCTATAAACATGTACAAGTTTTAAAGACTTCCGCGTCATGTTGCTACGGTGGGTCATGTTCACTTAAAATCAACTGATTTTTCCCCGACAGCTTGTATTTGGTTTGTTTTAATTTTAATTACCTTGCTAGCTAACGTCAATGGGTGTGGTCTGCTGGATAACGTTAACGATGTTAGCATGTGGCTGCTGACAAAGACACTGAACGCTTCACACATAAAATATACACATATAGAAATTACAGATTTAGTGTCATTACTGACGTTTGTACGGTTTTGAAAATGTGTGCCGTTTATCCACAGACTGGCGTTTTCTAGCAGCTCAGTTATGTTGCTGTGACGTTTTAATACCAAACTCCATTCGAAAATGTCCAAACTTTACGTTTACGAGAATAAACAACATCAAAAGTGTGATTTAAATGCTTCCTCTAAATCAGCAATGGCGTCTCCTATATTCGGCGTACACACTACACACTACACACATCAGCACAAGTTTAAACTGATTTTTAACCCAAATAAGTGATCTGCTTGTCACTTATGTCTACAATTTCTGTCCACTAAAACAGCACACTAAATGTGGGAAGTATGGAGCAGAGAGAACCTGATTAAGATGCGTTTAAAACAAATAGCGTATTATTTGTTGATCATTTATTTACATTTTGATTGAACTTTGGTCAGCAGCCTTTTTCCTGGTGCCATTTTGCAAAACTAATATTTTATCAAACTTTACATCTCTCATTAATCCCTGCACTTGTTGCTTTTAATATATTTCTAAAAACTGAGATTTAACAACCTCTACTGTCACATAATTTAATCATTTATTGCACGTCTCATTTAATTGTTGCTCTTGTCACCTTCATATATTTCATACACTTCATTTATTTGTCCATATCAAAGTCCATATTTCATAACAATATTTCACTTCAAGTTTTATATTCTATTTAAAACTATTATTGTCCCATTCTGTAAATAGATTCAACATTCAACACATAAATCACCTAAATGCCACCAGAGGTCATTGTAGAGACTTGTTTAAGTCAGATATGGATTTCACCCGTTATCCACATTCACAAAGAAAATCAACATAACATGATTTTGATATTAGTTCCTGTATAAAATATTTATTCTGGTGCAGATGAGGCGGCAGATTTACTGAGAAGCTCTAACTCCACTTGTGACTTGTGTCTTCTCTCCAGCTTAATATGGATGAAGTGAACTTGGTCTCTCTTGCTGTCGGGAGATGTGTGGATGCCTGCAGTCTGCTGCTGGACCTGCTCGTCAGGACGTTCAGCTGGCTGCTTCGCTTCCTGTCCAGCGTGGGCGGTTCCCTCCACAGCACACTGGTCACCCTGAGCGGCTCCACTCTGGTTGAATATTGTAACTTTGCTCTTTTCTCCTTCCTCACTGCCACGGAGGCTGTCTCCAGCGCTGCCCACGGAGCCCTACATGCCCTGGAGGGCTGGCTGCAGACGCTGGGAGGAGTGTTTGAGAGTTTCAAGATGGTGGGACACCTTTCCTGCCACGTGGCGTGGCGCATCAAAGATGTGCTGCACCGCGGGCTGATTTCAGCGAGCTGCATCCTGCGACAGACGTGCGAAGGCGTCTGTATCGTACTCAGCCTCATTCTTTATCTCGTCAACACCGTGGTCAACATCGTTCTCATCAGCATGCAGAACTGTCTGTCTGCGCTGGCGGGCGCCTGGGACGCTGTGTCGGGCCCTGTGCACAGAGTCGTGGAGCTGGCTCTAACTCTGTTGACCTTCCTGTACAGCTGTCTGGTCGGTGCCTCCGTTCTGTTGTGGACGCCCTGCCAGCTGCTGTTGGACTTCCTGGGAGCACTGGGCCGCGTCTTCATCACCATCTTCATGGTTGACACACATGGCCTGCTCATCACGGCAGCCATCATCTCACTGGCTCTGCTGTTACTGAGCCCCAGGCTTCCTGTCCTCGCCGGACGTCTGAGCCGCCATTTGGTCAATGCTCTGCCAGGAACACATGGCGTACAGATGACCATTCACAGGATGTACACAGTGATAGTAGAACCGGCTTTGGCCTATCAGGCGGTTCACACCAGGGCTGCACAGGAAGTGAGTCGAACGAGGCTCCCAAACACAGACACAGGTGCTTTAATCATCCCCACTGAAGCCAACATGCCACCAGCGAATGAGCTGAGCCAGCCGGACTCTCTGCAGCTCCACGCTCAGCAGGACGGCGAGCCAGTGAGCATCAAGACCAGGGACAGCAGCAAGACTAGTGCGTCCCCACTGAGCTCAGCTCCGGAGGACAGCAGCGGCCCTCCGACTGACGGCGAGCTGCTCAGCCTGTTGAAGGAGCAGGAGGAGAGGAAGAAGTGTGTCATCTGTCAGGACTTGAGTAAGACGGTGCTGCTGCTGCCCTGCCGTCACCTCTGTCTCTGCCGGCACTGCGCTGACATCCTGACCCAACGCCAACCCATCACGCAGAGCTGCTGTCCGCTCTGCCGGCAACCAATCACACAGACCATGGACGTCTTCCTCTGACAGTTAAAGGACCAGAATGACTCCAAACTGCAAGACACGAGAGAAGAAGCCTTCTGGCACTATTGTTGCTTTTCCTGTACCCTAATAATTTAATTTACAAATAGAGCTGGATGTCGAACTTAATACTCTTAGTACCAACCACATGAGTGCCAACTATTGATAGCTGCTTGGTCTTCTTAGTCTTGTTTATTCTTTATTTGATCTCGTATTTCCCGATCTACATCAGGAAGTTTTTCTACTGTAACTTCAGGCTTTATTTTATTTAGGGAACGTTCTCTATTGAACACTCATGCAGTGAGAAAAAAAAGGTTAAAACATGTTTATATTCCCCGAACAAATTGAAAAGTATAGTTTTAGTATCAGAAAAGTCATAATATACGTACGTGTGTGTGTGTGTGTGTGTGTGTGTGTGTGTGTATGTATATATATATATATATATATATATATATATATATATATATATATATATATATATAAAACAATTAATATGTTAAAGTTGGAGGCAACCCTAATTTTGAGGGAGCAGTTTTTCAACTGTTGTGGAAAATATTTATGTCAAATAGCGATAAAGTTAAATTATCAGATGACAGAAAAAGTAACGATGGAAATGTTTTTTGAACAGGCTTTTCACACCTGTTGGCCCAAACTAACACATTGGAAATGTGAAATACTGGAAAAATGTTCAGATATAATGAGTGGGTTTCTTTCCACTGTATCTATGTAACTCTTCATACCGGTCAGTATTGAAGTACAGCTCATTATTTTTGCTTTTCAGTTATAAAATGCGTTGATGAATGAATTCCTGATTTCCAGGTATTTGTTGATTTTTCCCACTTAAGTTTCTGTTGGGAGAGGAGGGCAGCACAGTTCGAGCTGTCGACACAAGCATCAACTGAAAACTGAAAATCATTTTTTATGATGAGTTATGTCAGTGAAAATGAACAAAAGCCAAAAGCAACAAGCCTGAGATGGCACACAAACAGCTGAAACAACTGGTTGATTAATAAATAAGTCGCATGAGAGAAAATTAGTTTGAAACAATTTTGATAATTGATAAATCAACCTCTTTTTTTAAGCAAAGGTTGCTAGTTCCAGCTTCTCAAATGCAAATATTTCCTGTTTTTTAGTCTTCTGTGATGGTAAATTGAATGTTTGGACCAAAAACAAAACAAGCAATTTTAATTTAATATGTCAACTCAGGTTTTAGGAAATTTTGTTTTCACCATTTTCTTCATTAATCGATTGTTAGGTTTGCAAAATATGTGAAAATGAATCAATAATGAAAATAATTACTATTTCCCACGGCATCATCTTTTTTCAGACACAGTTTTCAGGTTACATGTATTGACTAAACCAAGTTTATTGATGTCTGCCTTTTTAAAAATACTGATGTGTATTGCACTGGTTTCTCTATTTTCGTCTTGTGGCACACATACAGAACTATCTGTGCAGCCTGGTGTTTAGACTTCAAACCTGAAAATATAAAAATATGTATCTTATGTAAGTTTGCCACCAACTCTGAAACGCCAAAACAGTAGAGAAGCTCTTAAATCTCTTAATATATAAGAAGTGTGGAAGTTTGAAAATAACTGAACTCACTGGCTGCTGATGATTAACACACCTGTGCCAAAGACTCAGAGCTACAATTGTTGAACTTGTGTAAAAATGTATTTTTCTTTTTTATTTATTTATTTTGACATTTTATTTAAAAAAAATATAAAGGTTGTCAAATATGTTAAAGACTGAATATCTGCTGTGGATGTTTTGCTTTAATGAATTTCATCATTTTTTAATAAACTGTTTTAATTCCTAAAATATCCTGTAAACCTTCTTTTAGCACACTGTGCTTTACTGTGATTGGCTCAGTTGTTTCAGAGCTGTTTGAGCAGTGATGTGACTGTCTGAGAGTGTATATATCACCACACCCTCCCAACTATATTCATTTTCACCTGGCCCTTTTGCACTTTGTGCTGCTGCACATACATGAACCAAAATAGCAGGTGCACATGGAGATGCCCACACAGTCCATGCACCCAAGACTTACAAGTGTTTTAAAACATTATTCTATGAACCAAAGTCTAAAATTCTCCATTTCTAAATAATTCTATTTCAGCAACAGAATACCATTGCTGCATTTGCATAGCTGGAGTCCATATTTCAATCAAATCTTGTACAAAGCGATAACATGTCATTCTTTTATCAGAACAGACGGTCACACTGAGCCTGACAGCATCCTGCTACACAACACAAGAGCCACAGACTCTGAACCACAACCGACATTAGCTTTCCTGCTAAAGTCTCCTTCTTATCTAACTTACAAACACGTGAACATGAACACACGTCTTGTCCTGCAGCTTAGCTTTGGTGTGAAAGCATCCACACCTACACTTGACAGTTTTGCACACTGACTTGAACTTGACCTTACAGACCCTGAATGATGCAGAAAAGAGTAAATGTTGGTTACACAAATTGATTATGAGCAAATACATGTAAAGTGATTTTTATTCTAACTTGTTTTTGTGCCTTTTTCGTTGAAAGTATGTATGCCTGTAAATCACTGAGAATATTAATAATCCACAGTTTTAAAACATTTAAAAATGTTTTATTGTCTACAGACAAACGTGTGAATTTTCCACATCAGCACTTTAAACTGCTTTTCTCTGCTTGTCTCTACATGCTCAGTGTGTTCACAGATGAAGAGACTCCAGAGGGTTTACAAGTCAAAACACTTAAAAATTCAATTAAATTTGATTTTACAACTCAATAATAGAAGTGGTTAAGATGGAGGTTTTTTGTCAGTGACTGGCAGCAGACCTGGTTTTCAGGAGATTTGTGGCGCAGCTGCAGAGATCAGAGACTTCACTCTAACTCTGAGAATTTCTCAGAAACACTTTTTGTTTTGCGTCCTCCTCCGTCACAGACAGTTTGTCATGGAGACACTCTGTCACGGTTAGTTGAGTTTTCCCTTTCAGTGACAAACAAGCTGCATCAAGAGCTCCATCAGCACCCATTAAGCCCTCTTTGTGTTAGTGTTGGGAGCGGTTAGTTAAGGCCCCGGGTGCCCTTCCTCACAGGGTGACTGCACTGCAATTCTGTTTTCTTACATAAAAAAGAAATGAAAACAATAGTGAAACATCTAAAGTTTGTAGCCACATGTGTGCCCCCATGTGGGTGTAATGATCAGTACACACCAGAAAACAAAACTGTTGGTGAATAAAAAATTGAGAAACAACCACTTTTAATCCTTAAACCAGAAGAAAGGCCATATTGTTACATACATTAAAAGAGTCCAAAAGAACATGCCCACAGATCCATGCACATTAAAGGATAAGGCTGGTGTTATTTTATATTTTTCTTAATGTCTCCAACTGGAGAGTTAGCACCACCAACTGTCTTTAATTTAAGTTTAATTTTCTTTTGACAATTTTCTGGAAATTCAATTAAATTTTAATGGAAACCCATTTCTGTTTCCACAGATATGTCAAACAACAGTTTTATCTAAAAGCTGAAAAATCTGCACAATAGCTGCAGTATCATTTTAGTTTATATTTCCTTACACAAAAAGTGATGAGGATTCAATGTCAGATTTTAAGCTGAATTCAGTACCTGCTGGGCTGCTGAGCTCAGCAGAAAGCAGCAGCAGGCTGATTGGTGATCAATATTTGTCAGTAAGAGGTGATTAGATCATGTCGGCTCATTAGCTCAGTTTGTTTTACTAAGTGCTGTAAAGTGTTTGAGGCGGAGAGGCAGTCAATCAGAAGTAAAGTGTGTCACCTAATGTCTGCTGACACACACACACACAGCAGGGAGCTTGTCCAGGTGGAGGTGACGGAGTATAAATAGAGAGGAGGCCCTCTGCTCTGCCTCACACATCCAGCTCTCAGCTACCGCTCCTCCTCCTCATCACAGAGTCTCCTCGTCCATCTCTTCCTCCTCCTCCAACTGTACAGGTGAGCAACTTCTCCTCTTTCTACAACTCCACATCCTCTTTATCCTCTGGCTTTACAGGTGAGCCACTCTCTCCTGCTATAGCTACCTCTCCATCACCTCCTCCAGCTCTACAGGTGAGCTGTTCTCCTCCTCTTCCTCCATTCCTCCTCTATCTGCACTCCTCCTCCTCTCCTGTATCTGCATCTCTCCTTATGACTCTACAGGTGGGTTGTTCTCCACTGTCCTCCACCATTCTTTTGAACATTACACTTTTTCTTTTATTTCTTTTTGTCTTTTCATCATATATAATGTTTAAATTCGTTAAACTTTTGTTATCTTGTTTTGTGTTATCATTGATGATTATCATCAGCATTGTTTTTAAATAACTTATTTTTACCCTCAAATCCTCCAAATGACTTTGATTTATTACAGAAGGTTAATGTTTCTTTTTATGTTAGCGGTAGTTGTGCTGTAGCCGCAGTAGAAGTAGTTTTACTTGTGGTAGTACAGCTACATTACGAGTAGTTCTTGATTAATCAGAGAAGCTACCTCTTGATCGTTTTTTTGTTAGAGGCTGATCAATAAATAAATAGTATTGGCAGATATATATGAAATTTTTTCAACTTGTAAATATTGGCACCAGCCTAAATAAATCCAGTATCGGTCAGTCTGTAATTTTTAGTTGTACTGTCTAAAAATAAAAAAAACATATTTGTGTGTTCAGGTCTCCTGCAGCATGGCGGCGCTGTGGCTCCAGTCTGTCTCTCTGCTGGTCTTACTGATTGTATCGTGGCCGGGCTCCCAGGCCGCCGCCCCCCCGCAGCATCTGTGCGGCTCTCACCTGGTTGACGCCCTCTACCTGGTCTGCGGGGACAGAGGCTTCTTCTACACCTCCAGGAGAGACGTCGACCCCCTGCTGGGTGAGACCACCAACAAAAAACCTCACACAGCAAATCACTAAAACCAAGAGGCTGACTGAGATTACGTCTAAATTTTAAAATGCAGATTCCATCTACATTAGTGTTTCAAAGTGGTTTGCGTAGAGACCTCTGCCCACAAAGAAACACCTGAACTATAGGAAAACAGCAAATATTTGTCCTCTTTTCAGTTGATGAGTGAAAGATTACATGCGTATTACATGTTACATACAAAGCCAGAGATACAGGAATAATTAACACAGGATAGCTCTGGGAGATATGGCCAAGAAATCAAATCTCGATTTTTTTTCAAGCTTGGGGTCAATTCACGATTTTAATTGATTTTTGTTTGTCCTTGTCATATTTTTTTAGAAAACTGTGCAGGAATAATAAAAGTGCTACACCACCTGCGAGACTGAACGCCTCAACTAAGTAGAGCACATGTAGTAGACATCAGTGTGATATCTGCAGACTGCTGCTAGCTAGCGTTAGCTACCCGGCAGGTAGAGACAGAGATATCCAGAGACAGCTATCCACCTGGAGTCACCACAGTCCTGTAACCTGCAGCAGGTGAACATGTAGTCAAACTGATCACATCACAGTTTACGGGACTGTTGTGACTCAAAAATGCTAATGTAGCAGCTAGCATCTACGTTACTTTTTGACTAAGCATAACCTTTTTGTGCATATTGTAATAACTCAATTTTCACAATTTAGACATTTTACATATTCAAAAACAAAAATTTGAATTAATCAAATTAATTTGATATATCACCCAGCCCTAACACAGGGACACAGGATTAGAACTTGGAGAATGTATTTTTCATATCATTGTGTCTTTAAACTCTCTGAACATGAATTGAAAGGTTCAACCTTGCTCCGAGCCATGTGTGAGATAATCTTTATATCAGGATGATGACTTCTCTCTGAGCGTCTCTGTGTTCATCCAATCAGGTTTCCTCCCTCCGAAGGCGGGCGGCGCTGCAGCGGTGGGAGGCGAGAACGAGGTGGCCGAGTTCGCCTTCAAGGACCAGATGGAGATGATGGTGAAACGAGGCATCGTGGAGCAGTGCTGCCACAAGCCCTGCAACATCTTCGACCTGCAGAACTACTGCAACTGAACCGCCTGGTTTAGCCTAGCTTAGCCTAGCTTAGCTTTTTGGCTAACTTAGCCTGAACCGCCCCCCCACCTCACCCGCCCTCATCCCCCCCTTCGCAATCATCAGAAGAGCGGCAGTGCTGTCCACTCTCTGAAAACCAACTGTTGTCAAATGAAGCGCTGAGAAAGAAATGAAATTATTTTTCCTAGAAAATAAAGTTTTGTGAATTGAGAAACTATCAGACGTGTGTTTCTTGGTGTGGAGACTTTTTTATTACTCTATTGTCATTAGTTTAGAGCTGCAACCAATAATTATTTTCATCATCGATTAATTTGCTGATTATGTTCACAATTAATCATTTTGTCGATTAAATGTCAGAAAGAAAGAAGAATGAAAAGGATCAATTATGATTTTTCAGAGTCCAAGCAGACAACCTCAAATGTCTTCTTTTGCCGACTAACCATCAAAAACAACCACATTTACAGTTATATATGTCATATATGACAAAGAAAATTCAGCAAATTCTCACATTTGCTGCTAGAAGTAGAGAATTTTTTGAATTTCTGACTGAAACAACTAAAACGATTAATTTGCTGACAAATGATTAACATTAAATGGCTAATCAACTAATTGTTACAAAAACATTATGTATTTTATAAATGTACTGTATGTGTGTACTGTACTTTTTATTGGTTTGGATAGGATATATACACAATTATCACTAAATTATCAATATATGTTTGAAAATATGTAGAAACTGTGTGAAATGCTGGAAATTTGATTTGATTAAGTCTCTTTTTTTAAAAAAAAACAAACAATAAAAACAGTTGTAAGATTTGAAACCAAATTTTCAAGGCTTTGAATTTGGTTCACAAATAATATAACATGCATTTATTTTGACTTGAGCTGAGACTATATTGAAAAATTCAGGGGATCGATAAATGCCATTTTTATATTTGAGTTGTGTTGTACAGATACATTTTTTTCTTTTTAAAATCTTAATCAAAGACTAAATAAATAAATTTCCATTTCATCACAACCAAGTGTTAAATGGATGGTAGAATGAAAGAAAAGGAAACACACAATAAGAAAAGAACTAAAAATTCTACATATTTTCAAAAAATGATCAGAGAGAGTTTATAAAATATGTACATCAGCTCAGAAAATGTTTAACACATACAGTCATGAAATAAATGCTTACTTGTTTTTGTGTCAAAAAAACAAAGTTCTGATACACAAATCTGTTTTCACTTTTTGGACTTTTTCTCTAATCTTTGATTTTTGCTGAAATATTGGATCATTTGAACATTTATTGAAATGAAACCATGTGAGAAGTTTAGAGGGAAAAATCACTATTTGGTGGAGCTGTTAACAACTCATAGACATCTGAAATGTGACCCCGACTACACACTGCTTTTTGTAAGACGTCAAAAGCCAAAAAGGTTGGAAACCACTGGTTTCATCTTTAACAATGTGTTGTATTTTAAAAGCTTGTTATATTATCCATTGTGTCAAATCTTCATCTGAAAAGTAACTGAAGCTGTCAAATAAATGTAGTGGAGTAGAAAGTACAATATTTCCCTCTGAAATGTAGTGGAGTGGAAGTATAAAGTAGCATCACATGGAAATACTCAAGTAAAGTACAAGTACCTCAGAATTGTACTTACGTACAGTACTTGAGTTAATGTGCTTAGTTACTTTCCACCACTAGTACCGACAGTGTTTTAAAGTTTATATATTTTCAGTCCAAACCGAGTTTGTGTATTTCTCTCCATCTGTAGTTCTCCTGTTTGTCCCGGTGGGGGCGGGAAAGGTGATGCACCTGCTGTGTAACCGGCTCGTCCCGGCGGGGCGGGATCAGGTGTCTGTTGTTTACCTCCTCGACCTCTCTGCTCTGCTGTGTTTCAGTCGGTCTTATCGTCAGTATCTGTCAATTCCGATAGAAGTGAGCGTCATTTCAATGCTCAGAGTTTAACTACATTTAACAAAATAGTTTGTGGTCACAACCGGCCCTGATGTCCCGGGAAAACGCGCTGTTCGGTCTGTAAACATTTTGGGGATTTATTGTTGGACTCCGTACTTCCCGGTCGGTGCTGAGTTTCTGCGGATTGTAGCCACAACAAAGAGCCACGATGAGAGATGTTCACCTGAATAATGAGACGTGCAGGAACGGTAAGGACACATTGTCTTTTAATTATAATAATATTACAATAATTACTTGTATAATCCTAATAAATAGGAAAAAACAATGTGGATATATTTTCCCTTTTATCACGTGTTTCCTCATCAAATAGACACATGCTGTATACAGTGGTGGAAGAAGTATTCAGATCCTTTACTTAAGTAATACTGTAGTCTAAAAGTACTACATTACTAGTAAAACTAATGAATTTAAAATGTAAGTGAAAGTTAAAAAAAGTAAAAGTACAAAAGTATTATCATGAAAATATATTTAAAGTATCAAAAGTAAAAGTACTCATTATGCAGACTGTCAAATTATAGTATATTGTTTGTTTTATTATTGATTGTTGTTTATTATAGTATATTGTTTGTATCACTAACAAATACATGTAATTGCAGTTTTACGCTGTAGTTCATCTTTATGGAGCCAATTTTAGATATTTTGGGTAGATTAATCGTAATAGTACTGCATCATATCATATAAGTGTATCACGTTTTTAAAATAATAATACACTTTATTTATATAGCACCTTTCACACACTAATGCAGCTAAAATTACAAAATAAAGAAGAAAAGAACAGACTATTTAAACAACAGATTATTTAAATCTCTTATCTTAAATCTTAATCTGAATAACTATAAGTGGCAAATAAATGTAGTGGAGTCGAAGTACAAAGTACAAAGCATAAAATGGGAATGCTCAAGTAAAGTACAAGTACTTGAGTAAATGTACATCGTTACATTCCACCACTGATTTTATGAAGTAACATTTGTGCTGCAAAAGGTTTTTAAACAAGGAAAAAGGTTGTGATTTTGAGAGTGATAGTGTAATGCTAAATGCAAATTCCTTTGTGTGTGAATTTCCCTGTAGGACTCAATCCGTCTGTATTATGCAATCCTAGGTTATTAACCATAGACTGTAAAAGAAAATAATGGACGTCACCCACTGGTTTGTGGACTCCCGTTTTGAAGCCTGGAGTTGGCATTTTGACCATCGCCATCTTGGATTTTTGGAGCCAGAAGTGACCAAATTTGGACGAGAGGGTGGAGCTGACCTTACCGCTAGCTGTTAGCTTGGTTAGCATGGTGCATTTACAGTCTAGCTAGCGAAAAACAGGCTTAAACCTGCAATGCAGAACTTTTACATATAAAGAAACGTCCGTTACATTTTAGCCCTTGCCAAACAAGTTCACACAATGCTGATTAAGCCTATCACTGCCAGATAAATCTCTGTATTTCACAGTATACAGTTTTTAAGTCTCATGCCGGGCGTGACATTCCCACGCTGGGCGTTTGGCCGTTAATCGTGCAGCTCTTATAGACTTTCCAAATGTTGCCGGACAGAATGGATCAAATTCTGATAGTGAAGCGAGTCATTTTGCAGGGGTTGTCTGATGCTCAAAACTATTTCTCCATCATTTTACAGCCGCAACAGTAGGCTATGGCCAGTGGTGTACAGGCATGCTGGGACAAATCCTGATGGACCAGTAGACAGTCGAAAAATACGTAAAAAAATATGGCTGGTAAAAACATATCTGTTTGACACCCCAAGTGACAGACACAGATATGTTTTTACTGGCCCTCTCTGTGTGCCTGTCACTTGGGGTGTCAAATAATCAATAATAATAGTAAATAATTGTTACTTACCCTAATTTGGACCATATTTGACTAAATGCAAACTTTGAGTTGAAACAGTTCTCACAAGAACAGACAAGAACGCAGATCAAGAAAGGCTTTTGGCTCTGTAAAAAAACAACTAATGCATCAAGTTGTATGCATAAAAAAAACAGTGTATAAATGCAGAATCCTGAAAAACTTGATTTGCAATTTGCTTATGAAGACTCATGTCTCGACTTGATACTGCAGTGAGAGGTGATATTAGAGGACACAGATTCAACCTGTGAGAAAACTGAACTGTTTATCTTTTTGGACTGATAATAATGACTTCAGATTTAATTAAGAAAATGAAGGTTTTGTGACACCTCTGTTTTTTTTTCTTAATCAAGCTATCACTTTATTTTACAGGTCCCTAATCTCCTTAGTAGTTACCTGTAAAAGAACTATTTAATTTTGTTGCTAATTATTGGCGAAAATCTTTATCTTTATCTTTATTCTCCATATTTTCACAGTTAAATGCAAACAAATCTCACATTTGTGCATGTTCATCTGACACTGCACTGACGAATAGACTGTATTTTCCCTATAATTAGTAACAAATTTCGCACTACTCTCCAGGAAACTACGCAGAAATTATTCAGAAATTGATCAAGTCATTAATCAAGTCATTAATCATTAAACAAGTGTGTTCCCTCGATATTAAAGTGTTTACTGCATCTGAAGTAGAAACTAGAAACTGCAACGATTAGTCCATCGACAATAAATGAATCTGCATTTAGTTCGATAACAGAATAATCGTTTTCGTCGTTATTCTGTCATACATGATCGTACACTGAATATCTTTAGACTTTGGACTGTTGATGAGATAAAACAAGACATTTGAAGACGTCACCATGAACTCTAAGAAATTATAACGGGCATTTTTCACTATTGTCTGACATTTTATAGACAAAATGATTAATTGATTAATTGAGAAAGTAATAGGCAGATTAATCAATAATGAAAATAATCGTTAGTTGCACCCATAGTGGAAACATTATTTTTGGTCTCCTCATTAAGAGTTATCCAAACTGCTGCTCAGTGAGTGTTATCATAGCCTGTGTGTGCTGAGGCTTCAGTGTTGACAGTGTAAATATTGAACTGCTCTGCCTGCTTATGCCAGCTCTCCTCTCCTCATGTTACTCTCAACAGAATAGTGGTCAAACCAGTATTACACAACTCTGCACCAGTGACACAAACCAAATGTTTAAATGGGTTCAGAGAGAACAGAAAACACTCTGCAAACACTCAGAAAACTAAGATGAAAGAGGCTTCAGGTTTCTCTCACGCTGTTAAAAGACACATATTCTGCACGTTTCCAGCTCTATATTTATATTCTGGGGCTCTACTGGAATATCTTTGCATGATTTACAGTTAAAAACTCCTTATTTATCTTATACTGGCCCTTTATGCAGCCCCTCAGTTCAGCCTCTGTCTGAAACAGGCCGTTTTAGCTCCTGTCTCTTCAAGGTTCAGCTTCAGGAAGTTGCGTCATAGGTGACTTCCAGCCACTCTGGAAACTACGTCAACAAACTATAGTATTTGGATTTCACTACTTTTTCTCGTTATCTACTTGAAATGGAAACTTCTTAAATGCATCTGTACATGTTTGAGCCGAAATCTGATCCAGAATATGAGAGTGGACAACATGAACAACACATGGAAACACCCTGCAACAGCCTTAGCAACCAAGGCTACAGAATGAACGACCATTTATGGGCATTTGCCATGAGCTGATGTCAGCTCGTCTGCAAGGTAAAAAAAAACAAAAAAAACAAAAACCCGCAAATGCAGAGCAGGTTGAAACCCTGACTTTTGACTTGCAGGTGGCATCTATCTTGATAAAAGTGCAGCTCAATACATCAATATTTATCATTCGTAGTAGTCATATTAAGAACGTTTTGCAATATCAGGACCCGTGATAAACATATGTTGTCATTCCTGAGTCAGCTTTTTCTTGCAGTGATTTCTGAAATATTTGTGAATTCCACCTTAACATGCAAAAATAAACAGTACAAAAAAGTGCAATGTCCTCAGTTCGATTGTTGATCTCTACACTTTCAAATAAACACAAAAATTTTAAAAAATGTTTAGATAAAGTGCAGCATGAATTTAATAAAATCGGACGTTAACTAAGCCCTTCCCCCCTTAGTAAATGTCAAGCTCTTCTTTCTCAAAATACACATAATAAATAATAAATCATAACGGTGGCAGATTTACCATCAGATTTCTTAGTACTCTTGGAAACAATAGGTCTGCAGCGGTAGACAAAACATCCTCTTGTTTTTTAGTCAGCAACTGTTGATTTTGCCCTCTGGTAATATTCTGCGTTGGCCAATCACATTCATGCAAGCAAACATTCCTGGTGGATTACTTTGTAATCTGAATGAATTCGAACTGGTTACCTCATGATCTTTGCGACAAAAAATAAAATAGTTTCTTCCGTAATAATTTTCCAAGGTTGTGAAATCCTATCTGTAATACAAACCACTGTACAGCAAATATTTTACTCAGACTTCCTGGATCGTATTTCATGTCTCACTGGTACCTTAAAACAACACCATTTAAAGGACGGGTTCACAAGTTCTCTAGTCCATCTTAAACCAACAGTCAGGAGCCCAAATGAAGAGTGAAACCTGTTTTTCTTGCTGTAATCATTCCTCCTGTTCATACTGACCATTAGAAGATCCCTTCATAATGCACTTACAATGGAAGTGATGGGGGACAAAATCCACAGTCCTCCTTCTGTGCAAACATGGATTTCAAAGTTTATCTGAAGCTAATATGAAGCTTCAGCGTCCAAATGAGTCAAATCAAGTAGATATCTTTCAACGTTACAGCTCAACAGGGAAACACTGTCCGAGGAAACACAAAGAGGGAATTTGATGCTAAAAAGACTGTAAATGTGGCAGATATCCACTTGATATGACTAACTCAGACTGCTGAAGCCTCATATAAGCTTCACATCTACTTTTAAATGACTGTGTGGACACACTGTGGATTTTGGCCTCCATCACTTCCATTAAAGCACATTTGAAGGGGATTTTTTAATATCCAGTATGAACAGGAGGAATGATTACAGCGAGGAAAACCTCTTTCACTGTTCATATGGACACCTGACTGCTGTTTGAAGACACTGGAAAATCATGAACTTTTTTTTTTATCTAGCACTATCATCAGGCCATAATTTCATCTTGTCTAATACTTTGCTTTATGATTTATGAAATGCCTGCAAAACTAATGACATTCCCATCTTCCTCAGCTGTACTGTGTTTAGAGCTGATTACAAAATGTTAGCATGCTAACATTATAAACTCGTTTGCAAGGTTGCAGCGTGATAACTTTCCAGAGTTGTGAAATCCAGTCTATGAGTATTACAAACCGCTGTGGATGCAGAAAGCCTGAATCGGCCTTTAGTCTTGTTTTATTGTACAGTAATTCAGTTTTTCAGTACCTTAGTTAAATAATGATCAGACATTCAATACTAACTTTTTTTTATTATGATCTTTCTCAATTAATCGATTAGTTGTTTGGTCTTTAAAATGTCAGAAAATGGTGAAAATGATGAAACATGTCGATCAGTGTTTCCCAAAGTCCAAGCTGACGTCCTCAAATGTTTTGTTTTGTCCACAACCCAAATATATTCAGTTTACTGTCATAGGGGACTAAAGAAACCAGAAAATATTCACATGTAAGAAGCTGGAATCAGAGAATTTGGACATTTTTTTTCTTAAAAATGACTCTAATTTAATAGTTGATAACTAATCGATAAATCAACTAATTGTTGCAGCTCTAAACTTTATTCAAGAGTAAACAGGAAGCATTAAGAAACAGTTTAAACAGCGGTCTTTGAGTATCAAAGCGAACTGGTTAATGCTCTGTGTCCGTCTCTCTGCAGGGTCGGGAGTGAGGTTGTGGTGTGGCTCTCAGTCTGCTGTGTGTTTGGTCAGCGGAGATCAAACACTCGTCTACACATCCTTCACACACCTGAGCAACAGCACTGAGCTGACAGGTATACCTTCACACACACACACACACACACACACACACACACACACACACACATACTTCTTACATACCTGCGTGTGTGGATGGGAGGTGTGTTTGTTAAAACTCTTTTTGTTCGACTAATGCAGTGTGTAAACATCCTTGTTGAAGGATTTATAGGGTTTTATTTCAGTCTCTGTGTTTATTTAAGGAGGCTGGAATGTGCCACTGAAATTATTACATTCTTTGACACTGAGTCATTATAATTAATTGAGTAATGATTAGACTATTTTAAAGCCAACAATTACATTTTTATATTTAAAGATAAAAATTATAAGGATAGAAAATATATGATAATGATATTAGGGTTGCAACTAACAATTGTTATTATCGATTAATCTGATTGTATTTTCTCTGTTAATCGATTAATTATTTTTTCTATAAAATGTCTTCAAATATCTTTTTTTCCCGACTTACAGTCCAAAATGATAATAACTTCAGCTCTAAATGACATATCAGCAGATATTTGTTTTTTAAACAAAAACATATAAACAATGACAAAGATATGTACCTGAGTGGGAAATTTTAGTGTGAAAAACGTGCGACAGCTGTGGACGAAGGCATTATGTCGTCTGTCCGTCCCATTCTAGTGAACGCGATATCTCAGGAACACCTTGAGAGAATTTCTTTACATTTGGCACAAACGTCCACTTGGACTCAAGGATGAACTGATTATAATTTAATGGTCAAAGGTCAAAGGTCACTGTGACCTACAAAACACATTTTTGGCCATAACTCAGGGAATTCAAATTTTCATCACACAAGTGTCTAATAGGATAAAATTATGAAGTGATGACATATTTATATTTAAAAGGTAACATCACTGTTACATCATGTTCTGCAAAAACACTTTTCTCGCCATTACTGAACGCCATAACTCAGGAACAGAAGGGGAGATTGTGACCATATTTTACATTACTGCTGTCAGTCTTCCTCTATAATCCAATTTGAATTTCATTCCTTTTTATTTTTAATATTCAAATTATATTTGAATTTTTAATACTCAAATTTAGCCTGTTATTAATATTTACTATGTACCTATACACGGTATACACAGGCTTATGCATTGCCAATGCCACTATCAGCATGTTTCTTTTATTAAATTCCTTCTCTACAAACATTATATGAGTCTGGACAGACATGTATGTAAACTGCAACCATGAGGCGGTATTTCTGGTTTTCTAAATGACCTCAAACATATCTTTGACTCTCTGTACTGACATACATGCATTGGTAAAAATATATCTATGACACGCAGGTAACGTATTCACTCCAAGAGGTACGAATACTATTAGACCTTTTCCACTGCGGGAACTTAGCAACTCTAACAAGCTGCTTTTGTTTTCATTGTTTTCTGTTCCTGGTATTCTAAAGGGGATGAAATGCTCATTTGCAACATGACAGTAAATAACACAGGAGGTGTGTTTAGCTCAGCACTGCAAGGAAGTGTGTTTCAATATATACACACCCTCCTAATGTTAAGATTGGGTGGACAAAATATTAGGAAAACTTTTCAATCCAGCCCACCACCACCCACTATGACCTCAATAATAAACAAAGTAGAATTATCACCTTTCTGACAATGTCAACAAAAACTGAAAATGTATAAGCTTAGTAAAAGTAGAATTTATAGCAGAGCTGTTGTATTGGATTGCATTAGATTGCACAGGTTGTTCTAATAAAGTGCTTGGTGAGTGTAGAATATCCAACATGCTTATTTTGCTGCATTTGTCAGTGTAAATGTTTCTACTAAAGCAAAGAATCTCTGTATGTCTGAGTGCCCTTCACGTATCTCTTGAACTGTTCTTCGGATCGTCTCCACACTTAACAGGTGCATTGCTGGGTAAAAAAGGTGCCGTGTTGAGTTTGGTGAAATTTGGACACGCAGCATGATAAATATTAATACATTTAAACTATAGTTATAAACTATAGTTTGATTAATGACCAAATACCTGCCAAATGAATGACATTCCCATCAGCCTCAGCTGTACTTCTTTTCTAGTGCAAATGTTAGCATGCTAAACTAAGATGGTAAACCATCCATACCTGACAAACACAATAACATTTTAATTGTGAGCATGTTAGCATTTAGCTCAAAACACTGCTGTGCTTCAGTATAACCTCACTAAGCAGATAGTGAAGTTTCCAGGAGTGAGCTGTATTTTCCATTAAGTATGAAACATTACACCACTCTATTTTATTTTCTACAGCACATATTCTTCAAACAGAACATATAAATGGTGTCGCCTTTTTAATGCCGACTATCTCAAGTGGTGTCAGCTTTTAAATAACCTATATCCCATATATGGTTAAGATAAGATAAGATATACTTTATTGTCCCCTTAGTAAAATTTTCCTTGGGTTCAGCATTGGGCTCAAGTTGATGTTATAGGAAGGTCTGGTTTAAGGGTTGTCAAGTTCCCACTGTGGAAAAATACCATATAACAGCATGAAAAGAGTAAAAAAAACAACATTATTTTGACACAAACCATAGAAAATACATTTGGAAAAAAAAACTGTGAAATTGGTGAAATAGTTGTGCAGATTCAACAAACAATTAAACGAGATTAAAGAAAGTATCTGGTGGTAACATGAGAGATCTGTATTAAACAAACAACAATATAATGTATGTAGTCTGACAAGAAGAAATGTGATTTAAAATCTGAGAAAGAGCCAGAAGACTACACATTATCTGGATCACTGTTCCACCAGTACAAATCTCGGTGAGTTTTTTGTCACCAGTAGCGTGTATACAAAGAGAATAACCTTTTATAATAATGATGTTTTAGTTTTTGCCATGGAGGAAAATAATATCCTTTGTTAACAAGAGGCTACTTCCTCAACACAAACAATGCAGTCAGAAAGAAGCAGAGCGACATGTTGTTTTGTTGTTTCTCCAGTAGATTGAATTTCAAATGAGGTTAAAGTTACTGAAGCTTTTTTTATACATAGTTCCCCAATTTCAGGGGACAGACAGTGATTAGACCAGTAAATATAAAATATATGTTTAAAATTTTAACTACATAATTAAAACATGTCTGGAGGAGATCTGAAAGTAATTCTCTGTTCCCAGCTTGTCAGTTGTGAGGATTTCTCTTTTTTTAATGGTAAACTGAACGTTTTTGGGTTTTGGAGTGTTGGTCGGACAAAACAAGACATTTCATGATATCACCTTGGGTTTTTTCGGAAATTGTGATGGGAATTTTTTACACTTTTCTTACATTTTATAGAATCAATTAAGGAAGTAATCTGCAGACCAATCGACAGTGTAAATAATTGTCAGTTGCAGTCCTGGTTGGCGAGCGTCTACTAGTCAATACATAATGTGGTGGTACACTTCAGATTAGCCAGCAGCCACATTCAAATGAGAAGTTTCACATGTAAACTAAAATCAGTATACACGTCAACATTTCATAACTGCACTATTTCCACATGTGAATGATATTAACATGTCCACAAACAGGACTCACTTGAGTGACTAATTTACACAATCTGATTGGTTAGTATCTTATCATGAAAACTCATTCAGTAAATTCTTTAGTATTTTTTCCAGATCTAATAAAGTTATTGAGCACACAGGCTGCAGGTTCACACCCTCATAAACACACACTCGCTGACTGCATGTTTCTCTGCAGGTGTTCAGACAGTCGGCACCTACAACCAGTGGCTGGGCCTGACTCTGGCCCTGCTGTCTGCCTTCCTGATTGGTGGGAGCGTCATTCTCAAGAAGAAAGCTCTCCTGCGATTGGCCAGCAGGGGACACACCAGAGCAGGTGAGCAGAGCTGTAGAAGATGTTTGAACTCCTTTTCTGGCATTATTTTTATTTTTATTTAAGATTCTTTTTGGAGGGTGTGGATTGGAGTGTGTTTGTATTTTTTAATTAACCCCAAGGAGATAAAGAGAAAAGTTTTTGTTTCTGTTAAGTTATGTTGTGAACCCCTTCACAAGAGCACCAAATGTGGATTCATCCATCACTGAAAATCAAGACCTCTATGTAATGTCCATAGAGGTCTTGATGGGTCAGAAAATTCGTGCCCAAACCCAAAAAGACCCGGAATTGTACTACCTGGAACCGAACCAGACCCTTCTATTATTTGAAAGCTGTTCCCGGACCCATGCGGAACCAAGAAATATGGGACCCAAACCCGGCCAGGAGACACAGACCATACACATACATAGCCTAAAAAAGAAATAAAACATAAACAGCTCATGACAAAAGAAGTGAAGTTGTTAAGAAAGGTCATTCTGTAAAAGTTTTAAGCCAGGTTCACACCCCACCCTCATTATCACTCACTGAATATAGCGTAAAGCTTACAGTCTGTCATTGTCAAGATACCAAAATGCTACAGAGACATTAGAGCTGCACAGATCAGAAAGTTGCACCACGGAGACGGAGAAGTTACAACATGACTCTAAGTAACAACTGAATATTTACACATATGCCCCTGGGGTAGGTGTAAATCATAAAATATCACAGAACTCACTAATGGTAAAACTTTATTGATATATTTCAATATCGATCCAGCTTACTATGATGTGCTACGATGCCAAATGGCTCATGCCAGCTTTCACCTAGCTGGTGCATCGGATCAGCTGATATGACCAGCTGATGTCTCCACCATGGAGTTGCCATAAAATAGATGAACTTTTTCACTTCAGTGACAAATAGAGGAAACTAGAGAAGGCCATGGACGCTGCTGATGACTCTTTTAGGATTGTTGTTTCAAGATCAAACCTTACTTATGTAATTTTTTGAAGATGTTTTTGTAATGTTAATATTTAGAGCTGCAATGATTGGTCGATTTGTTTAATTGACAGAAAATTAATCTGCAACTATTTTGATAATCAATTAATCGCTTTAGTCATTTTTTAAGCAAATCAGCCAAAACTTTGCTGTGTTTAACTTTTCAAATATGATGTTTTAATGCTTTTCTTTGTCATACATGATAGTAAAATGAATATCTTTGGGGATTTTTATTATCAATTAATATGTCAATTCTTTTCTCGATTAATAGATTAGTTGTTTGGTCTATAAAATGTGGTGAAAAATGTCGATCACTGTTTCCCAAAGTCCAAGATGACGTCCTCAAATGTCTTGTTTTGTCCACAACCCAAAGATATTGAGTTTACTGTCACAGAGGACTAAAGAAACCAGGAAATATTCACATTTAAAAAGCTGGAATCAGAGAATTTGATTAATTTATTAATATTGTCGGTGACATTTTATAGACAAAATGATCATTCGAGAAAGTAATGGGCAGATTAATTGATAATTAAAATAATCGTCATTTGCAGCCCTACTCATATTTAAATCCATTATCTGGAGATAATGATTTAACTATCTTATAATCTCAATATATTGAAGTGTTATCTCTTTATCAGAAGATAAGTTAGAAATTTCCTGTTTCTTAATAAAATAATAAGGTGTTGTGATGTTTATGTGTAAAATATGACTGTATGTGTGTTTGTGTAGGTGATGGAGGTCATGGCTACCTGAAGGACTGGCTGTGGTGGGGAGGCCTGTTAACCAGTAAGAGTTATTTCTTTAATCTACATCTGTGTGTAAGTAAAGGAAATTCCCTAGTTTCCTATTTTACCAAGTCAGATGAGAAGATGGATATTAGTTTAATCTCTGCCTGCCCAGTACAGAGATTAGGACGTGTTTAGCACAGAAACAGTTTCACCTGTATAATAATAATCATATGTTGTTGTTTCTATATTTATGTATCTATTCACTCACCCACTTGCTTGTACATGATAATCATATGTTTATGTTTAAATATCTTTGCTCGGCTTGTTGTGTATCTTCCTGAACATTGTTGTGTGTAAATACATTGAGAGCCAGTAAACCAGAGTCAAAGTCCTTGTATGCGAAAACATACTTGGATACTAAAGCTGATTCTGATTCTGATAATCAAACTTAGTATTGTAATGAGTATTTTTTAGTTATGTTAGCAGCACAGCTTTATGGATGGCAATGTCTGTCGTTCCACCACTTTGATCCAGACTGAAATATCTCAACAACTTTTCGATGGATTGCCATGAAATTTACTGCTCATCTAATCTATCATCTTTTAATGTTGGTAGACAAACTTTTGAAATGGTGTATAAGAATCTGGTGGAAAGCATTTTATTCTTCAATATGGTCATGTGGTCATGTGGTATGGACATTTGAGAGGTTGGCATAAACGATTTCAACATCCCTTGAAATCGTCCTAACTTTCCCCCCATACGGCGCCCCTCTGTCTGCCTTACCTGATATCCATCTTCTCATCCGATTCTGCGACGACAAAACAAACATATTCTCTAAAAAATGTCAGCTCTGCTCTAGAATTTAAAAGATGTATTAATTTATTATTACAGATGTTATCAGTGGTAAAATGATGTTGTGATGTTTGTGGATTACTGTCAGAAAGGAGAGGCCTTTTCATGTGACTCTCTGTCTGCAGTGGGAGCAGGAGAGGCCTGTAACTTTGCCGCCTACATGTTTGCTCCAGCCACGCTAGTGACTCCGCTGGGCGCTCTGAGTGTCCTCATCAGGTAGCCGTAGATCTCAAATTGAATTGAACTGTACTTTAATGACACAAACATATTGGGAAAGCTTCAGTAATAGTCAGATACTTTACTCTGAAGCAGATGAAATGACTTGCAGTCTGTGCGTTTCAGTGCAGTTCTGTCCTCCTACCTGCTGGGGGAGGTGTTGAACGTGGTGGGGAAGCTGGGCTGTCTGCTGTGCGTGTTGGGAAGTATCCTGCTGGTTATCCACGCCCCACAGGAACAGGAAGTGACATCACTACAGGACATGACCAATAAGCTGTTGGAGCCTGGTGAGAGAAAAAACATGTCAACTTCACATTATTAGTTTTCAGTGTTTCGGAACCACAAATCAAATATCTTAATTTAACTATTTTCCTCTGTTGTGTTTTTTTCCCACATGGGTATCTATAAATGCGTTTCTATGTGCTTGTTGTTGTTTTTTTGCACATTTTCAATTTGTGAAAAAGGTGAATCTGTGACGTACTTGAACCATGTGACATCAAACATCACTAAACAGCTGAAAACATCAGATCTGTGTGGAGCGATGAGGAGACTGTAACGTTCCTCAAATGAATACGTGAAACAAACAGAAATGTTTCCATCACATTTTTCCACATGGTTTTCCATTGTTTGAGCTTTGACTGTCGCTCTTTTAATGACGTCGTCTCATTGTGTCCTCTTCTCCTGGCCAACACAGCTGGATTTCTGTACGTTCACAAACAACTGAAATGTGACTCTGGTTCTTTGTCTACAACATGATAGTCAAACAAGCACAGACAGCATCAGAGAGACACTTGATCTGCCCTCAGAAAGCTCTTTTATGATGAAGTTTGAAGCTTTCTTAGAATAGAAACATAGATTCATGTTTTTATTTCACTTAAAGATGGTGGTTTTATTGTTCATGTGTGTTTATAGTAATAACTGTGTTTATTTGTGTCAGGTTTCCTTGTGTACATGGCGGGGGTGTTGGTGCTGTGTGCCATCCTCGTGTTGTATTTCTCTCCTCGGGTCGGCCGCTCCAACATCCTCATCTACATCAGCATCTGCTCGCTGCTCGGAGCCTTCACCGTCTCCTCAGTGAAGGGCCTCGCCATCGCCATCCAAACCGGTGAGGCAGACATGTTTTTATACTCATTTTAAATTTGCACAATAAAAATAAAAATGTAATACTAACACCCAGAATTTAAAACAGAAGCAAAAAAATATTGGAAAGTTTACGCCCTGTTGAGGAAGTGCTGAGATGTGGAACAAATGTGAAGCTCTGATTTCTGCTTTTTCTTTTCTTTGCCTGACACCAACAGTTCCGCCTGAACGAACAAAAACAAAGAATAAAAAACAGTGTCTGACAACAAAAACACAATATGCAAGAACATTTTCTTCTCCTAAACCTCAGGTTTTTTTCGGTGAGGTTTTCTCGTTCCAAGTGAGATTCAACAAACTGTTTAATGTTACAAACTTTGTTGTAAATCTCTGGTTTCAGACATGTATTATGTTTTTATAGCTTTTGTATTATGTGAAAGAGAAATATCACCACTGTAAATATTCATTTAATTTAAAAAGCAGGTACTTTAGTATATAATAGTTTGCATCAGCATTTAAGTAACTGTGGCGTGTGAAAACAAAAATCATGTTTTCAGATTTGACAATAAAGTTTGGTAGTAAGTATATAAAAATATTACATTTTTTCCAGAATTTGTGACTGACTTCGCAATGCCAAAACAAGTGAGTTATTACAGAAGGTAGTTTGTATAAGCAAAGTTCCCAAATTTTTAAGATGTTTGTAGGGAAAACATTTTTATGACTTTTCTTTAACTCTCACCTGTTCATGAGCAGCTGAACGTTCCTGAGATTTCATCATCAGCATCATGGACGCCCCTAAAATGTCCATATAAAACGACCTGTTCTGCTCCATTTCTGCTCCGTTTCATTCACAAAAATGTCGCCAAAAAGAGTGAAAAGAAGAATTTGAGGTCGCTGCTGTCAGAAACCAGCAGACACATTTATCAGTGTCAGCAGGCGTATTAGAGGAGCTGAAACTATTAGAAAATATAAATCCATCAGAGCAGAGCTGCACTGTGACAGAAATAAAGAGGGAACACTTTGACATGAAGTTAGATGCTAAAAACATCTTTCTAAAGCAAAGCGCCAATATGAGAGGTGACGTGAGTAAGAGAAAATACAGGTACCACAAAACTTAAGTAATCACAAATAATGTAAACATTACAATAAAAATGTCAAACAGATTCTAAGAGAAAGGAACTGGGCAGAGTTTAAAATGAAAACATTGTTATACCAGCTTTTTTTTACACTTCGCAGCAGGAAACAGTCTACATGGCAGTGAATTTAAAGTATGTTGTCAGCATTGTTTATCCTCTCTTTTCTTCTCTGTCTCTCAGTGTTTTATGATGTGTCTGTGCTCGCTAATCCTCTCACCTGGATCCTGCTGCTCACGCTCATCGTCTCCATAGTAACACAGGTAAACTGCAATGTTCTTTTTATCCTGTTTTTAGAAAAATATGTGTTTTGAAATTTATCTTTTTAATACGTCAGAGAATATCTCCCTCACCTGTGTGTGTCTGCCTGCAGGTGAACTACCTTAACAAGTCTCTGGACACCTTCAACACCCTGCTGGTCTACCCCATCTACTACGTGCTCTTCACCTCTGTGGTTCTGTCCACCTCCATCATCCTCTTCCAGGAGTGGAGGAGGATGGTGGCCGTGGACGTCGTCACAACGCTGGGATCTTTCCTGGTCATCGTGGTGGGCGTGGCCATGCTGCACCTGTTCAAAGAGCTGCAGGTAGGTGACCCTCACCTCCACATTCATGTGGTTTTTTTTAAGCTCCACTCAAAGTTTCTGATTACAGATTTGGTGATCACACTTTGCTTCAGACTGAAACATGTCGATAATTATTGAATCAATTGGCGTAAAATGTGGTTCAGACATTCATGGTTCTCAGACGATGAAGCCTGACGAGTTTGGTGATACTCTGACTTTTCCTCTAGCACCACCTGCAGGCCAAATATATATTCCAGTTCATGACATGATAATTAATAACTGAATTTCCCTCCAGCCTCAGCTGTACTTTGAGATTAACGATACATTGCATTAAAACATTGATTAACACTTTATTAATGATAATAGGAGGATGTAAAGTAATCTGTATACAAAACAGTTAATAAAGGGTTTAAAACTCACTCCAATTATTTTAGTTGTTAGCAGATATAAGTGTTTATAAATGTATCAGTTGACAACTATAACTCCTAAAATGTGTTAAAATGTGTACAGGAAATAGGGATGAGTATTCAACTTCAGTACTTTTTGGGGTAACAACCAAAATGTGTCTGACTGCTGAATACTGACCAAATATTTGATGCCAGCTTTGAGTACTTGACAAAAAACAATTTATCTGATCAGATAGCTCCTAATTTCAATAATTTCCCTTTTTTAACTTAAAAACTGTTTTATAATTTTATTCTGGAATGAATTAAAAAAACAAGTCTGGACAACGTCTGCCCCCCGATAAACAGCTCTGAGGAAAAACTGGCCCATGGATGAACATAATTACTGACCCCTGCACCAAAATCTGAAACAGAAATAGTTAGCCCTAACAGTTAGCATGTTGAAATGCTAAATGTGAGCGTGTTAATGTTAGCATGAAGCTCAAAGCTGTGATCAGATGTTTACTTATGTAATATTTCTGTTAGGACTCGGCAGTTATTTGATTTGATATTAGCATATATTGTCTGTCCATATAACAGTATTTTATTTTTTGTCATATTGTGGTGCACTATGGTCAAAAGTATGTAGACTATCATCACACATGGGTGTATCATTTGGTGTCCACATACTTTTGGCCATATATTGTATCATAGTTCACAGAGAGAAGCAGCAGAAATCTGTATTGTTACAGGTTTTACAGCTACAAACTGCAGCATTAAATCCTTTTTAGAGGCAATGTAAGAGTAAAAGATGATTTGATGTTTTGCAGATGACGATGGCACAGTTGACCAATCAGCTGTCTCAGCCTGTGGAGAGGGAGGAGCCTGCAGATGAGGTTTCAGCCAATGAACAGGCAGGAAGAGAAGCGCGAGGAAGGAGGAATAAAAAGGAGGATAAATACGGACTGATGGACAACATGGTGATAGAGAGTCTTCCTCCTATGAGGGAGGAAGGACCGAGAGTCTTCATCATCAGCTGAAACAGGACGGAGACGCAGGTTTGTGTCTGGACTGCTCAGCGCTGCAGTCTTCACTCTGTGCACTTTTTTAATGCTTTATTGAACAATAAATTTACAAACAAGGCAAGTCAAGCATGGTATTAACAACCTGGGCGTGCATCTGAGTAATTAGAGAAAACAAAAATCTAACATAAATTAAAACTATTAAAAATAAGAAAATAAATAGAAATATATAAATTGTAAATAATTCAACATAAACAATACAATAAATACAATTAAAAAGATATAAATTAACATAAATCGGTCTTCAATTTAAATTAAAGGTTAGTTCATTCAGTGTCTATTAGTTTGTACAATTTTACATATTTTCATATTTCATTTCAGTTCACTGTTAAGATCCATCAGTTTCACACAAAACAAATCACATTTACTTGAATGTATTGTACAGAAATTTGAGGAAAACGCTGATTCCACATTTACTCTCAGTCACATCAGGCGTCTTTGGCTGCAACTAATAATTATTTTCATTAATCAAATAAATAATCTGTTGATTATTTATTCGATTAATTTATTAGTTGTTTGGTCTAAAAAAAAAAAAGTCAGAAAATGGTGAAAAATGTTGATCAATGTTTCCCAAAGCTCAAGATAATGTCTTTAAATGTCTTGATTTGTCCCGACCAACAGTCCACAATGCAAAGACATACAGTTTAATTTGGAAATTTTCTTTTTTTAAAATGACTCAGTTATCAAAATAGTTAAATAAAAATAGCAACTAATCAATTAATTGCCTCATCTGTAGTTGTTAGCTAGCTCACTGCTATTGCCAGCTGTTAATTGTTGTAACTTAACTGCTTAAGTACAGAAGTTATTCTTCTTCTGCTGTTTTTGTCAGTTACCTTACTGGACTTTGGACTGTAGCAGAGTTGATGCTACTTTGCAAGTAGTCTGGAAAACTGAGACACATTATAATCTGATTTGTGATCTGACCAAAGGAGACACATGTATGTGGCTAAGTGTAAATGAAAGCGTATTAAATCACATCTGGATTTTCTCCGGATACAAGATACTTGAAATTGTAAGTGTAAATGGAGCCACTGGACCCATCATCTGAAAAATAAGTCCCTGCTACACCTTCAGATTGCTTTTTTTCTTGTTTGATTTCCCCCTGAAGGTGGCACCAGGACAGTGTGAATCAGTCATTTCATTCACTATTAGTTACCTGAAGCCTTCATTTTTTTCTAATTTTACCTTTATTTAACTAGGAAGTAGGGCTGTCACTTTTTAGTCAAAATTCAAACTTTTGTTCGAACGTGGGGAAAAATTAAATATTTGAACTGTAATGACCTGTTCAAGTTCAAAATGCACAGTCCAAAAGTGCGTAAGACCGTTAGAAGTAGTTTGCCATCTGATCCTTCAGCTTGACCTATCGCTCTGTGGGCTCTGTGACCCATCAGTAAACTAAGCCAATCAAATGAAAATGGAGAAGGACAGTGACAATCGGATAATTACAACACCAAAGCATCTGAGAAGCAGTGTGTGGAAGTATTCTGGGGGCAAAATTACCAACAAAGAAAAGGCTGTTTGCCAACTTTGTGAAAAGCAGCTGCCTTACTGTACAACAACAACAACAAATCTGAGGACTCAGCAGCTAGTTTACCACACAAGTGAGGCAGCCGAGGCATCAAACGAGCAGAGCAACGTCAACTCTACAAGTCTGACACAGTGCGATCTCCAGACACACAGTACAGCTGTATGACACCACACAGGAAAATATAAAGACTCTAATAAACATCGAGACACTCAGACACTGACGGATCTCTGGCCATATATATGCTGACAGCCCCAGAAAATTGTATCTGAGACACATTATGGTATATGGGTTGAGTTTGAATTAAATCGAACAAATGACTTGTTAGTTTGAATTTGTTCAAACTTGACTTTTTGAAAAAGTGACAGCCCTAGTCTCTTGAGATACATTATCTCTTTTACAAGACTGAACTGACCTCTTTTTATTTTAAGTCTGGTGTTATTGTGTGTGTGTGTGTGTGTGTGTGTGTGTGTGTGTGTGTGTGTGTGTATTTTTTTTTAAATTGTCAACAAATCCTACAAAAAGACCAAAGCCAACAATATGTCAGACTGACTTCCATAATATATGAGATCATTCTTCTTATGGTATCTACATATATTTTTTATTTTTAAAATACTCATCATCTCAGCTGATGAGTCGTCTGATAACGTGGAGCCTTTTTACAATAGCTGCAGACTACAGATGCCACCTGAAACTAGCTCTGAATAAGTAATAACACGCAGTATTTTAGGTCACACACACACATAGCGAGCAGCAGTGTAACATGAGAGCAGAGACCTCTGAGGAAAAACTGAATAAGTGTGGTTACAGTTCACTCGAGTCGATGACGACAGCGCTCAGTGCAGTCAGGTTTCAATGTCTAACACTGTGGGCAGTCCTCAGTCCTTCAACACACGACAAATATGTGTATGAATGTGTAGAGGAGAGCGTCAGTGTTCCAGGAATATAAGTCCAAAATCAGATTTTTAAATTAATATGATGTTTTGGAAAAGCAGAAAATTTTCACATTTGAGAAACTTGAACAACAAAATGTTTGGATGTTTTCCTTTTTAAAAAAAAAAAAAAAAAATGTTGATTCATTTTTTATTAATTGGCTAATCAATAAATGAACTAATTGTTGCTTTACTTTAATGTAGTGAATTTCCAGGACTTTGCTTTATCTGAGACCTTTTTTTCAGTAGGTCTAAACTGTTGAGCATTTTTTAGGCTTTAAAACTATTTATCATTAAGGATGATATTTCTATTTAAGGTCATGTTGTTTAACAGAATTCAGGTATAAATTGATGAATTTATTCATTTCAGTTATGGTGCCGATACCTGCAGCATCAAGATACTGACGCAAAAGTCACAATATTTCTTCAATGTTCAATTTGTTCTAATTTAATTTTTAAATGAAGAATAAAATGTCATGGATACACACACACACACACACACACACACAATACTTTTGGCTCTTCACATGGGATTTGTTGACAATAAGAAAAATATAAATAAAATAGAAAATATTAGCAAACTTCTGCTTTAAAGAAACGTAGACAAAACAAAGAGCAATATGTTCACTTTAATTATCATTTCAAGTGCTTTCTTATATTCACATGTATCCCTATAGGACTTCCAACATACAGTATATGGTGACTTTAAAATGATCTCACTTTCCATTATTTTATCTAAATATTAACATTACAATGTTATTTTAAAGATACTTATTTTTATTCAGTGTTGTATTTCTATCAAGTGAATTTATCCAACTTTTTTCTTATCATGTCATATAGCTACATGTTTTTATTTTCTGTTGTAGAGTCTCAACTGTGAGTGAGTAAAGTATTTTTTTCTCATATTTTATATGTTTATTGTACTAATGAAACAGAGCTGAGGACTGAACAGACTATAGCTGTCAAACTAGAGGCCCATAAATCCAACAGACCTGTAAGTGTGATGTTATTGTTTTTAGGAGATCAGACTTTGGTTTGCTGCTCTCTGGTGCCAGAAAATAAGAGCAGAGTGAGACAGCTTAGCTTCCTGCTGAGTCTTCTGGTCATAAACTTGTGTTTAGATTGATAACATACTCCTCTCTGCTGATGGCTGGAGTCTATGAAGCAGCCGGACGACAACACACATACATACATACTGTTAATCATTCACTGTATACGGAAACTTTCAACTTTATCTTTACTCTCCTCAAGAGGAAATGTGTCTCGCTGCCAGTTGAAACGCATCACACACAGAATTGAACATAAAACATAAGAAAATACATAAAATGAAATGTTAAAACTTCACAAAGCCACTTTATTTAACACGCTAAACTAAGATGGTTTTGTAAACATTATACCTGCTAAACATCAACGTATTAATATTTTCATTGTGAGCATGTAAGCATGCTGCAGAGCTGCCAGCATGACTGTAAACTCTTAGTTTTGTTAAATTCCTCGCTTAGAGTTATCAAAAAAAACTGGAAAACTTAATATTTAGTCCCAACAGTAAGCATGTTAGCATGTTAATGTTAGCATTACGCTAAAAGCAGGCCTGAGGAACCGTGGTCCAATGTTAACGTCTGTTTGTTTATGGAGAAAAATTTGACTCAATACAGGTGACGTAAAAATACTTAATTATTTTCTAATCATTGGGTGATGAGCTATTTAATTTTTTTGAAAAAACGGCTTTCCCATTTTGAAATTAGGCAGCATACATTTGTGGATTTAAGAGTGTGGAAATAGTCTCAAAATCTCAAACACAAACCTGATCCACACGTGTCAGGTGATCACATTTAATAATCTGTAAATAAATGCAAAAGAACTATTTATGATCACAGGAAGCTTTTGGAAATCTAATTTTATATTGTGCAATGTATTTATTTGTAAAATTGTTTACATTTCTTCAAATTGTTCGGTATTTGTGTGTGGATTGAACGATGCTTTTATGAACACCATAAATTACCCACATATTGTAATACATATTTGTAAATCTGTCACCTATATTGAGTCTAACTTCTCTCCATATTTATCGGTTTTGTTTAATTCTTCATACAATTACTTCCGTCATTGAGAGGAGTGAGTACACGATGAATCAGGGACAATGTCGCACATTTTCAGACAGTCTCCCCTTGAATGTATTCAAACTGTTTCACTTTGTTGTTCACAAAAAAAGTGACGGAAGTAAAAGTGAAACAGTTTGAATACATTCAAGGGGAGACTGTCTGAAAATGTGCGACATTGTCCCTGATTCATCGTGTACTCACTCCTCTCAATGACGGAAGGTTGTCCTTCCTCTAGCTGCCGGGCAGCTAACAGCGCTAGCAGCACTGGAGAAGCTACTGTAGCCTTTTATTTATTATGGAATTATGCATTATTTTCAGACGGCTAGCATACCAAAGAAAAAAGCTTACTTAAATATATAGATCTGGTGTTTAACAAAATAATATTAACTCTACTTCTAGTCCACTTGCTAGCTTTTTCTGGAGCTTTCAACCACAAACCCATACTTTTGTTTGCAGAAAAAAAAAAAAACTTTTCGCCACATAGTGCATGTAAATATACATACACATCACTTAAAATAATAAACAATGTATGTATATATATTTTTACACTCCAGGTTTATTTCAAGAGACTTTTCCCTCAACCCCGGAGAAGCCGTGACCCTGATAAGTTTCATACATGATCAGTGGTGTGTGTGTGTGTGTGTGTGTGTGTGTGTGTGTGTGTGTGTGTGTGTGTGTGTCTCTGCAGCTGAAGGCTCTTCTGTTTATGAAGCACAGAGGAACAAAACCACTAAACTAATTAGTCTGTGTGTCACCACAGATTCGGTGTTCTGATACACAAACCGATGAGCTACTTAAATGAACATAACACTGTTTTAGCAGATTCACCACACATCACATGTACTTTACATTAATACCCAACATTTTCCATCATCACAGTGTTTTCTTCAGTATTTTTACATGGTACTTGTGTACTTGGTACAAAGCTTATGTCATCAATAACAGAAGGTCCACTGAATTTAATTTTTACAAACTAACTCTGGCAGAAAAAGCAGACATGATGTCCACAGATTTATTTTAAATCTGTCTGCAGCAGGTTATTGTTCTCTGCAAGCTGCTTGTACTTTGATTATTGAAATTAACTCAAAGCAAATGCTTCCTGGAAAGAAGGAAAAAACAACAACACTGTATTATGTTTTGGAAAATGGTCGGCATGTGCAAAGTATGTGGGATATGAAGTTAAACTGCTGAAACAACTCTGGTTTAGTTTTATACTGATAATACTGATGTCTGATTCTGCTGCCATCAAACTTCATCTTGTCTGTTCTCAATGATATCTTTATATTTTTTTAATTGCATGCAAATCATTTCAATAAAGAACTGTGACCAGGATCTCCTGTTGAAGTGTTTTATTGCTGTTTATTCTGTTGCTTTGGTCCTTTGACATTTTTGTTTTTAATTGTGAATGAATCATTTGATGTAAAAAAATAAATAAATTGAAAAGTAGTGACAAATGTCGAGCCCAAAATGATTCTTTAAACCGTTTATTCAGTCTAAATGCTCAAAGATGTTCAACTTAAAATTCTATTAACTTCATTTTTGCCATTAAAGTCCATATTAGATATAAAAGATAAAGTACTTTTTAAAAACAAAATTTAGAAAGTGTTTTACAGGAAGTATAAAAGAGAAAACATGTTGAAACCCACTTTAACATTTTCAAACATCACACAAGGCATCATCTGTGTCACCTGCATTGTTACCTGTTTGCTTTACACATTGTAACACCATCTTGTGGTTAAATCAAAACAAATCAATCCAGCCAAAAGAACAAACAAAAATCAAATTCCAGTATAATGGAGTATTTTTACATTGCTTTTTTTGCTTTTGCATTACTTTTACTTAAGTAAAGGATCTGAGTAATTCTTCCACTGCTGTCATTGATTAAATGGGTCATAAACAGAATTTCAGCAGTAGTTCTGTTGTACTTGGAAGTATTTGTTCTTCCATATGATCCTGTTCTCTCTGCTTGTTGACCAACGCTCATTTTCACACACTGTTCTGGTTCTGCTGCTTCTCCTGAGGGAAAACACACACACACACACACACACACACACACATACACACACCAGTGAAGTGTTTGCCAGTAACCTCAGTGGACTAATTATTCAGCAGCAGAATCATCAGGAGACCAAATGATGAGTGTCAGACAGGAAACTCAACAACCTGCAGTGAGTGAGTCACAGACAGACAGACAGACAGATACTGGATGCTCCTCGCTCTCCTCAAACGTTCACTTCCACACTGATACTGCTGAAGAATTTGAATTGCAAACTACAGTGATATCCAGCTCCAGCGCCTCGTCCACAGCTCGTTGATAACTGAAGTTAGTTTACATGTGTCCAGAAACAGAAATTATAAATATTGAACATGTTCTGTGAGTTATGAGCATAAAGTGTTTAGTCACAAGTGGAACTGTTTCACTGGTTGTCGCTTCACTTCCAGGTAACACCCACTGTGGTTTCTTTTGCTCCCAGTTGGAATGACGTATGTATGACTGTCACTTCTGTCACAAAGTCGCAATTGAGTGTTAATTATAGAAAAGAACAAAAATAAACTCGCCAGAATTAACTAAAACAACATCTGTGCAAAAAAAAAAAAAAAAAACAATTCTTTAATTCTTAAAATGTTTAACCTTAATGGTAACATTTCAGTTTAAGTCACTATACTATTTGTCACTATAATGTAGCTGTAAGCAGTAATTAAGTTGTAAGTAAAGTAAAAATTGATCAATTAACCAACTGAAAATTATCAATTCCTTTAAGTTAATTTAAGTTTTTGCTTGCCCATTAGGAGACAATGAGCTTGCTAGCTACTGTAGCTGCAGTAGTGAGTGTTTTTGCTGCAGGTCTGATGGCACTGTCTGAACAGCCTTGTACGTGCACAATTCACCAAAAAAAAAATCACTTTTAATTTATGGGTGTAGAACATATCCTAACTAACATCACTGTCCACAGCAGGCAAGATGACATATTTCAGACTTTTGTAAATTAAATTTAAGACTTTTTGATACCATCTAAGGCCTTCCTTTGCCTGGAAACTGAATTCAATGCCTTTTAAGACTTTTCAAGACCTGCAGGTACCCTTAATATTTGCACCTGTGCTTTTCCTACTTCTCATTTCAAAAAGCCCCATTATGGGCCAAGTTTCCTCTTTTTCCTCTCACTCAACTCTTGATGTTTTCTAGATGTCCACTTGGTGTCACTGTGACACAGGACATCATCGACTGACAGCACAGGTGGGTAGTGGGTTCCTTCCAATGAACATTACCATTAATACACTGCATGTACAAAATATTAGACACACAGATGCCTGATGTTGAGCTGCAGCTCCTTAAAACACACTTCAGGTAACTTAAATCCTTCACCTGTCTTGAAATTCAATAAATAGAAATGTATTTTACCTGGATTTACCTCATCTAACCTGAATATTTTGTGCATTCAGTGCAGGTTGTTCATGAGGAATCCCAGCATCCCCAAGTTAGTCCTCTGGTCAACCATGAATGTTGGAAAATATGTTTTGTTTTTATGTTGAGTCGTGACTCTAAAATCACATCTACACAAACAATCACATCGACAGCAAAGCCCAAAAATATTGTTAGTTTGTTAAATCGTTTACAAAGATAGGAAAACAGAGAAAAGCAGCAAATCCTCAACCTGGAGAAGCTGCAACCAGCAAATGTTTAACATTTTTGCTTGAAAAATTAATAAACAATTACTATAAAATAGTTGCAAATTAATTTTCTGTTGATCGACTAATCATTGCAGCTCTATTCTTGTTCCTGGTCTGCAAAATATCCAGATTCCTTAAAGAATTTGGCTGGTGATTTTCTATATTTTTCTTCTTGTCAACAAATCTGTTATTCCTCTGTGCCGTAGACCTCTGCTGTTGTCCAAAACTACTAAAAACACGTCAATGAGTCACACCACTGCGCTTAGTAGTAGAAATAAACCATCTATCGTGGATTAAGGAGATGCCGTCTTGTAAATATGTCTTGTAAAAATTACATACTTACTGCGAAACAAACAGGAAATATGGGATCCCCAGTACAATTTCTTAAGAAATAGGACATTGGTTCCTAAGAAAGAAAATTCTCATATAGACCCTTGAGATATTGTATTTCTCTTCAGTACCATCAACAGTCTAGTAAACCCTGCCCCAGCTACTGTTTGTGCCGCTTCTGCAGAAGACTGTGAGAAGTTCCTAAAATATTTCCTTGAAAAGATAGAAAACATCAAAGCATCAATTACTCCTGCTGGTTCACTCCTACCTTCACCTGAGCTCTCGCTCTCCACCAACGCTGCTAGATGAGATACTCCCATTACCCTCAGGGATCTGGTCTACTTGTAAATTTGATATTCTCCCTTGCAAGTTGTTCAAAGAGGTTTTTGGAGTCATCGCCCCTTGGCTTCTTAGCATTGTGAACAAGTCTCTTCTATCTGACCTGGTCCTGGACTATTTTAAACAGACCTGTATCCAGCCTCTCTTTACGAAACCTGGTCCAGAGCCAACACTCCCTCATAACTACTGTCCTCTGTCCAAATCTGGCACGTAGCTGAGGGTAGGCCTATGTGGGCCTGCACCCACTCACTTGGCACCTTCTGATTACACCGATGGCTCCCACTTGTATGGGGGGGGGGGGGGGTTAAGGGGATTTTATGTGGTTCGGGCTGTACTCTTTTTTATGATTCATGTTGTGTTTATTCATGTAAGAAACTAATTTTTAAAACAAACAAACAAACAAAAAAAAACACTGAAATTGGCAACATCATCTTTGTCATGTCATATTGTCAGAATACGAAGGAGACTTTAGCAGGAAAGCTAATGTGGTTGTTGTTCAGAGTCTGTGGCTCTTGTGTTGTGTAGCAGGATGCTGTCAGGCTCAGTGTGACCGTCTGCTCTGCTGATGATAGAACGACACATCATTGCGCATTATTAAATGGTTTGATGTATGGAAATAAGGACTCCAGCTACGTAAGCAGATGATGGAACGGTATTTAATTGAAGTAATGTAAAACTAGGGGGTGCCGTCATGAAATCAAAGAATTTAAAATATAAATTTCTCCCTTTTGGTTTGTGATATTTTCTTAAAGGGGAACAGAGGGCAAGTGATTTACAGAGCAGATATGTTGCTGTAGTAGACAAAAATGTCAGTTTGTCAATTTCACTTTGACTTTAAAGGTTTATGTCTTCATTAACAAAAGGAATTGGAGCTGAGAGCCACAGACAGAGTAGGGAAGTCAGAAAGTATTGAGAGATGAACTAACACATTGTTGGTTTTGATCTTATTTTGTGGGATTTGTTGAGAATAAACATAGAATAACAAAAGACTTATTCTTTAACATTTAGGCCAGAAAGAAAACACAGTCATTTAGTCATTTTCATGCAATTTAGTCTGAAATGTGCAGTAAAGAGTCTGACACAGGTTTCTCTCTGTGATGATCACCACCATGCTGCTCCTCCTATCATCTCTGCAGCCCAATAATTAGAGTTACTCATCACATGATGATAATAATAATCACAGCTCTATCTGCTGCTGCTGATAAGGACTCTCCGCTGCAACAAGTCACTGTAAACCAAAAGCCATAATTACATTTTGCATGCTTTGATTGGCTTTCGTTAATTCCCTGACAGCCAATCATGTCTGGGTTGCTCAACTTGCGCCCATGTTTGATGGTCATTTTAAACCCCCATAATCCTCTCTGAGAGGTTGAACCGGCTGCCTCGCAAACACAAAAGGCTTTTTTTTTCTCTCGTTCCTGCATCAGTCTGACAGCTTCAGTGTCGTTTGTGCACTTTTCTTATCTGACAGTTTTCAACAGATGTTCCTCCATAATTCCTCCATAAATCACTCGTCTCCTTCCAGAACTTTTCATCATGTCATGTCATGTGTGACTTTCTAATCCCTCAACACAAGCTCGAGCTTCATCATGCTTCTGCGTGTGTTCATATGTATGCATGTCTTGTTTTATGTGTGTGTTTGTATGTAAGCGTTAATGTGGTTATGTAAGTATGTTTTGATGATATAATTTCTATTCCACTGTGTGTGTGTGTGTGTATCCAAAACCTGATATATCTTATTCCTCTGTGCCGTAGAGAATGATTAAAAATACATCAGTGAGCCACACCGCTGCACTGGGTGACATGTTGCTTCATTATAAAGAGTTTGGTCACGTTAGTTTGTTTAGAAACGGCTCCAAAGACTAATAACAGCGATCACGTCTCCAGAGAGTAGTTCTGTGTAAGGCAGACACTGGGTGAAACCAGTGTTTAAACACCAGTATTTTCCACAAACTGTGACCAGCTTTCAGAAGCAGAACTAAAACATGGCACTGTTCTCTTCTTCGCCGTACAAGCTGTACGCTACGTCCACTGTAGAAATCCTGGATCTAAAAATTAGTTTCATCCAAAGATGTTCTCACGTTCCTTAACGAAGTGGTGCCAGTGCCTAAACATACCCATACAAAAAAGTTTAGTTACTACAGGTGGATATTGTACTGCAACATTGGATATTTGTGTGGTAAACAAAAGAAAACACAATCCGGGCAGCATTACATTTCCTTCCAAATGTATTTGCTGTTGCAATTTAGTAGAGTTGCAACAATTAGTCGATTAGTTGATTGTCAGAAAAAAATTAATCTGCAACATTTTTGATAATCGTTTAACTCAATTTCCAAGCAAAAATACCAAATAGTTTATGGTTCCAGCTTCACAAATGTGAGAATTTGCTTTTTTCCTTTGTCTCACATTTTAGTAAATTAAACATATTTGGGACTGTTGGTTGGACAAAACAAGTCATCTGATGACGTCACCGTAAATCACCAGAGAGCTGCACAGATCAGGTCATCGGATCATAATCTCCCTGAGATGATGACAGACGTTGTCAGGCTGCTGGCAGCTGAGATGATTGGCTGGTCTCACCCGGTCAGCAGTTCTGAAATATCTCCGAAAATGTTGCAGCAGATTTACAAACAGGCGTTATTTGGAATAAACTGACCACATATTGGGAATCTACATGGCTACTTCCTTGCCTGAAAAAAATATTAAAACTTAATAAGGTGACATATTAACAGTCAGTGAAAATTACAACAGCTTTTAGCCTGGCTCGTCTCTGCCATCGTGCAATCTGAAGAGACGCAATGCATTTTGGGACGGTTTGTTCCGTCAAGGCTTTCGTCATATGGAAGTGGGCGTAATTTCATCTAAACTGGGTTGGAAAAATGTTAGATATGTCTGAGGTGGTGGATTGAGAGGATGTAATGTCTCTGTAAACGGCTGGTTACGAAGGTGATAGAGCCTCTCATGGAGGGAGACGGAGGAGGGAATGAGGAGTTTCTCCGGGGCGTGCTGTGTTATTTTTAATTGAAAACCCACCTTACATTAATCAGATTCCTTTAGATCTCTCTGCTATAACCCCGGGCTGTTAACTCTGACAGAGTAATAAGCTGATGACGACAGAGATGAAGACTGGGGAGAAAAAAAAAAAAGATTAAATGGATTTTAAAAATTATTATTAAAAATATTTTTCTTTGTCAATATGTGCTGTAGATCAGCACAACAATACCCCATAAAATAATAGTAGTATTTTGTATTTTTCTTATTAAAACTGTCTCTCTTTCTTTCGCTTTCTGACTTGGGACATAATCTTTAAAACAACTTATAAATATATAGTTTCATGTTTACAAAGGGCTCCATAATTTCCCAAAATAGCTGTTTTTTTAGCAAACACATGGGAGGGAATAGTGCATTTGGTGGGGACTATTTTCTGTGGTGGATGAATCACAGCAGCAATTCATGTTGGTTTTGGAGTTTTCATAGTTAGAAAAAGACTTATTCTTTAAAGAAACATTGCAAAATATTTGCACATTTCAACTGTTTTCATGTGACTTACAAACACAGTATCAGCAAGTTTCAGTGGTAAACTTGTAAAATGGCTGCCACTCAGCTAGCCAAGGAGCTAACGAGCTAACTAGAGAACTAAACAACATACATTTTAAAAATGCAAAGTTAAAATGAATTCTTTAGAGCTGCAATGATTAGTCGATCAACAGAAAATTGGCAGCTATTCTGATAATCAAATAATCTTTTTAGACAGTCTTTAAGCAAAAACACCAATTATTTGTCAAATGTGAAGATTTGACACTTTTGTGTTTTGAACTGTTGATCAGACTAAAGATGATATTTGAAGATGTCTCCTTTGGCTCTAAGAAATTAAAACAGGCACTTTCACTATTTTCTCATATTTTATACACAAAAAAAATTGTTTTGTAGAAAATAATCAGTTAGTTCTCTCTTAGCACCAGATTTCTGATTGGACTAATTATTGCAGTTACACAACCAACAATATCTGTTAACTTTTAGGATGACCTGAGAGAACAAATTGTGCTGCTTCTGTTTGCCAAACTGGAAAACTTCACAGCAGTAAAGCTGTAGTGTCTCTGTACATTTATCAAATTCCTTATAAAGTGTTCTTGTCTGCCTCATTACAATCATAATAACTTTCAAGCATAATCACTTGTTTACACTTTGGTCCAATATTTTGACATCTATGGACCAGAGCTCTCCAGGGCCGGCCTAATCAATTGGCGGCTTGCGGGCCACATCCGACCCAGAAGCAACCTACAAGTGCACTGTGTACAGCACTGTGGCCATCGTCTAAAATCTGTAAGCAGTCAGGAACAAAACCAGCGTGAAAAACATATTCCGCCTGTCACTACAGGATCTGAGTCAACCGGGGATGTGAGTCACGCATGCGTAAGCGGGTCCGGCATCTTATATATTGATGGACACTGCGGTGTTGGTTTATTGACTTAAAACAATACAAAAGTATAAAGAGTGATCAAATAAACATTAGCACTGTTAAACGCTTTGCTGCTTTTTCACACCTTGCTAATGTCAAAATAGCAATGCCAATATGTGTTTAAAACATCTTTATAAACGACCAAAGATAAATTTATATTTGTCCACTTTCAGTGTGGACTTTCTGTAGTTAGTTACAGTCCTGTTACCTTCTCATGCTGAGTTCAAAACACAGTGAATCTAAACTTGTTGGCTTTTAAACTTTTGTGGCATGTTTCTGACTCTCGTTCTTCTTTTTAAAACACATTAAAGTCTCTCAGAGTGCTAGAAACCCTTCAGCTCATTTTCACGTTTATTTCAAACTCTCTATCTATATCTTTAATCTCTCTCTCTCTATTTCCTCACAGTGAAGAATGGTCTGGTGTTTTGTTGGCGGCCCCCCGGGGAGTTGGTCCTCCTCCTCGCTGTTTCTATGAGGGCGAGCAAAGGAAGGTAATGGACCACAAACTCCTAATCAGGGCCTTTTCTGAGGCTAATTGTCGGCTTTGTTTCGACCCCGTCTGTCTCCGTCCTCCCTCACAGCCGGGGGAGTAATGAGGTGTTACATGATATGATGTCCCCCTCAGGACACCAAACCGTTCAATGAAAGGTCCTGAGAGCTTGGAAAAGAGTAAAAGCTAATGGAGAGAAACAAGGACGAAAAGACAGAGACATAAGAGAAAGAAAAAGAAAAAAAATAAGTGCCATAAAGACAAAGGTGATAAGGGTGTTTGTGCAGGAAGGAAGTTGGAAATTGGAAAGTTGGAAGTGTAAATTAAGACATTGCACCAAGAAACGCATCAATAAAGCAAAGAAATTAAAAGAAGAAAAGGTGAAAGAGCCATAAGGGACTGAGCTGAAGACTGGAGGGGAAACAGGCAAAGATCTTCATTTTATTGAACTTCCCTGTATGAACAGTGGTGGAAAGTAACTAAATACATTTAATCAAGTACTGTACTTTAGTACAATTTTGAGGTACTTGTACTTTACTTGAGTATTTCCATTTGATGTTACTTTATACTTCCACTCCACTACATTTCAAATCAGGTTTATTTATAAAACACGTTTAAAACAACCAGAGTTGATCAAAGTGCTGTACAATGAAATAACAAAAAGAAAATAACATGGTAACAGCAAAAAAGGAGGAGTAGAGATAACATAACAATACTATCCCATAAGCATACACAAATAAATAAGTAATAGTGAAACATAAAACCTTAAGAACACTCAAAGGCCTGAGAAAACGTGGGTCTTAAGTTTAGCCTTAAAAGTGTCTACAGAGGGGGAACACTTCATTGAAAATGCTTTTCACTTTCCCCACCCAGATTTCTCCTGCCTGTCCGGGGATTGAACCGATGACCTTCTGGTCACTCGCTTCTCTAACATTTAGGCCACCACAGCCCATTTTGGCTTTTGACATCTTATAAAAAGTAGTGTGTAGTTGATGTGTAGTAGTAATTATTGTAAAAGGGATTAAAACTATCAAATAAAGTGTAAAATAAAGTATTTAGACAAAGGAAGTGACTGTAAATAAAATAAATACCAGATTCATTTTTGATGTTTGTTAGTGTCACTCCTGTCAGATACAAATAGTATAGAAGGCTAAAACTACTCTATTCTTAATGATGCTGCTTCAGTAACATATTATTGATCCTGATCAATGATATTGGTCCAACCAGACAGAAAACAGAGTTTCTGTACTGCAGTCATCCAGGATCTACTCCAAACCAACTTAAGGTCAAAAGAAGTTTGATTAATAGTTTTTATTCTTACATTTCTGAGTAAAAGTGAAGGATTTTTGCTTTTATCTTTCAGTTAAGTCTAAAGTTTTACTTTTAGCTGTTTGATAAATACAGGCCCTGGTCTTCAATGTCATATGTAGGAACTGTACATAAATTTCCAACACTGACAATAATCCAGCCAATGGAAGTGTAAAACAAGGCAAAATAATCTTGTTATGAGTAGCGGAGCAGGTGGAACTAAATGCAGAGACTGTAGGCTGATCGAAGCTGATGGAAAAGTTCTTTATTTTGGGACTGTGCAGGCAAAAAAAAAAAAACTGAACACAGAACAAAACTGAAGAGACTGAACAGAGGATCCAACAGAACTGAACTGAAAACCAGGACTAAAATACAAACTGAACAAATGAGGGAATGGGGAACAGGTGACCAAACTGAGAACAAGCAAGGAGCTGATAGGCTGACGGAAACACAGGGAGCAGGGCAGGGCTGACGAGACCGATGCAGGGCAGGTGTGGATGGAAAAACGAGCCGGGGAGGAGTGCAGGAACACAGAAGGGAAACACAACAAAGAGAAAACAAAGATTTAAAGATACAACCCAAATAGTATGAACAAGCAAAACCAAGTGACCAAAAGGACTGGACAACAGAAGTGTAACACAGGAAACCAAGAGAACAAAGAGAACCAAGGAAACAAAGATTCCAAAACCATGAGTCCATGACAAATCTTCCTACTGACCTTGAAGGACTTAGTTTCCCGAGGAGCAGTCTGTCAGTCGTCACATAAGAAAACAAGTATTGATCATGTCATCCTTCCTGCAGGCTGATTTTCTTCAGTAATGTCTGCTGAAGTGACAGCAGGTTGAGCTGAAATAATCATTTCAATACCAGAGAGAGATTTCTCTGTGATCTGCCTCATTTTCTCCACTCAGCACAGATTTCCCTGTCAGTCGTCTCTAAAGTGGATTTTGGGGTGTCACTAATCAGAAAACCTCCTGCTGTCTAATTTAAATTGTTTTTATATTTACAGACATTTGAGCAACAGTCAGAACTTTTCTTTCAGAGCGTGACGTCTTTACTTAGAAACTTTTACAGAGAATCAATCACCACGTTACATCTGTCTGTGGATATTTCTGTAAACTGCATTTCTGCACTCAAAAACTATATTTTCTGCCAGATAATTAAACTGGAGAGGGTCTTAATCACACTCCTTCATCCGACAGCTGTACTGGCCTGTAGAGAAGATTTTTACCATCAATAGACCAGAGATAAAGCGCCTCATGTCGAGATAAAAATGGGAGACAAAATCTGATTTAACCTCCCATCTGGTGTCATCCTGTGGCTTCATCAAATTATTTTATAATGTTCTATAAAACAACAGATGAGGGAAATAAACAGAAGACATGAGCACCACAGTTGCAGGAATGGAAATCCAACTTTACTCTGAGAAATATAAACCTGTTTTTTTACTGACCAAAAGGAGCCAAAGTTCTTAAATGTTGTATAAACACAAGCAGCCACACAGGAACTTCAAAAATTGGCAAAATTTGTTTTTAAATCAGGAACCAATAATTCTACTTAATGCTTAATGCATATATCATTTATTTTTTTAACATTTGTAACTCATGTAACTCAAAGCTCTTTGTTAGTGTTAGAGAAGGATTGTTCCCACAGGACCAAACTAACTGACAAAACTGAAAACAATCACAAAAGTGAATCATAGGAACATTTTCTGATCTCCCACTTCTGTGGTTAAACCTGCATTAACTGATGTTTTGTCACTAGTTTTCAGCAGAAACAAGTAGTAAACACACATATGACACATCATCAGCTGTTAAGTTGAACTTGTTAGCAAACAGCTGCTTATTTCCACATCCAGCAGTTACGGAGCAACATTATCATTCATTAGGAGTCGTGTTTCTGTCCACCTGGTGAATGTAAGTCCAATATTCACTCTCTTTTAGCTGTTTCTGCTCTCTACCAACTCCTGAGGGAAATATCTGGCTCTTTAGCTGCTAAATGCTCCACTATGTTCACCAGCTAGTCTACAGCTAACTGTGTCTGTTTGCTGTTTGGTGCTGAGCAGGTAGTGTACAGTGGCTTTTTACAGCTTTTTCTCTGAAAACAGCTGCCTGCTGCGGCCCAAAACGACGCTATGAGAGCGCTGAGAGTGAACCAGAACAGTAAAGTTACAGCCGGACAGATAAACAATGAGCTGAAACTCACTATAAAGCTCCGTAAAGCCGAGGGGAGCTGCAGAGTCACTGATAATTCTCTGTAGGTTCATCACTACGAGCCACACACAATAAATACAAATATCAATTATAGCTGTTTTAAGGTTTGGGTGGAGAACGACCAGTATGAGCTTATAGGCAACTCCATTAAAATTAAAACCCAATTTCTGCTATCTGCCTTCACCACCCTGCAACTTAAACAGATGACAGCTGGTAGAAGATGGGATGGGAACTGTGACACTTTTAGGACTTGTCATCCATGTTGGCTTAAAAGTTGATGCTAAAGATGGAGACTGTGATTCAGCCGAAAGTGGAACACAGTGGGTCTTGAGTGGGTATTGTTTTGTTAACTGCTGTTTCCAAGAATGAACCGTCCAGCTCAACTTTGAAGCCTAAACAGACGAGAAGTCATTAAAGAATAATATAATAAATTAATGAATGAATAATATTTTCAAGCGAGTAAATGATAGGATTCATCTTTAGGGGACTGTGAATGTCTACAAAACTACAAAAAGGACAAAAGTGGAGATCATGTTAAGAGTTTTTATTAAATAGATTAACTGATCTGAACAGAATCAACAAAATCAAAATAATTATAAACTCATAAATCAATTTAAAAGACAAACAGGTGTAGCTCAGCACGTATCATTCATATCATACAAATGTGAACATATTATTCCTGATATTTGTTCAGTTCAAGAGTATAAAAAGTTCTACTGTGGTGCTGCTGCGTCATGTGTTTAGTCCAGAAAACACTGAGGAGAAAATACGCAGAAACATGTGACCGACCTGAACCATAACACAACCGCAGCAGCTGTTTGATCCAAACTTTAAACATGATCAGTGGAGTTTCAATGTGTTGAGCTTTGTTTTTTCAGTCATGTAAAGTACAAGGCAGAGCAGATTTCCATTAACCAGTAAATTCCACTCAAAAAAAAAAAAAACCTCAATAAGCAACATAAACAACATGACGTCTTTTCTGCAGCTCCAGTGACATTTTGTGAGCAGAAAACATGTTTTAGGGATCAGTAAAGGGTAGATGTCAGGATTTTATTGTCAACAGAACAGAGTGACACTTTCTAAATATACTTAAACTTTGTCACTGAGCTGACCTCAACATGTTGACGTCTGCTGTCTGAGAAGACGGAGAAAATGAAGGTCACTGAATCGCGTGTGATCACAGCGACATTTAGTGTTTTATTTTTAACACAATGCACTGCAATTTTAACAGGACTAAGGGTGTTTTCAGACCTGCGCTTTTTAGTCTGGTTAATGGGACTCTGGTTGGTTTTCCTCCTCGGTACGATTCATTTGTGCAGATCTGAACGCAGCAATCGTACTCGGACCAAAACAACCGCACAGAGACCCTTTAGAGGGGGTGGTTTTGGTCTGGTCACAAACGAACTCTGTAGCGGTTTGTTTGTGGAAGGAACGTGATCCAACCTCCATCTGACCAACTACAACAGCTCCCGTAACCCAACGCGGATGAGTGAAATCAACAGTTGCTAGAAGCTAGCCAGAGAATAAATCAAGGTCCAAAAAAAACAGGTCCTGAAGAAGCTCCTACCTGCCCAAATATCAAGGAGACAATGTATTTAGTTGTTAGTTCAGATCTTGTAATTGGTCAGATGGATGTCGGATCATGTTCCCACCACAAACAAATCGCTCCAGAATTGGTTTGTGACCGCAGTTTGTGACATTTTCTGTAAAGGGTCTCCGCGATTGTTTTGGTTTGAGTACAACTGTTGTGTTCAGATCTGCACAAACAAATTACACCAACGAACCATCCAGAAACCAACCAGAGTCCCGTTCAAATGGACTAAATAGTGCAGGTCTGAAAAACGCCCTTACAGTCTACAGCACTTTGATGTTTAGCAGGTATGTTTACCATGTTCACCATGCTGCTAATTAGCACTACACACAACGTACAGCTGAGGCTGATGTCAATAGTTTGGCAGGTATTTGGGAAACATTTGTGAAGCAACGTTTTTGATTAAAAAATGACAAACGATTAACCAATTAGCGAAACAGTTGCCGATGAATTTTCTGTTGATCAAATAATCGATTAATCAACTAATCGTTGCAGCTCTACTTGACATTCCTTTTAGGATCAGGTCTAATTATCCTCTGGTCTATTCAGATCGGGTATCTCTTTATGGAAAATGAACTTACCCACGTTGGGTTCTGGTATTTTCATACGGGAGGTCTCAGCTCAGTTGCAACATTTTGGAGCCATACTTTCAGTGGAGAAAAAAAAAGCATTTTGTGCAGAAAATGCAGCGTTATGTGACTCATCTCTCTCTCTCTCTTCATACTTGATGTGTTGTTGTGGAGGCAGCTCACTGATCAGGTGTTATCGTCTTTCTTCTCAGCTTTTTCATCACCAAGTGTTCATCTGTGTTCTATAGTAAAAAGGTTTAAAAGGTTGACATGCTCAAACTCTGACTTCTCAACCATCTCTGGTATGAAAGTGGCGTTTTGCGTGAACGTGACAAAGCTGAACTGGAGGAGGAGGAGGTGAGGAAAAGAAGAAAAAGAAGAAGAGCAGGTGCTTGAAGTCAGTCGTTCAGAAGTTTAAAAAATGAATCCCTCCTCTGTTTTTTCTCCTCACGGGCTCGATTATTGCAGAAGAGGAGTTTAGTAGAAAAACACTGAGTAAAGAATTTCAGTTTGACAGGTTTGAAGAGTTTGTTAAGCCCAGTTGATTCAGCTTAGGTGTGTTGAGATGTGTTCAGGTGCACTCTGTTCATCAGAGATCTGTTATATCCAGTGCAGTCACAGTGAACATGAACACTCCTCCTTCTGCCTGCCTGACAAATGTCTTCTGTTGTTTAATTCCCTCTTTTTTCCTCCCAAATTTGTCCTTTTCTCTCCTTTTGTGCCTCTTTTTCTGTTGTCTTTATTTTCGTTCTCTCACACTTCTGCTCTCTCCTTCCCATCTTATTTTTCCTTTTCTTTCCTGTCATCTTGCCTTCTTCATTCCCTCTCATTCCCTTTTTTCCACTTTCTTCCATTAAAATCTCCTTTCTTCTTCTACCTTAATCTACCTTTCATCTCTCCTTCCTTCATCTCTTCTTCCCTCCCTCCATCCTTCCTCTCTCTTCCTTCCTCTCTCCTCCATCTTTTCCTCTGGCTCACATCTTCCCTTCGCCTCCTTTCCTCTCTCCTTTCCTTCCCTAACAGACAGACTGACAGGTAGACAGATGGGAGCGCTCCGTCCAATCAGGAGTTTCTGCTGTGATCACATGCCGGTGGAGGACAGTCCCAGGCCGGCAGCTTTGCTCATGCAGGGTAAACCCTGAGATCTGGCTTTCGGGAAGTCATGCGCCACCACGCGGCCGTTCTCGCCTCCAAGCCCAGATGCTCCTCCGCCTCCTAAACCGCCCGCTGCCGCCCCGCCTCCTCCTCCTCCCGCCATCCCGCTGAGGTTGCTGCTCATCATGGCAGCATCGATCAGCTCCTGCAACATAGAGAAGAGAAGGAGCCTGTTTAAAAATGTAAACTCACATTGATTAACATGAAGTTTAGTCGATTCCTGGGAGGGAGTTTTGAGGATTTAAGGGATGTACGTCGGAGTCAGGTGTAAAAATCCATCTCACCTGACTCCTAAATTCCTTATTGATCTTTAACAGAATCTGTTTGATCCTGCCTCAGTCAAAAATAAACCTTTCATCTTCCTGCACTGCAAATTTAGCTTCTCCGCATTTTTCTGTCTCTTCAAAGCATCTTGATGGATTTCCTGTTGAAACCTAAAAGAATCGAAAATTCACATTTGAACAAGAGTTTACAGCCAGGCTAGTAGCTCTGTGAGGCCGTCACTAAATGCTCACAAAAGTCCTTAGGATTCATCCTCTGGGCAAATTGAACATCTGAACCAAATTTCATGACAACCCATCCAATAGAGTTGCGTAGTGGGAGGGGCCGCTGCCTCCAGAAGTGTTTTCCTTCATTCTGTGCATTTCCGTTTTTCTTTAAGCAATCTCAATATTACTGAAACAGAAACACAGGACTCTCCTGGATAATGTAACGATCCTATAGGTTTATTTTATGACCGCCAGTTTCAAAGATTTAAATTGGCCCATTGTTGTTACATTTTGGCAGACAGATGAAAATACTACAATACCCATGAGCCTCGGCTGCTGCTATGGAGAAGCAGCCAGTCAGAGCAGTAATTAGTTCATAACGCCTCGTTGTTGAAGTTGTAAACAAAACATGGCACCATCGTTACTGAGTTCACTCAAAATCCGCAGATTGTAAAATCAGCTTTCTCAACTCCGTAATCTTTAGTTTCCGCCGTTCATGGTGCACGTGACAGAATTTTAAGCTCTGTGATTGGACGTTTCTTACTGAAATGCACCTTGGGAGCCGTAGTTAGCTTCTTCTTTTTATCAAAGAAACAGATATTTTCTAACAGTTAGTTGTAAACAAACAGTTGCTGAGTTCACTCAAAAGTGACCCAGACATTTTAAGTGAAGTGGTTTATCTTCCATCTGCTGTGGTTAAATTTTCTCCCTCAGTTTTTATGTCCACAGTACAGGAACCAGATATTTTCTTATGCAGTTGTTCATCTTTTGTTCTGATGATTCAATCAGGAGAGTTTCATGCTGACCCAAGCCAAAGGAGAGCTTCAACAGTGAGTCACATAAAGTTGTCTAGGAGAAAAATGTTTGTTGCACTTTTACTTTTCCGAATATCTCCCCACATCTGCAGATTCACTGCTAATGAAAATACACTATAAGAACATTACACTACTTTCTGTTTTGGCATCATCAGAAAGCATCGTCAAATAAGTATATACTGTTTGTATATATATGTGTGTGTGTGTGTGTGTGTGGTCGGTTGCACTGTTGTGTTTGGGGGTGACAACATACCCATACTGGTAAGATGAAAAAAAAAAATCATCTCACTGCAAAAATGTTAGGTTTCACTCACCCGTGTCTCACCATGGCCATCTCCCAGCATGCACTGGGTGTTTCACAATATTAAGGACTGAAAACTTAGAGTCCTGCTCATCAGGTCTTCTAATCATACATCCGTCCATCTGTGTGTTTGTGTGTGTGTGTGTGTGTGTATAGTTATCAGCAGTAGTAATAACAGTAAAAGTTGTTTTTGTGTAGCACAGTAACTCTCTCTGTCTCTGCTCGCAGTGAAACTAATGATGTGGATCCACAGTTAATATCCTTTATCAGGCCTCTGAGGCTCCCACGCTCCCTCGCTGTTTGCCGGCTGACATCAACAGTCGTCAAGCAGATTGTTACAAATAAATCCCAGGTTCATTCATTTATTGGAGCACCTCGGAGCGAGCACTCCCACAACTGAACAACAAAGTCAAACACCAACTCCCTCCTGCTTTCACCTCATCGGCAGGAAGTCAACAGCTTACAATCCACCTCATTCAACCTGCAGACACTGTAAACACAGGATCTGCATCTCTCTCTCTCTCTGTCTGTCTTTCTTTTGTCTCTCGTCCATCACTCTCACTTTAATAGAGGGTTTTTTTGTCATAGCAAATCGACATGCTGCCAAAACACAACACAACAGCATCTATCTCTGCACAAAGTCTGACTATCAATGCTGCTGCCTGCAGGCTGAACAGCCACCTGTTAATACATCAGACAGCAGATTTGTCATTAACTGTCCTGAATGACAAATATCTCTTAAAGGAGGCAACATGTGCCTGATGATGATGTTAACTTTTCTCTCTGCTATTAATTTTTAAATCTGAAAAACATTCTGTTAATGTTTTTTTTCTTCCCAGAAGCACCTAAAAACTAAATTTAACCACTTGTTATTTGTCTTACAATATAAGTACAGCAGGTAGGAATCACATGACATGATACTATTATACTGTTATACAGGAAAAGAAAGGGATCATCATTTAGTGTGCTTTACAGGAAGAAATTAACCCATCACATCATTTTGTAAAATTGTGCAGCGGTGTGGCTTATTTATGTGTTTTTAATAATAATAATATTTTGGACAACAACGGAGGTCTATAGCACCGAGGAATAAGATATATCAGGCTTTGGATACTTGTTAGTAGGATGAGTTCATTGTTGGCTTGGCTCTGCACATGAGGTTGCTGGCAGTAAGAAAAATATAACATTAAAAAATAACAAGATGTGAGTCATATCTGTGTTCAGATTTGACTGAGTTATGACTTTGAGAAAAAGGAATGTGCTTATTGATGCGATTTGCATCAGGCGCAAAGGGTTAAAATGTCTGCAGCAAAGCAAAGATTTGCCTCTGCTTCAGTGTTACAAGAGAACATGTTGCAGCGTGCATGGCGGAGTATAAATAATGTATCAGAAGAGTATGTATCATGGTGTATTGATTATTCGTCCCATGTGTGCTGCGCTGCTCCACCAGGTGAAAACATCTACCTCTGCAGCAGGTAACCGCAGTGTAACTCCACTCTGCTCTCCTCCATCTGCTCTGACTGATGAAATCCTCCACACATGTTGTGACACTGCTGCCTTCAGCGAGGTTTTCAAGTCCTCGCTTTGTGCTCATGTGAGGAGAATAACAAAAGTCCAGCAGAGATGAGAGTAACAGACTGATGGAGAAAATGGCTCTAATGACTTGTTTGTTCCTTTTGAGCAGCCCATCAAAGTCTCAGTATAAACCGGCACAGTCTGTAATGAGGCGACTGCAGTTTCATCACACACAGATGCCGGCGATAAAGAGGAGCTGGAGAGCAGAGTGTCAGAGGAGCAGAGTTTGGCTGATGCACTTTCAAATGGCAGTAATGTGGCTGCTGCCCTGTGGCTGCTATTAGTCTGCTAGATAGAGAATCGCTTTAAACGTAGAGCTACTTTAAAGACAAAGTCCTGGTGCACTTGATTATGAATGATATGAAATGATGTACAGTTAGTTCTCCAGTCTACCAGAAATATTTGACGTGGGCAGAAAATAAACTGTCATGAAGGCTGATTCATGCAGGTTTAGCTCAAATAGGGTTGAATTTTTCTTCATGTATTGAGAATTTAAAGGAATAGTTCAACGTTTTGTGAAATACACTTATTCACTTTCTTTCCAAGAGTTAGAGTAAAAGATTAATACCTCTCTCATGTCTGTACAGTAACTAGGAAGCTACAGCTAGCTGCCAGTTAGGCTAGTTTAGCATAAAGACTAGCTTTACAGCAACAGCTTTACAGCAACTTCCTGGATTCTTCGCCAGTTGCCAGGCAACTGCTCTTCCACAAGATATAGTCCAGTACATAACCTCCTCATAAACTGTCATTTTTACACTTTGGTTTTTGTGCAAATGTAACAAATGAGACAGAACATGTTGATCAGTGAGCTTTAGAGGTACTGGTAGGTGGATTTTGTACCTTTGGACATGCACAGGCTAGCTGTTTCCCTCAGTTTCTAGCCTTTATGCTAAGCTAGGCTAACTGGCTGCTTCAATCTTCACATCTAAATCTTGCCAAGAAAAGGAATAAGCAAATTTCTCAAAATGTTGAACTTCTCCTTTAAAATGTAAGTTAACACTAAATCCTCTTTTTAGAGGTATTATAGTGGAGGTGTAAAGCCACAACTGAGATAAAGAGCTCCTCTATTAACTTCAGAAAAAATATTACTCTTTTATGAAACACAATCTTAAGCTTTGAGGACAATGAGCAGAGCTGCTACTGTAGCCACACATTTATTGAGTGAGGCCATTATCTAAACTGTCATTTAGAAAGTAAATTAATGAGAGACAAGATAAGTCATATTCCTGTGATCCAGCTCAGCAGGTGATTGATTGATCACATTGTACCTTTGTCGCAGTAATTAATCAGAGCTTCCCACCACCTCCACAAACCAAACCCTGATATGTACAATAGATGAAAAGTCAAATGATTCATCCTCTGTGAGGCCGTCACTAAATGCTGACAAAAAAAACTGCATTTAGTGATGCGGGAGGATCCTCAGTCTACACAAAATTTCGTAAAAATCCGTCTAATAGTCGAGATACTTCAGTCTGGACCAAAGCAGTGGACCGGTCGACAGACAAACACTGACATCCATAGAGTTGTGCTGCTAGTATGACTAAAATGATTTGAAACATCAGCACTGAAAAGAAATTTATAAATAAAATATGAGCAGATGTGTAAATTAAGAGTCACACTGTGCTTCATTTAGATTAATTACCAGTTAGTTAGTCCTAAACTTTTAATAACCAACCTGCTTGTTCTGATACACAAATCAGTTTTCAGTTTTTGGACTTTTTCTCTAATCGTTGATTTTTGCTGAAATATTGGATCATTTGAACATTTATTGAAATGAAACCATGTGAGAAGTTTAGAGGGAAAAATCACTATTTGGTGGAGCTGTTAACAACTCATAGACATCTGAAATGTGACCCCGACTACACACTGCTTTTTGTAAGACGTCAAAAGCCAAAAAGGTTGGAAACCACTGGTTTCATCTTTAACAATGTGTTGTATTTTAAAAGCTTGTTATATTATCCATTGTGTCAAATCTTCATCTGAAAAGTAACTAAAGCTGTCAAATAAATGTAGTGGAGTAGAAAGTACAATATTTCCCTCTGAAATGTAGTGGAGTGGAAGTATAAAGTAGCATCACATGGAAATACTCAAGTAAAGTACAAGTACCTCAAAATTGTACTTAAGTACAGTACTTGAGTAAATGTATTTAGTTACTTTCCACCACTTTGTAGATGACTCGGACCAAACTGAACTCACCTTCATCCTCCTGGACTCAATCCGGGATTTGTAGCAGAACTCGACCAAAGCCACGAGCATGGCCAGCCCCAGCCCACCAATCAGAATGTAAAACACTCCCGCCACGTTGCTCAGACTGAGCGCGCTCGTCTTGTCCTGTCAGCGCAGAGAGGGGAGGTCAGGGACAACCAATCATAGTGCAGACAGTCATGACATCACCACAGTTATAGCTCTAATTTCAATAAACATCTATCTGACTAAGATGACATTTGTCAACGTTTTAAAGGCTGTGATACAGGGCAACTTTCTGAGAGACTGTGAAATTAATATTTAGCAAACAACTGGAAAAAAAAAAACATTATTTACAGTCAATTATCTTTCACATGATCATTTAAAGGGACACTCCACTGATTTACAAAGATCAGTTTATTCGTCATGAAGAGTTTTACTCCCCATGTGAAAACAGTTGTGTTATCGAGTTGCAAAGTTGGAGGAGCTACTTCAGAAGTAACCACAGTTCTCTCTCATCTACAGTTTGGATCAACATGAAACTCTCCTGGTTACATAATCAGAACAAGAGCTGAACAACTGTGTTAGAAAAATGTCTGTTTATTTGATAAAAAAGTCAAAAGGTATGAGCCTGTGGACATAAAAACTACAACTCCCAAGGTGCATTTCAGCAAGAAGCATCCAACCACAGAGCGTTTCTATTTCTGTATTAATTTTATATGAGGTTTTATCATTGGTTTTACTGGTTTGTTGTAACTTTGAAAACTGCTATTCAAATAAACTTTATCATTATTATCATTGTTATTGTTACTAAATTTCTGTTTTGTGTGCCACTAATGGCGGGTGGAAGCTAAAGATTACAATGTTAAGAAAACTAATCATATAAAATGCAGCTTAAATTAATTTGTTATTGAATTCTGGGTGAATTCAGTAACTTTTATTCACAAATTTGATTTGCAGTTCTCACCGGCTTCTTCTCCATAGAAATGGAGGCTCATGGGTATTGTAGTATTTAGAACCTTCTGCCAAAATGAGGGTTAAAACCTGATTTCTACTAAACTAAATTGAAATAATTAAAACTGATGTCCAGAACATAAACATACAGGAGCATTACGTCTTCCAGAAGAGTCCTGAGTTTCTCTGTTCAGTAATATTGAGGACATCAGTTAAAGAAAAAGCCTAAAATAGAAATAGAGAATGGGGAAAAAACTTCTAGAGCCAGCAGCTCAGCCCACTTTGAAACTCTATTAAAGATGCTATCCAGTTGCATTATGGGAAATGTAGTACCAATTATTTTTGGAGCTGAACCAAAAGTCCAGCTGCATCAGTTTTGATCGTTCTTTCATTTATTTTATTGTTATTTTTTGCACTTTTTGTCTCTTGTGAGTCCCCCAACTTTATGGAAGTGCAGAACAAAGTCAGTGAAGTCCCCCTTTAATTTTCATCTCCTACTGAAGGTAAAATTACCTTCTCCATCGCCTCAAATCACAGCCTTTGTTGATTCATATTCATACATCTGTCACATGCAACTTCATGCACAGAAATGCAAACAGAAGGAGGGAAAAAAAAGCAAAAACGTCTCTCTATAAACAGGGTTATTTGTTTGCTTTTTAAAAAGTTCTTAATCTACAAAGTTCATGTTTACTGTCAACTCAACTCGTACAAAAAGAAAAAAGAATTGCTATTGCATCTATTGAAAACTATTTTAATAAAAGGGGATTTTGATTGGTCGGTAAGCTCTTGTTTCTCATGACATCACTGGTTGTTCGCTCTTCTGTCACATGCATCACTTGGTTTTAGTGGGCGTGACTTTGCTGTCTCATCCAATAGCATGCGGCCTGTTAAAAGAAAAAAACAACAACACGAGGAAACAGCACTCGTAGTGTGCGAGGACTCGCTTCAACAGGAAGTGATGTGAAGTTGGGGAAAACCTATCCGTGTGCTTTCCTCTCCAAACTGTCATGTTAACCTCAGCCAATCAGCTTCTGTGAAATGATACTAAACTTTAAAGACACTGTAATTAAGGTAAATTATTACTTTTTTTTTTACTAGATCTATAGGTTGATGGGCTGCTGAGACTAGTCTTGGTGTAAGAAGCTCTGTACATTTAAGAGATGTTTGTATAAATACATTTCTCTTGTTTATACATTTGTATTTTTCTTGTTATTTTTCCCTTTTTGATATGACCGATTTTGGAAAATTATGATTATTAGCCTTTTTTTCCATAATATTTGTAAATTGACTATGCTTGTTTTAAATTTTAAAAGCTCAGGCCGTATTCACAAAACATCCTGAGGCTGAAAGTAGCTCCTAACTGGCCAAGATTGGAGAAACTCTTAGAAATGAGGGGTGTGTCCTAAGTTTTTGGGCTAAGAGTATTTTAGCGCTAAAAGTAGCTCCAAAGTCTGAGAGAAGTGCAGGTAATGTGCCTCCTTGCTTTAGGATTTTGGAAAGATTTAACAATAATGAACTTTGCAAAGCATTTTTGATTGCAGGTGAGTTAATAAGGATTCAATCAGTGTACCAAAATATTAAAACAATACAATAAGACCAGCGATGATGGTTTACACAACTCTCCAACATTTCAAACGGTGTTCTGAACAGCAATCAATTGACATTGTCAGCAAAACCTTCAAATTAAGTTAATCTGATTACTGACGTGCTGCATGTAGATGAAGATTTTACAGTTAACATGTTTCTGCAATGTATGTACAATAGATGTGTCTATTTTTTGTCTATTTTTTGATGTAACCTGACTTTTCTCTGTGATCTGGTATCTTGTGTGAATGTTCTCGATAAAAAGGAAGTTTTTGGTGGCGGTTTAGTGTGAATGGAAGAAATTCCAAAGACAAAGATGCATTTCAATGATTTATTTGCTTTAGTGCGGACATGACCCGACCACACTACACTAAACTAAACTGAATTACTGCGGTTTTATCTGATGTTAAGACTGTGTTTTCTCCTCATTGCTGCACCGATGACAGACTGATGAACGTTTTCCCCCGTTTGTTAGTCACAGTCTGTTACTCAGCGAATTCAGAGGAAACAGGAGGTGCATGACAGATTGGAGACAAAAACATCATCACATTTGTGTGTGTGTGTGTGAGTGTGGGAGGGGAGGGAGGGGGTAAAGCTGTGGTCAGTAGCTTCAATTTCTTTAAGTGTTGGTTAGCAGCCATAAACAGAGAGAGAGAAAGGAAGAGACAGCAAAAGAGAGAGAGAGGAGAATATATTTGCAGTTTTGAAAATCTGACTTTTTACATCTGGGGTTTATGTAAAAGAATCTAGCTTTTAATCTGGAGCTTCTCCTCCGAGCCAGACTTTGCATATTGATGCAGAACAGATCTTCCTCTCTTTAAAAATTTGCCTGAAATTGTGTCTTTTTAAAAACTCCAGGACACCGTACAACCACCCGGAAAGACTAAAAATAAAAATGTAAATGTGGCAGCCGAAGGCAGTCAGCATGTGCGATTAAAAGTGATGTAAAAAGTCACATTTTTCAGCAGAGTGACTCGTCTGTCTGTCTGCAGCTGCTTCCTGTGAACTGTGCTGACCACAGATATTCTGGAGAACAGAAGGAAAGCTGAGCAGAAAAAAACCTCTGAAGAAATCTGATCTGGAGACATGAAAACCCATTATCTCCAAAAAGTCTGCTTTGTCAGAATCAGCTAAAGCCCGGCTCATTTTCTCATCAATTTGCATAAATTTGTCTGACCATATGCAGAACTTTTGCGGGAAGTTCACATAATATACTCAGCGCAGCCCCTCAGTTTAAGTATAAAGTAAATATTGGAGTCATGAGGTTTTCACATGCCAGCAGAATATTTAAATGTGCTCATGTTTTATTGATCCGTCCTCCAGCTCTTCAGAATGGTCAGCTGAGCAGCATTGTTACACTCTGAAAACAAAAAGTTCTCCAATAAACTAAAAAATAAATTTCTGACTGTAACCAGAAGCAGATATTTGAAGCAGCAGGTGCTGAATCTGAACTTGTACTTTAAGATTGATAATAACGCTAAATATGAAGCTACAGCCAGCAGCTGGTTAGCTTAGCTTAGCTCAAACACTGGATTCAGAGGTAAACAGCTAGTCTGGTACGGTCCAACCAGCACCTCTAAAACTGAAACACAGAACATAACAGTGTTATAAATACATATATGTATATCACTTTTTTTTTATTTCATTACAGGATCTCTAACAGGTCCATGCCCTTTGAGATGGCTTCACAACAAAGGCCCATATATAGAGTTACATCCAGGTAACTACTTGTCCGACTAAGGGAAATGTCAAAGTTTCCGGGTAATATCATCAATTTAAAAGCAACAAAGAAAAAAACTTGGCACCAGATGAAGTGCCCACTATAGACCACTATAGTTTCTACCACACTACTTACTATACAGAAAACTGATATCTGCAAAAAACTTTTTATTTTTAGAGTGTACCTGCTGATGTTGGGGTTTTGTGGTGTGGGGTTAATGGGGAAGTGGGGGTGGGGTAAACCAACACATGACCTTGGGACCAGGCCGAGCGACCTCAAGAACTGACCTTTCTGCCGGAGTCCTTGTGTCCACACTCCCCTTTGTCATACCACCACTTGTTTTTCAACTTGTCTAAGACGGCTTGTTCATTGAGCTTCAGTACTGCTAGGTTTACTGGGATTCTTCAAAGAACCATGGGAGGAAGGGAGGGGGAGGGGGGTTGGAAATAACATAAATAACATTATGCACCTCCATGTTATCTTATGTTATTGTTCAGCTGCACAGCAACAGGGCTGCGGTGGCTGTAGCAGCAGCAGCAGCAGCAGTGGCAGCAACGATTTTAGAAAAACTGGCATTAGCGCTACAGAGAACACCTCAACAACAACAACAGAAAGGAGAACAAAAAACAAAAAACAGGCATAATCACACATAAAACTGTTTTGAAAATTGTCAGAGTCAAAGTGATATGCGTTAATACTCCATCTAGCTTGGTTTGGCCTGACTCCCTACGTGCGAGATGTGTATTACTATATCACTTTGGGTAACCGGCAAGAGCTGAAAACACTCTGGGATCTTTGGGTTTATTGAGCAAAACTGCTTCACAAAGATACAGTCTGCTGTCCAAAAAATAGAAAACATAAACTATATTCTGTAGTGGGGGGAGGTTTAAATTTTTGGGGCCTGGAGACAACACTGTCCATAAAATAAAAGTAACTTACTCCAGAGGGAAAATGACCAGAGTGGGTATTTTACTAAGCGAGATAACTGGATAATCCTAGTTTATTGTCAGTTATCTTAACTTAATTTTCCTCAGTTGGTTTACAGCGATTACCTTCATGAATAAACTTGGGTTACCCTATGCTGCACAAATACCTAATTACATAATTCCTATATATCTAAATGATATACTGTAAATATACCTAAACCAGTGGTTGATCTTTCTTTCCACAAAATGGGAAATAAATGTGCTAAATATTGTTTATTTAAGCCAAACCCCAAAACTTAAGAATGTAGTATTTCCAAAATGGTGTTTGTATCAATTTAGCCTCGAGCCCGTTTTTAGATTTCTGTAGTTACATTTCACAAATGATTGTCTCTCAGAAGTTCACTTAAGTCCTACATGAGTCCTACAGGGATACAGGATCATGTTTGGGCCGCAAGCATGGAGTTTGTTTCGATTAGTAACACTTGAAATGCATGGTGCAAATTTGATGAAACTGGCCCCTGGTTGCAGACATTTAAATCACCATCCGATTCGGTCTGGTGTTGGCGGCTGTTACCCTAAATTTAAGAAACAGTTGCCCAATTGGAGCTTTGTAAGCAGGATTAAAAGAAGGCTGACATCATTAGCCTACATAGCTAGCTACATCTGGGAAAAATAGCAACATAAAAATGGCCACACAAATGGTGACAAACGTGGATGAGATCACGTCCGCAGTTCGAATCCAGCAGTGGACATTTTTACTGTCATATCTATATTGTCCCTATAATAAGGCATAAAATGCCCCAAAATTATATTAAAAAAATTTGCCTTCTGCCTCTAATAAAACTGAGTGAGCTCTGTACTAGAGCTAAAACTGAGTCGTTTTTTGTCATGAAATAAACTTTTAACGTGTTTTTGTAAAATACCCCCTGGATCAAGAAGGACAAAGAGTGAATAATTTTATATCACCTCCTATTCCAGAGGTGAAACCAGTGTTACAGTGAAAGATCCCCAAACAGTAGGTTCTAGTATAGTTTCAGAGCTGCCATCCAGAGTGTTTTATGCTTGGTATTTAAGTTGTGGGTTGTTGCCAGTTACCCCGGTGTGCCATTGCCTGTCGTTACCCGTTGGGGTTACGGTGATCTGACCTTGGAGTCCCCTCCCCCGGTGCCGCACTCTCCCTTGTCATACCACCATCTGTTTTTCAATTTGTCCAACAGGCCCTGCTCGTTCAGTTTTAACACTGCCAAGTTAACAGGGTTTCTACGGGAATGATAGTAACAATAAGGGATAGAAGGGAACTAGGTGTTAATGAGCAGAGGACTGCCATAGTGAATATAGCAACATCATAGCATGAACCTACTTATGACAGGGATGTTATTATTGGTGTAATCATAAAATGAATGGTTCATTAATGGAAAGGTTCACTGCTCTTCAACCCAGACTTTCTTAAAATGTTGTTTCCCATCATTTAAAGTTGCGCATATCAAAACACATACTTTATTTTGAGAAACGTACCCCTGCTGCACCTTTTCACAGGGTTTAAATACTGTTGAATTCCGTAACATTTTAGCCTTTCAATGGTCTAATTTTCACAACACATCTAATTTTCCAAAACAAAAATCTTACAGACAAAAGCAGGGTAACAAACCATGCTTCAATTCCTGCTTCCACTCCAACTCAGGCTGCTGCTTGTAGTCAGGAAGCAGCCTGAAAAAGCATCTTGGAAGCATTACTTGATGGTAAGACAATGCCCAAGGAGTAGGTTCAAGGAAGATTTGGACGTTGGCAGGAGCAACATGGGGATCTTCAAGGAGTTACATCATATTAGAGTTACCGTAATTATGAGATTCTGACTTGTTGACAACAGTTACGCCAACTTCTGACTTTTCTTACATCACCGATGTATCCGACTTCGCCCCCCCAATAAAACAATAAAAGTACTTTAAAATGTAGCAAATAGGGACGTCTCACATCAGCCAAAGTCGGTCATTCATGGCAATTAAAACCAAATTTAATGGATATATAGTTATGTTGTCAGTGCCCTGTATTTGTACTATCACTCAACCAACTCTGTAATCATCCTGGGTTGTCTGATGAATGCTCGCAAGTCCTCAACATGGGAATCTCTCCCATCTCTACCATCCATCCCATTTGACTTGAACTCCCGCTCCTCTCCTATTGATGGAATAATTGCTTCTCTGGTTTGTGAGAAGCCCAATGATCAGCTGTAGCAGAACCAAAACCAAAGCTGTCTGTGAGAATGTGCTATGCAAAAATTCAAGTGAAGGAAAACAACATGTTTACATCCTCTGGGTTGAAAAACTGCAAATGTATCCTATTACTTAATTTCCATTCATTACCTGATAAATAAAGGAGGAACAACAGTCAAATGTTTGGACATGAATAGCATGTGGAATATAAAATATCAAGTTCAAGGTCAAACTAATGAGGGGAAGCAGGTGGCAAAACATCTTTTACACCTTCAATTTCATGCCATCTAAGTTGCATGTTGTTCCCCTTTACATAACAGTGATGATCAAAGCTATAGAGTGGCAGAAGGCTGCAGTGAAGTTTCTATGGAACATGAATCAATGAAATGATCAGTTTCATGTCAACCAGTTCAGTTTGAAGGGGCAACAACAATAATTAATGTAATGATAGTGACAGCAACAGAAGAGTTTTGTTCTAAAGTGCATGGTGCATATAAAAAGGTACAATAGAGAAATATTAATTTAAACAATTCAATGTAAAACATAAAATAGTCCAGTTGAACTGTGCACAAATATAAAATTAATGTGACAAGTCATCTACATTGTTTGATAAATCAAGTTGCAATTGCAATTTTAAGAAAATCAAGAACAAAAGCCATTAAACCTTGGTCCATAATACTGCACTATTCCTCAGCTATCAACAACCAAATTATAGAAATATTACTCCAATCCAGCCACACCCAGTTTAACAGAAATGTTACAAAGCCATTTGTTGTTAATCGACGGCCAATAAATTTGCAGTATTTACATTTTGCCTGCTTCTGGCTTATCTCACCTGGACTAGAAGTCAGAACTGTATAACACTCATTCTAAAAAGTCGTTATTTTGACATTCAGAAAGTGCAATCAATCAATCAGACACCTTGAAAGGATGGACATTGTAATATCATTTTGGAACAATACTCTCCAAATGATCCACTCAGAACAGAAAAACAGTCATCAGAAGTCTTAGCAACAGTGAGTGGAAAGCAGATGCTGGATGATGGAGATTAATCAGAGGAAACAATGAAATGAAGGAGCTGACTTGATATTGTCAGCTGTTAGTATTGGGAGCCGGTCAACCCAGAGACAGAGTATAAACTCCATGTTTATAACACAGATGATGCCAAAATTTGTCTTTATTCCTCACGGTTTCTTAACATCAGGCATCTTATATAAGAGTAGAATCAACAACAGTAAATCTGTGTCAAATTGATGTTGCTTTCAAATTAAACTAATATTTTTCATGTGCGAAGGTGATTATACAATATACTCAGCATTCGAATGGTTTAACACAACAGTGTTGCTAGGCAACTGATCACAAAAAGTGACACCCCTCTTGTTCTTTTTTCAAAAATGGTGAATGATTTTGTGTTTTCTGCATTTGCAATTCCACGCACAGTTTCAAGTAAACACCAAGACAGACAACAAAGGTGAATAACTTTCATGGCTGTTCTATTTTCAAAATTCATGAACTGTAGAGATATCAGCAATTCTCAATTATTAATTTGCTCTGCACAAACCTAAAACCATTTTCCCATGAAGGCAGAAATTCAAGCCAATTCGCTCGGCTCTGTTTTGCTGTCTGTGTAACAGATTGATATACTTGGGGCCTTCACACACACGCTTTCCAGAAATTGAACATTTTATAACATAAAAGAACATACAAATTATTACATTCAGCATGTACTAATCTCATCTTTGGAGTAATTTCCTTTCTCTGACTCTGGGTTGGCTGAAAAATGCTGATGTGAAGCTGAAAGAATGAGAACAAGATGTTCTCTTTCAGAACATCTGATAAAAACACGGACAGAGTCTGAAACAAAGAAAAGGAAATAACGTGACTTTCAACTGCTGCTGTCAGGTAAAAATAAAATCCCCAAACTAACAGGTTTCTATTTTTTATCATGTTTGTTTAGCTTTTAGAGGCAGTTATTCTGTCCAGTAAAACCAATTCAATATTTAACACCCACAATAAATCAGTAAGCATTTTGATGCTGAATACAAATTAATGGAGTAGTGTACATTAAAGCTGTTTCCTTCTGCCAAATGTAACACTTGTAGACAAACCCATTTTATCACAACTCAATAATCAAACAGAAAAATCACTAACTATACATATCCTGGGAAAGACCTGGGTGTTGGTAAATGGCCTGTGGGGCATTACTAGGTGGTTGCAGAGTTGTTGTTACTGCTGTAGCATTGGTGGTGTTGGTGTTCTGGGTGGTTGTCAAAGAACGGCTAGGTGGTTACTAGGCGGATGTTTGGGGCCTGATTGATAAGGTGAGTCTAGGTGGTTGCTAGGAGGTAACTATGGTTGCCTGGCTGGTTGCTAGGTGGTTACTACATAGTTGTTATTAGGCTCAGAGTTAGATGGAGCTAGATGTTGTTTTATGTTCCAGTGGGTTGCTAGGGCATTACTAGCTGGTTGCTAGGGTGTTCAAAATGATTGCTAGGATGGTGATAGGTTCTTGTTACAGTGTATGATGTGGTTACTGTGGTGATTATGGGGGTTTTTAGGGCATACTGAGTTGCTAGGGTGTACAGTAATTTGTATAGTGTTTTTTTGTTATTGTTAGGGGTGTAATACTCCAAATACTTTATCCATTAAATAAACAAGAACTAACATGTTAATGACGCTCAGCAAAGTCTTGTTTTTTTAGTGCAAGGTTTTACCTGGCAGCAGCAATGCTCATTCACATATAGATACGTAGATAGATAGACAGACAGATAGATGTGGGTGTTAGCAGCATTGTCAGTATTCTGGTGATTGTGGAGGCAGAGAGACAGGCAGGTTGGCAGTCAGACAGGCAGAGGAAATGACAGCAGACAGGAACCAACAGGGCAGGGACAGACAGACAGACAGAAAAACACACATATTGACAAGATAAACAAAAGAGAGAGAGAGACAAGACAGACAGAGAGACAGATTAAGAGACTGACAATCAGACAGACAGACAGACAGACAGACAGACACACAGACAGACAGTAAACAGGTCTAAAACCCAAAACTGACCGACTGTCCTGTGAGGCTCTTGGTTGCTTTGTAAGGTTTAGATATTCCAATCATATATAGAGATTTTTGAGCGTAAAAAGAAAATACCTTAAGTTTGTCATCATCTCTAAAACCTGATAGTGCTCTGATACCATCAGCCAAGAACTCCAAACAAGCGAGACGTGACTGGCACATTTTATCCTTTACATCCACACCGACTCCAACCTGCGTTCAGCGTCTCTGTCGGCACCACTGGAAGAAATCAACAGTATTTGTATTTATTGATTCGTTGATTTTATTTCCCCGCCCTGCCTCTTTCACTACAGGCAGATTATGCTTAACCAAACGTGACAGAAATAGACTCGGCACGTAAAAAAACGCAGGGGGTCTCTGTGAGACACACTTCACTCGCGCGTGTCTTGGAGTCAGTGTGGATTGATACATTTAATAAAATGGAAGCATATCTGTTCAGTGAGAAGCACGAGTGACGGACGTCACAAACGCTTCTAAAAACGCTTTCTATGTGATTTGGCCATAATTGTTACAGCACTTTGTGCTCTGCAGAGGTGAGGCCAAGTCATTGTTTTACAAGTCGCAGGTAAGTCTCAGTTCTTGATACTCAACAAAAGCCAAGACAGTAAAGTCCCAAATCAAGTCATAATCTCTAAACTTTGGGTTTCAAGTCCTTAACAAGCCATTAGGCATTTTCTACCCCATTTAAAGCCATATTGATATGTAGGCATGAAGACGTACATACTTTCTCATTTGTACTTTTCAAATTTATTCCATGGGATCTGCACAGCCTTACGAGAGACACTAAAGGGTACAACAAAGACCTAAAACTGAATCGCGGTTACACGTGTTATGAGATGTAGATTGTTTTCAAAACAAAATTAACTAAATAAGCTATATAACGAACAAAAATAAGCAGGAATGTATGTCAATACAAGCTCTTATCTCACTGTACCCCGTCCATTTCCTTTTTCTCATACCTAAACATTTTAGCCAAGCCAAGTAGCTTTGTCTTTGAAGTCATAAGGCTCAAGTCCAAGTTTCGTCAAGAGTCACTGGTGTGAAGGTCAAGTCCTTTTGATTTTATCTAGTCGAGTTTGAAAATCACCAAACCCATGACTGGTCCAAACCTCTGCACCAGAACATCGGCATGTTCCTTCAATGAAATTGTTAAAAATGTGTATTTAGCTTTTGATTTAAAACCAAGAAAACTGAATTCATGAAAGAATATGTGTATTTAAAAAGCATCACAGTTTGCACTTGTGTATTTATCAATTAAAATGTGTAATGTCTCAGTCAGTGGCCACATCCGCCAATAGCGGGTGATGACAGGGATCAACTGAAGCTGTTAAATTAAATTTATATTGATATTGCTGCTCTGATTGGTCTAATTTCCCACAAAAACAGACAAAACAGGACACCAACATTAACCCCACACTGACCGTCCCCTGTCCAGAGATTCAGAGTGTACCTGAGGGGCGATCCTTTGGGCGTGGCCACTCCGTAGCCTTTAGAGTCCAGGTTGCCTCCTACTTTCATGGTGTCGCAGGGCTTCCTCTGCTCGATGTACTCGTTCATGGAGGACTCCAGCAGGTAGGCGTACTTCCCCTTCGACTTTCTGACTCGGATCACGCCCTCATTGGTGTTCTTGACGAACACAGATGGGTCTGCGCTCCGCATGTATGACCACATTTTCTCGAAAACTGCAATCTTTGACCGCTAAAGTAGGAGGATAGTAAAGACAAAAATAATTATAAGGGTATTATACAGTACTGCATGTTACTGAGCATGTAGGACAACCTTTTTACTGCTTTTTACTGATTTTTGCCCCGATTACCTTTCAGAAGTTATGTAATGCTGGCAAAAAGATCGATTTTAGTTCAGTTTTAATTTTATCTCTACTTCTGGCTTAGCTTTATCACAATGGAAGAAACACCCTTATTTCTCACCCTTCCCCAATCTGTAGGTGAGTGGCACTGAAACATTGAATATTTATCATAACACAGTACACTTAGGTCACACACAAAACAAACAAATACATTAATAAAATAAATGTATACATAAATATGAATAAATAAACAATAAAATATAAAATAAGATGATAAGGTATTTACTCACAGACAAAAAGTATATAGAGTATATATAAATGGTAGATATAGTAGTATTTGTCAACTATTATAACTTCTCCTATGAGGACATGTTATATTATTACAGCTGTGTTTTACTATAATGTCACTTATTATCTGTTTATAGAGCAGCAAACACTTGTGTTATAAACCATTTCTTAATTGTGTACATACTGATTATACTAAACAGGGTTTAGATTCGACCTGTTTTGGATGACTCTTTTTGATTTAAGAAATTCAAAGAACACAGCACATTTTTCCATCTATCCCAGAATAACAGCATGTTCTCTCAGACCTCCAACACAGCACAGATTGGAATAAAACTGATCTATTAAAAAGTAAGAAGAACATGTGTCCGCACCCTGAAGAACTCCTTCGTGGAGCCTCCGTCCAGAGTCCCGTAGGCGATCTCTGTCTGCTTGGCCAGGTCCTCTGCACTCTCTATGGGGGGACACCATCCTCTCCACAGTGAGGAAGGCTGCCAGGTTGGCTGTATAGGAGGAAATGATGATGAGGGTGAAAAACCACCAAACTCCTCCCACGATTCGACCTGAGAGAGATCTGCAAAGAACAGGAAGGGACGAGGGAAGAAGAAGACAGATAAATCAGCAGCTTGATTTTTTAAAACTTTTATTTAGCCAGGACAGTTTTACTGAGAGAAAAGCTCTTCATCTACTAGGACAGGACAGTATTTTATCTTTTGGCTCCTAAAACTGTTATTTTTGGAAGTTACGTTACAGCTCGTCATGCATATGATCGATTAATTTACTGATTATTTTCTTGATTCATCATTTTTCTATAAAATGTCCGAAAAGAGCGAAAAATGCCTGTAATCATTTTTTAGAGTCCAAGATGTTTTCAAATGTCTTGTTTTGTTGGATCAAACATATTCAGAACTGTCATGCACGACACATAAAAGCTTCACATCACAAGAGAAGCTGCCATTTTTCCTTAAGAAATTACTGAAACAATTACTCAATTAATGAAATCGATCGAGTTCTGTCAACTGACTAATCAATTAATCGACTACTTGTTGCAGCTCTGCTGTGAATTGTCCCTGGATTATTTTTTTACGACAGGGCTAAAAAATGAGATCTAATCTACTGATGCATATACAGTATGTATGATATGATGTGATTTATTTATGGATTGCAGACATTAAGCTAAATCCAAGAGATAACATGTTAAAGTGAAAACACACAATTTAAAATAAAAAATAATAACACCCACATAAAAAAACCTCAAGGACAACAAGGACAATCTGACGACAGTGATATTCATTATAATATGAGACCATGTTCCATAAATAAGCTCCTTTCATTTTTAACAGCTGGATGTGTAACAGAAGACTGTTCCACAACATGGCAGCAGTGTAAAAGAAGGGCCTGCATTATTTATTCATGGGACTTTAACGCACACTGGTCCTGGTATATACGCATATATATATTCATCTAAAGTTTCATACCACAAGCAGTCTGTGAAAGTTTTACAGCAGTGGGTGGTAAAAAGTAAAGCTCTGAGAAAATATAAATCATCAGGATGTTAATTGTTCTAATAAACACTTTTATACTGTGGCTGTAATGAACTCTAAAGCCTCTGGAGGCTGTTAGACTTTAAAGGCACATTGAATCACTACTTTTGAGTCAAGTCAATGAGTTGTGGAGGAAAATAAGTCTTTTACATGTTTTTTTACACTCTGAAAGAATCCACTAATTCAAAGGCAACACACTGATTCCTAATTGGATTAAAATTCATTCAAGGGCACAAAAATGATTTTATATACCACCGCCTGACTACCTGTCACAGCTGAATACACACAAACACACATCAACAGTAGATCAGAGATCACAGTCTAGCAGAGAAATGCAGGTCAGGTGTTTTCTCTCTCTGTGACTGTGTGGTAGGCATCACCTCCCAGTAAACAAACATAAAAGAGGATCAGGTGAGAGAGGAGAGGAGACGAACACTTTTGTTCACAAGCAGGAAGTCAACACAGGTTGATCGCTCTGTGAGACGCATGGTGATATTCCCGTGGTTCTGATGGAAAATAAACACAAATAAAATCATATGCGACTGTTTCTAACCTTCTGAATCTTTTGGCATCATGACAGAATAATATGCTAATATTATAATATAATATGCTATGTGCTAAATTCAGTGGAGAATTACTTAAAGAATGTAAACTAGGGCTGCAACTGATGGTTATTTTCATTATCGATTCATCTGGCGATTATATTCTCGATGAATTGAATTTTTTGTCTATAAAATGTAAGGAAATAGAGAAAAATGCTCATTATAATTTCTCAGTCAAAGGCAACAGATGTCTTTTGTCTGATCAACAGATATTCAGTTTACTATCATGTATGACCTCATATCTGAGAAGCTGAAACCAGCAAATGTTTTACTAAAATGATTATTCGATTATCAAAATAGTTGCAGAGTAATTTTCTGTTGATCGATTAATTGACTAATTGTTGCAGTGTAACAGTATAAAAATAACAGGAAATCACAAAGAGCATGATGACACGCCCCGTTTAACTGGTGAAATTAGAAATGAAGACCTGCTTCTCTCTGCCACTGATGTAAATAAAGGCCTCGGCCACTATTTGAGTATCTTAATAAATGAATAATGCTGCCGCCAGTGTTGCTGTTCTCTCTCTGTCAGTGTCTGTTCAGCTTGGACGCATTTTGGATCGAGTTTAATTATCCCCTTCAGATCACTTGTCTCTGTTATTATGAATCATCGAGTGACGGTAAGTTTTTGTAGGTTTTCCAGTCTGTTGCATATTTTGGACGGATAGTAAGGGTCCTCACAAGTATAGTACTACAAAGGAGTGAAAATGCACACACACACACACACACACACACACACAAACACACACTTTACCTGTATGTTACATGTACAGTACATGATGTACGTATAAGGACACATGACTGTAACATCACTTTAATGAGGTTATGGGGAAAAGCCATACACACACACACACACACACACACACACACAGTGCAGTAGATCCAGAATAGAAACAGCCTCAGGCCTCCACACAGCAGTAACATACAACTAACCCGGCAGCATGTCACACAGCATTGTATGTGTTTCATGATAACGTGTGTGTGTATGACTGTGTGTGCGTATGATATGTCTACATTAATATGTGCTGTATGTCACTGATGGTTGTATATGTGTGTACCTCAGTTCATAAAGCTACATGTGTGTCTTTACACGCTGATGTTTGAGGGTTAACTCTTGGTTAGAGAGTTACAGCAGGGTTGCTTGCTCGTGAGCTTTAGCTTCCGTCTGATTAGCTGTCCAGTGATGATGCGCAGGAGATGGCAGGTTGACGAGCGGGATTCCTTCTGTTGGATAGGGGATCCCCTTTGTTCTCAGCGTGACATTTCCCGCTGCACCGAGGCTCGACTTTCTGTAGTTTGTAGTCGTCCAAATACGTTTTAAACTTATTAAGTTTGGTAGGTTTTATCTCCTTTTTAAGATCTGCTTTGTATCTGAGCAGGTTGTCTGAGGTTTCAGCTAACAGCTCAGTTTTCACAGTTCGTATTTTCTCATGAATCTTAGAAAGATGATCAGTAGCTTCTTGGATTATATGTGCCATTAGGTCAAGCGAACATTTGTTTAAGACTTGACACCATTTATCACAAAAGGCCTCGTTGTCCCGTCTAACAGTGAGTAATAGTTTTGTAATTCTTAGGCTCTGTGGATCTGCTTGTTACGTAGGTAGTCGCTGAGTGTGATGGCAGGTATATTCATTCATATTCATATTTAATTTCACGCTTATAAAGATGTTGGACTTTTTTCTGTAGGCCATCAATTGATTCAGTCCCACTGCCAAACAAAGAGTCTCTTACGATTATACGTTCACAGACATCCTCTGTGAATTCAAGAGTCTTGCAGAGGTGTGCATCGCATCGTCAAAATGTTTGTAAAAATAGAAAACGCACAAATAGGCTGACGAGCTCTACGATGGGTTGAAGCTGTAATCAGTTTTTGTGTTTACAGAATCAAACTGTGTCTCAGATGTCATGACAGACACGTAATATGTTTGTCCAGATGTCTTACCTGGGGGAGATGTCACAGCCCTGCTGCATGAAGGCCCCGAGCGAGAACCAGAGAGAGTTAAAGATCCCAAAGTCGTTGGTGTATTCAGGAGTCTCCTTTTCTTTCTGCTGATTCTGGTTCTGGACCTGAGCCTGCGAGTACCCTGACACATAAAATAAAATCATAGTTATATTCATATCATGTGGAAGACAACAGTTTCACATGTGATAAGAATGAAAATAAACAAGATAAAAGCTTCTGTGATGAGGATGATGAGGGTGGTGAGATACCTGGAGAGTGAGCGAGTTCAGAGGAGGAGGCGGGCAGAGCTCGCCGAGAGGCAGAGGAGGGCAGAGTTTCATCTTCATCATCTTCATCCTCGCCCTTCCACTCATAAGGACTGAACCGACTCACCTGAGACACACAGACAAATTAAAGGTAGTTTTATTATAAATAATTCTGTTTACTACTGCTGAAGCAGTTAGCAGATCAATTTCTAACAAAAATGTCAATGTGAAGATTTTTTTCTTTTCTCTTATATATCAGATTAAAATTGAATATCTTTTGGACAGAAAGATGTTTGAAGATGTCAGTTTGGGCTCTGGGGAACTGACGGACATCTTTCACTATTTTTTCCACATTTTGTAAACTAAATGAATAATTGATTAATTGAAATAATCTAATAATCATCAGGTGCAGCTCCTCTGTTTACATTTACCTGCCTGTTCTCCACACAAGACACTGCGGAAGATATTTACTGAGCCTTCCTCTAATTACAAACACAATATTCACTAAGACTGAGGTAAATGAGGTAAAGTCAAGTTGCGTTTATTTGTAGAGCAGATAAAAAAAAAAAAACAGGTGTTAAAAGTGCTTTAATACTACCAGAACTGGCTGAGTTGTGACGTTGGAGCTGTTTCAGCTGCCTCTGGTTCCTGAAGTTAAAGTTTCATTCATTTTCACAAAGGCAATGTTGATGACTCACAGTTGGAGCTCTTCTACTGCTTGGAAGCATCCAATCACAGACCTTCAAATTCAGTTACACGCGCCACTAATGGCAGACAGCAGCTAAACATTATTCTGTCATAAACCTGACTTTACAATCGGTAGTTTAAATCAATTTATTTTCAGATTTTGGTCAATTGTCATGAATTTAGCAACTATGGTGTCATGTTTTGTTCTTAACTGCAACAAAGAAGCCTCTGACTGGTGTCTTCTCCAAAGAAACGCCAACCGAGGCTCATGGGTATTGAAGTATTGTTAGCCATCAGCACAAATGGTGAGCTTGTGTAACATTGAGGATATTGTGAGGATAATTTCTGTTTTGCCTTGTTCCATTATTTAATAACTAGAGACTAAAGCAGGTACAGCAGTTATATATATACTGTATATTTCCATCTCCTCTTGAATTAATTTTCTACTTCATTTTGTTTTTATCTTTTATGGCGCGTTCAAGGACATCCAGGATTTAGGAGTTAGCTTCAGATTCACATTTCACTTTTCAACATATGCTTGCTTGTTTGGCCTCCAAGTTTAATAATTTGTCAGCATAATGCAGTATTTTTGTTGATTAATAAATTATACCGAAAGGCAGAAAACTTGAAACGATTTATTAATGGATTTTGTTAGGGAGCATCAAATGTGATATACATATTAAATGTGTTTGTTGTATTTATTAATTCATTATTTTATTGTGATGTTTGAGATGCTACCTAAGCAATAACCACCTCACTTGCACTAATGTACAGTTTACTATAGCATATTAACATCATTGAACAGTGTATACTCAGCAAATAGTATTATACTAATGGTTATATCTCTATTCCATCATTAGTTTTACTTTTATATGTTATGTAATCTATTTAGTTATTGTATATAATTTAGCCTTTAATTCTATTTTATTTCTTTTACCTTCTTCATTGTTTTTGTGTTTTGATTTATGTCAAGTGGCTGCTGTAACACTTTAATTTCTCTTTGGGATGAATAAAGTACTATCTATCTAAATAATGTCATTTGTAAGAATAATATAAATTGTAAGATGACAGGAAAAACATGACCATAAACCTCTAAACACACACATCTGTTCAGTCTCAAACACACACACACACACACACACACACACACCAGCCCTTACCAGGAAGAGCACCACGCTGACTCCGATGTAGGCGAACACGATGCACATCCAGATCTCGTAGGCGAGCGGGTCGAGGAAGGAGAAGACGCCCGGTTTGGACTGACTCCGATGTAGGCGAACACGATGCACATCCAGATCTCGTAGGCGAGCGGGTCGAGGAAGGAGAAGACGCCCGGTTTGGACTTGGTGGGTTTCTTGATCATAATGGAGATTCCCAGAGACATGAAGGGTTTGGTGAAGTCGA